>KV908527.1:130000-157500 GCA_002005505.1 Botryococcus braunii
TACTCCCAGCAAGACCCCTGGGCTATCATCCCAATACTCCCAGCAAGACCCTCCCCCCCCCCCCCGGGGGTACACACACAGTGGACAATGGGCACATGACAACAAGAGAAGTTGAAGGTAGGCTAGAGCCCTGGATCCCACCCTGATACTCCTAGCATTTAAACCCCCCCCCCCCCCCCCGCTTTGACAATGTGGAGGGGGTCACAATTGGCAGGGCGTGATAGGACGGAAGCACCTGCGTGCCCCAAGTCTCGACAAAGCACCAGTCCGGGATGTCGGTCACATGCGCCATGAGGGAGATGTCGAGGACAGGGTTACGCAGCACAGCTGCCTGGAAGCTTCCGGGATGCTGCCCCACCAGCATGCCGGCCAAGAACCCCCCGTGGGAGCCTCCCACCACGGAAACCCTAGCCGTGTCCACCCAACCCTCTGCGGCGGCTGCTGAAATGGCGGCCATGCAGTCCGACACGTCGTTCGTCCCGATCTGACCTGGCAACGACAAGATGCTCCTCTGCCCAAACCCTGTGGAACCCCTGTACCCCTTCCCCTTCACATTAATGCCCCAGTCGAGCCTCCCGGCTCACATGGGGCATCCTGGATCAGGCGCTCGCATGCCCTCTTGATATGTGCGTGCATGCGTGCGTATGTGTTGTGTGTTGGGTGTGTGTGTGTGTGTGTGTGCGTGCGTGCGTGCTTATGTGTTGTGTGTGTGTGTGTGTCTGTGTGTGTGTGTGTGTGTGTGTGTGTGTGTGTGTGTGTGTGTGTGTGTGTGTGTGTGAGTGAGAGATCAGACGGGGGGAGACAAGGGGCAAAAGGGGGGGTTGGGGAGGGTAAGAACAATGTGGGGAGGGGAAGGACGATATGGGGGGAGGGGTTGGGGTGGCAGGTAGGCAAAAGCTGAGCCGCACCCTCCAAAAGGAGATTAGGGTTGGGCGTGGCTGAGAGCACTCCAGGGTTCACAGGACGGATAGGCTGACCTACAGTGGGAGGGAACGCCGGCAGGAGCTTGGTGGAAGCATGGCGCATAAGAGGGTGCCTTCGAGGGTCATCAGAGCAAGGAGGAAAGGGAGGGTGGGATGCTGGGGGCGGGTAGAAGATTAAGAGCGGGAAGCGGAATGAGTATGGGGCCAAAAAGAGAGGAGACTTGAAGGGAGGGAGGGAAGTTTTGAGAAGGTTGAGGGCCCGCCGTCGTTGACAGCGGGGTTTGTATGTCCTAAACTGGCAAGAACGGCAGAGGTTGGGAGCACACCAACATAGGGCAAGTTTGGGTGGAATTGGCAGTTGTATAATCTGCGGGAAGGCTCTGAGCACACCAAACTAGGGCAAGTTTGGCTGGAATTGGCGGTTGTAAAATCTGCGGGAAGTCTTGGAGCACACCAAAGTAGGGCAAGTTTGGGTGGATTTGGCGGTTGCAAGAAGGCTCGGAGCATACCAAACTAGGGCAAGTTTGGGTGGAATTGCGGGTTGTAAATCTACCGGAAGGACGGGAGCTCACCTGAAATTCACTGCAAGGACAGTGTATCCCAAACTGGCAAGGAATGCCAAGGGGATCATGAAGGAAGCTGCATAGGCGCTGTGCGGTCCCCCATGGGGGAACAAGATCCCTGGTGCGGGATCATTACCGGCCCCTTTGATCACCACCACCTCGAAACCGACGTCAGTTGGCTCTGTCTGTGGATTTACCTGACCACGCCCACCACAGACACGAGCTCTCATATGGCGTTCATATGCCAAATCACATTGCCTCCTGCTTTACAAACTCTCTAGTCAGTCATCTACCAACCCAAATAATTACAATTTGATTTCCACCCAGCCGCCTCCTCCCTCATCTCCCGCCCCCCCAATCCTCCTCCTGCTCCTCCCTCCCACAGCCTTCCCCCTCCTCCTCCTCAACACCGATGCAACAACATGCTGGCTTGAAATTTCAAGCGCAACAAGACCAAGCCTGACGATTTAGCCCAGACAGGAGGGCCAGTCACACTTTCATCGAAGAGGCAGTCACCGGTGAGGCAGTTACCCAAGAGGCGGGGAACCCTGATGCAGTTACCAGAGAGGCAGTTACCAAAGAGGCAGTTACCAAAGAGGCAGTTACCAAAGAGGCAGTTACCAATGAGGCAGTTACCAAAGAGGCAGTTACCACAGAGGCAGTTACCAAAGAGGCACTCCCTTGCTACCAAGATCCATCCACTCCCTCACATCTATATGCGACTCCCACCAAGTAAATCAGAGCTCCAACGATGCGATGCTCCTCTAAATTTAAAGCAAATGTGAAGGTGCGGTATGTCAAAGAGACTGATGGCTTTCACAAAACAGCGAGCCTCCAAGTCCTAGCAATTCACACCTTAAGCAACGCACACAATGCAATATTGCAAACGGCATACAGAATTGCGTAAATGATAGTTACACTGCATTGCAAACCTGCAAAGAGTTCTTGCACAACTTCTAAGATTTTGGGCAAACCATATGACATTGCAGTTGCACACCTGCAGAGTCTCAAAGGAAATGCCGTCCAAAGCAGCAGTCACGGTTTCCGGGTAGGGGTCATCAACAACAGGGAGCGGATACCAGGCTGGCACGGCTTCTGTACCGCTGACTGTACTGATGTACAGCTGGCTGGGCTTGTTTGGTGCACTGAACTCTGCCACTGCCCAACCTGCACAACCCCAGCCACTACCTCACTCTGCATACTCTGCACAATCTGCATAGCATACGACGCTTAACATCCAGGCGGCCACAGGCGTGTGCGGCAGCCGCAGCGCTCAGCCAGTCTTTGCCCCAGCAAGCTATGCAAAAACTGCATGTGAAGCTCAAGGGGCCCTTCAGAAGGCCCTGAGAACCCTTTCTTTCCTCTTCTTCTTTCTTGAGAGCACTCTCTGTGTGCTCACACCTGCACAACGCAGGACACAGTCACAGTGTGTGTGTGGTGTGCTCTTTCGAAAAATATGTTGGTCATATTCAGCTCCCCCCTCCCTCTCTCTCTTCTCTCTCTCTCTCTCTCTCTCTCTCTCTCTCTCTCTCTCTCTCTCTCTCTCTCTCTCTCTCTCTCTCTCTCTCTCTCTCTCTCTCTCTCTCTCTCTCTCTCCCTCTCTCTCCCTCCCTCCCTCCCTCTCTCTCTCTCTCTCTCTCTCTCTCTCTCTCTCTCTCTCTCTCTCACACACACACACACACACACACACACACACACACACACACACACACACACACACACACACACACACACACACACACACACACACACACAGGCACGTACGCGCCAGCGGGAGGGGGGACTTCTGGAAGGGGGACTAACGTTCATTGGCATCCAAGCAAGTCCAGGACCCCAGGCCCATATGTGCGGGACCCTGGGGACCCAAGCGGGGGGAGGCGGGCACCACAGCGCTGCTCTCCAAGTCAACCAGCACAACATCTGCGTAGCTGCGCCACTGCGTGTTCACCAGGAGCCGCCGCTCATCCAGAAACAGCCTTTTCAAAGAAGTTGTCGCGAGCCCCGGGAAGCGCAGGGGATCGTTCTTCGGCTCGGTGTCCACGGGGACCACCACCTTGGGCGGCCCTACTGCCGCATTCCCTGCACATCCAACACACATTGCACACGGGTCAGTGCCCCGATCTCCTGTGCATTTGGCTCCCATGTGAGAGGGTACGCCTGCAGTGGCCCCATGTGCATGGGTCACCGCTTTGGCGTCTTAACCCGTTCACTGCATCTTTGACCCTCTTGCTCCCGCATGGCACACAGGATCTCACCTTGTACGACCTCTTGTCATTGCAAATGATCTCGCATTCTGTCATGGTTAGGTTTGACGCTGAATCCCAACCCTGATTTCACGTTTCATCACAATTAGGGTTGACGCTGCACCTCAAGCCTCGTCTCTCATCTCATCATGATTAGGGTTGACGCTGCATCTCGAACCCTAATTGCACATGTCATGATGAGTAGGGCCGATGCCGCACAGAAAGCCTGCTCTCTCATCTCATCATGATAAGGGTTGACACTGCACCTCGAACCCTAACCGCACATGTCATGATGAGTAGGGTTGATGATACCGCACAGCAAGCCTGCTCTCTCATCTCATCATGATTAGGGTTGATACTGAATCCCAAACCCTAACCGCACATGTCATGATGACTAGGGTTGACATCACATCCACAGGCTAAGCGCACACCTCATCATGAATAGGGTTGACACTGAATTGAACCCTAATCGTACATATCATGATGATTGGGGTTGACACCACCATCCGAACGCTAAGCACACATCTCATCACTGCCAGTCAACCCTCTTTCCCCGACTGCAAGTTTGCAGCTCAAGGGTAACTAGCATTGCAATTAACAATACTTCCGCAAATATGTTGAAGAGCTTAAAGGCGCTGCTACATACCAAGCACAGAAGCCGCATCAAAGAAAGAGAGACAGGCTTCTGTGTTATCCCACAGCGCATCCTGCAATGTACGAAGCATGAGGACAATGTTTGTGTCTGTCACAGCGTGCGTTGTGATGTATGTAGCACCAGGACAAAAAGCAGAATGTCATGTTTCCGCCCCACAATATGTGATCATGCAATACATGTGTGCCATGTGTATAATATAATAGAAGATGGGGAACCCCCACTACAAAGCATTCAAGGCTGGCGCATTGTGTCATCTGTCTCACTGATCCCAGATGGCAGCATATGTCTTCCAAAACAGGCGGGACCCCACCTTCAGCGCCCCAGGGGATCTGGTACAGCGCAGCCGTCGCGCAATGGACCCCGGAGTCGACAGCCGCTTCGTGTGATAGATAGACGAGCCTGCTCCCCATTGGGTTGAAGATTGGGGACAATGCACTGCTTTGTTTAGGAGTCAGGCAGATTGCTTCCCTCTGTGCCCCAACAGCGTATTCTGTAGGCCATGCTGACGTACAGCCTTTTGGAAATGCCATTAAATATACTGCCATTCTGGTGTACTATCCTTTGATGTACGGCCTTTTCGTGTACTACAGCCATTTGATGTACAGGCTTTTCGTGTACAACCGTTTAAAGTACAGTCTTTCAGTGTACAGCCGCTTGATGTACAGCCGTTCGATGGAAAGCGTTTTGGTGTACAGCCGTTTGATATACAGTGCTTTGGGTATACAGCCGTATGATGTAGAGCCTTTCGCCTGCATTAAGGGATGACGTAGGTTTCACTCAAAGGGCCATTGAGAGGGGAAAGTCCAGTTCAGTGACCTGCTTTAATTGAGTGGTGGGATTCCCGCAGACAAGGATGAAGTCACATGATTCACACGAGCTTTGGCTGGCAAGCACAACCTTGCCAATTGTGGAGGTAGAGCAAGGCTTGATGGAAGGGAAAGATGGGCGGAGTTAAAAATGGGTTTGAAGGATACCCTGCAGAGCTGCTTCAAAAGGCCCAAAGGCCCTTGGAGTCAGAAGGTACATTGAGTCCACATCTTCTTGCACCAACGCTATTGACTGTGTTGAATGGTATGTTCGTCTCTGTTACCGTTTCCATGGGGCACAACATTTTAAAAGTAGCTTCTAGTTTGAAGGATAATGGAAAGAGTGTCTTAGATATGACTAACTATCTCCCCATACCTGTACCGGAACCGGCTATGCGCTTGTATGCCTCCGTTCTCAACGATACACTTTTGGAACACCTTGAAAGTCTAAAGTACAGATGTGAAGCACAAGTCGGGTTTCGCCCAGGGTTCTCCACCCTGCATTAGCTCTTCGCATGGGGCGATAGTTTGTCGTATCTAAGACACTCTTTCCATTATCCTTCAGATCGTGAGTTTCTTTCAACACGTCGTGCCCCATGGGAATGCTACCGTAGACGAACATACCATTCAACATAGCTAAATAAAGTCGGTGCAAGAAGATGTGGACTCCAAGGTACCTTCTGACTCCAAGGGCCGTTGAGCCTTTTGAATCAGCTCCGCAGGGTCTCCATCGAACCCATAACTCCTCCCATCTTTCAATTTCATCAAGCCATGTGCTACCTCCACAATGGTAAATGGCTCGCGGAGATTTCCCCCCTTTCATTTTCCGGTGGGTATGCTACCGGTGACAATGTGGTATGGTCTATGATATTACGCGATGGTCCAACGCCTACTAAGTTCGTCATCAATGTGTCCCATGCACCATGTGAAAGTAATGGGACTGGTAACCCTACATGTGATCCCCGGAACAACTGCCAAAAAATCGAGGGGGGTTGACATTAAACATTTTCAACCTTTCTTGTAATTGGGCTAATAACCAAGCAGGTTTTTGAGAACGTACATATGAGTGATATTTGCGTTCCAGTAACCGCACCCCTTCAAATTGATACCCATATTGCCGACCTGCTCCTGTTAACCATTGGCATCCTTCATTGAAGAAGGGCTTTCGAAATCTACCTTGACCCTTGCGCCGTACACACAATGGCATGCCTGCCTCAATAGCAGCATTCACCACCACTTGTGAGAGACCATCGAATGCTTGTGCCCAATTGCCTTCATTAGCCATGTGGATGCATGTATTCAACCTTGTATTAGCTGGGTCTAAACTTTCAACATACGGAATTCTTAACGCCCTTTGCCGATCAATGGCCCAAATAACCCTCCCAGAGTGCCCGTCTTGGTGTGAGTTAGTGACCGGACAATGCTAGAGATATTATAATAGCTGTGGAGAAGTGGTCCAATACCCTCACCTCTGATTGCACTTCCATTGATTGAATGCATGGCAAAAGTGAAGTGGAAACCAAAACGTAGTCCGGCCTTGCCGGGGATGACCGTTGCGTGGCCCTATCGGTTGATGCAATATTTAAGTCCCCCACCACCTTCGCAGTGCAGATTGAGAAATTTGTCTCTGCCGCCAGCTTCACCATATATGCATAAGGGAGGGGAAGGGTACGGACAAGAATAAGTGCCAGAGGCGCGAAGAAACAGGGATGTCAGGTCCTGGTAGAATAGGGGGAGGGGCTCTTGACCTGTTCTGGGCCTGCGGCAGCGTCTTCAAGCAACGAGAGAAACAGATGACACGGTCTGTTGACACAGTAGACAATCCCAAGTTTCTCCGGCAACGAGGCGAAGTTGTGTGCCTTGGTAGGCCAGCCAACATACACAACGCCTTGCCCTGCACGGCGTGCCCACCACGTTGCCTGATCAGGCTCGTCATGCGGCATTTCTTACAGCCTCCGACCAAGTTGACAACACTGTCTGCATGTGACGACCACATTGCCTGATCAAGCAGGTCCTGCGGCATTTCTTGCAGTCTCCCAACCAAGTTCACGACATTTCTGCATGTGCAGACCACGTTTCCTGATCAAGCAGATCTTGCGGCATTTCTTGCAGTCACCGACCAAAATCATGACAGTGTCTGCAAGTGGCCATGCCCACCCCTGCGCTCCCCGCTTCTGCCCTGTACATTTGAGCAACTTTCTACACATTTGGTAGGACTGCTGGCCCCTCTCCCCGCCCCTGCCGTTTAATGTTAACACGAATGCGCGCGCGCGGCCGTGCGCGTGCGTGCGTGCGTGCTGCGTGTGTGTGTGTGTGTGTGTGTGTGTGTGTGTGTGTGTGTGTGTGTGTGTGTGTGTGTGTGTGTGTGTGTGTGTGTATGTGTGTGTGTGTCTGTGTCTGTGTCTGTCTGTCTGTGTGTGTTCTCATTTTAGCTGTCATCTCCTCCCTTTCAATTAGAAATGTGTTTCGCAATGCTCATCTCCTTGTTCCCCACGCAAACATCAAGGCCGATGGGAAAACTGCTACATCTGCCACAGACGAGAGAGGTGAAGAAAGAGTGGGAGACAGAAGGCCACCTGATGGAAGGAAACAAGGTTGGCCCAAGGCGTGCTTTGAGGGAACGCTGGGAAGCGGCGAGACAGACCAAGTTGCCAAATCAAGCACAAAAATGCTCGGGTCCCTCTTGCCAGTGAACAGCTCTCCCCAGTCTTCCTGCCCAAAAAACAACTAGTCCTTGCTATTAAATCGAACACAAAAATGTTTGAGTCCCACTTGCCAGTAAGGAGCTCTCCCCAGTCTTCCTATAGGATGTACAACTAGACCTGCTTACCAAATCAAGCTCAACAAAAATTTGGGTCCCTCTTGCCAGTAAAGAGCTCTCCCCAGTTTTCCTGCCCGATGTAGACTGTATGTTTGTGCAAGCTTATACTGTGTTGAAGCTTAAACGTGTGTCCAAATTCTTCAAACCGTCTGTTTGTGCATGCTTTTGTGTAAGGATAGCTGATGTTGGAAGCTTACCTGTGTGCCAACTTATATGAGAGGAAGCTTATACGTGTGGAAGCTCATGTGTGTGGAAGCTCATGCGTGTGCAAAGAAATGAGCGTGGAAGCTCATGTGTGTGGAAGCTTATGCGTGTGCAAACAAATGAGTGTGGAAGCTTGCATGTGTGGAAGTTTATGTGTCGTGTAAGCTTGTGCGTGTGCAAAGTTACGAGTGTGGAAGCTTATGTATATGTAGGGTTGCGCATTGGGACACTTCTGCTTGTGACAGCCTTCGCCTAAAATACAACCTTTGAGGAAGGTTGAGGAGAACAAAAGCGTCCAAACGTGCAAGTGATGTGCAGGAAAAACGTGGGTGACGCTACCATAACGGGTTAAACTGTCAGGTGACAGGGTCAACGTGTGTGGAAGCCCCTAAGCCCGCCCTAGCCCTTGGAGAAGGCAAATGTGCATTTGCGGAAGGCATTCATCAGCAAAGCAGGACTCATTTGACCCGGGAAGATGCATGTGTGGAAGGCATCGACCACAAAGATGGATTCATTGGACCTGGGTACATGCATAAATGGAGAAGGCATCGAGGAGCACGGTTAGTATCTGTGGTGCTCACATACTATTTTATCCGTGTGTGCCGGGTCATGCGCACTTTTAAACTTTTTCTAAGGCATCAATCAACATAGTAGGATTCATTCAATCCTCCTAAGGAAGTTGACATGGAAGAGACCATGGAAGCGTGAGGAGAAAGGGAGTCACCTCGTAAGGCCCCACGCCCCGCCAGCCCTTCGGCGCTGCTGCCGAGGTACCACTAGACCCCTCTGTGGCACTGGTGCCTCCCCCTACTCCCCATTCGGGTGTCCTCACAGATGCAGGTACCTGCCAAGGTGTCCAATCAATTATGAGTTCTTGCAACACCCCATCCAATAACTACCCTGCTTTAAACATTAACCTCTCTAACCCCCCTCCCCCCACCAAGTAAGACAACACGGGCAGACACACCCTCACACACACACACACACACACACACACACACACACACACACACACACACACACACACACACACACACACACACACACACACACACACACACACACACACACGCACACACCCACCCACCCACACCCACGCCCCCACTCCCCCCCCCTCCCTCCCTCCCTCCCGCCCGCGCACACCCGGATCACCAGGAGATCATCATGAGACTTGTCAAGACTCATCGGAGCTCAACATTTGACCAGGGTTCTCCATTTGTCCGGCCTCTGACCCGCCGTAGGTTCTCAACGCAGCCAATTCTCAACAGCCCTCGGCGTTTTCAAGCCGTCTAGGTTCCCGGCTCCACCAGGGGGTGCGCCAGGAATCCAGGAACTTCCTTATAAGGGGGGGGTTTCAACAGATCTGGGGGTTTCAAGTCAAGGCTGAAACAAGGCGAGGCAAATCCCCCCCACCCCCCCCCCCGCCCCCCAAAAAAAAGAAACAAAAAAAAAAGGAAAATAATAATTTGAAAAGAAACAAAACACAAATCAAGATGAATGGCTTCACCTCGGCAGTGTAGGCGAGCTTGGACTCATCGGGGCTCCAGCAGGCCCCCTTGCCGAACCACCCATCATTAAAGATGGAGCCATGCAGCGTTTTTGGGACTCGAAGCTCCTTGAGCAGGCGGGACGCCCCCCACACCTCCAGGATGGCGGCCTCTGTCTCCCCGCTCCCCGCCCGTACCAGCAGTACCTTCTTTCCTGTTCAGCCAATATCACTTGCCCAAAGGGTGCAGTACAGAACCCAGCCAAAACACTCGACAACATCACTTTACTCATCCCTTGACAAAATTTTGCCTGTTTAAGGAGCCCCGCCAAAACCACTCGGCAATGTCACTTTATTTCATCAGGCGACCCAAAGTTTGCCTTTGTAAGGAACCAGCCAAAACCACTCGGCCATGCCAATATACTTCATCACATGACCAAGTTTGCCTTTCTTAGCCACCCAGCCAAAACCACTTAAAAACGTGTGCCTTTGTAGAGAAGCCATCCAAAACCACTCGATTTCTTAAGAGACCCTCTGTCGGGTCCCAAGTCCCCTGGGCGCCCCGGCCCCATAGCCCACACAATAGCTGGCTCTGGAAAGCACAGGATGCTGCTGCCCCACACCGCGAAGCCGTGTCCCCGGAAAAGAGACCTCTGCATGATATTTCCATGTTGGATTTTGTGGCCCATCATGTCATGTTAAATGTGGCGATAACTCTTACTAATTGACTGTGAGTTATCTCGGAAGGTAATTTAAGGGGAAGCTTCCTTGAAATTAAGATCAGATGATTTAGACCATGTGTATTAATGCATAAAGTGAGAGAGAACGTACGGCTATGAGAATTGCTCAGGAACAAGTGGCTATAAGACTTGTTATTATCACTCATAGTTGTTAAGAGGTAATTCCTTTCAGGATAAGGGTCCAGAAGTGAAGGTTCTGGCCCAGTACGTTAGATAGGAGTTCAGGAAAAATGGCTATTTGTCCTGCGGTGTATGTGTGTGTGCGTGCCTGTGTGTGTGTGTGTGTGTGTGTGTGTGTGTGTGTGTGTGTGTGTGTGTGTGTGTGTGTGTGTGTGTGTGCGTCTGTGTGTGTGTGTGTGTGTGTGTGTGTGTGTGTGTGTGTGTGTGTGTGTGTGTGTGCGTGCGCGCGCGCGCGCGTATGCGTGTGGTGTGACCAGGGGGGTCATGGGGGATGCCCCAACCATCCCCGCCAATGTACTGGCTGTCCGAAGCGCCCCCCCCCCTCCCTCCTCTTTATGCAACATGCTTTCTTGTACTCACCCGAAGACTCCACCATGCCAAACCTCTTTTAACTCGTCTCCCATGATCCCCAGCCCCCCCCCCCCCCGCGCGCATCCGCCCGCCCTCCTTTCCCCTATCTCTCTCCCCCGCCCCCCACTTTCCTGCCATATCCCGCTTCTGCCCATCCCCAATCACAACATGTCGCAAATTGGGACCCAGGAGACATAGGTTGCAAGCCCTAAGGTTCACAAAACGGCTAGCCTCAGGGATAAAATAAAATATGCCTGAAAACTCTCAAGAAGAGGAGAAGAATCTCTTTTTTACAGGAGAAAACTCTCTTTTGTACAGGAGAGAACTCCCTTATGTACCGCGGGGAAGAAGGGTGTCCACCTGAAGGGGATTGGGACACCAGAAGAACATCCTTCAGCTCGAGAGGCAGGGAGGGGCGAGGAGCGACCTGCCCGGGCTCCATGAAGCCTGCGCTCACATTGTACGAGCAAATGTACTGCCGCATTGCATTCGCGAGCAAATTTCTCTGCGCGTAGTGTACCTGCAACCACAGATCCCAGAATGCCGCGGCACTCGGGCTTGCACTTTGACAACGTGCATCAACATTTCCCTTCACATGCGAATATGCACGCGCACATACACACACACACAGGCAGGCACACACACACACACACACACACACACACACACACACACACACACACACACACACACACACACACACACACACACACACACACACACCCACACCCACGCACACGCACGCACGAGGGGGGGGGGGCGAGAATATCGGAACAGACCAGCAAGGAGGGGTAGGACTTTGAAGTAGAGGCCCGACAACTTATAATGCTGGAGGCTAGGACTGACGTAGCGTCAGGAGTGAAGCCAGGGGAATCTGGGACTGCCACTTAGCCAGGTGAAGCCAGCGTGAAGCCAGGGGAAGGTAGAACAGGCGTAGCATCAGGGTGAAGCCACGGGGAAGCTGGAACCGACACAGAGTAAGGGTGAAGCCAGGGGTAAATCCAGGGGAAGCTGGGACTGACATACGCCGCCAGGGTGAAGCCGGCGTGAAGCCAGGGAGAAGCTGGGACTGACACACGCTGCCAGGGTGAAACCGGCATGAGGCAGGGGGAAGCTGGGACTGGCATTTAACCAGCGCGAAGCCAGGGGGCAAGCTGGGAGCAACATACCGCCACCGTGAGGCAGGGCACAAGGTGGGAGGGACATACCGCCAGCGTGAAGCCAGACTCAGAAGGAGAGGAGATGCAGGAGGCAGATTTGATGGTGGGGATCTCGGAAAGGTTCTGCAGGAGTTGAGCCGCATTCTCCATCCCCTGGGGCTCCTCCTTCACTGGCAGCCCCCCTGCCTTTGCAGGAGGCCGCTGGTCTCCCTCGACACCCATTTCCAGGGACCCGGTACTGGCTGTTGCGCTCCTCGCTTTTCCGCTGTACCTGCTAAAAAGGGTTTGCATGTTACAAGCAAAAGATAAGGGCGAATGTAGCAAGAGGAGGTGCAGGAAGGGGAGGTGGCGGCGGTGTTGGAGACCAGAGATGTGAGGAGGAAGAGGAGGTTGGGGAGAAAGGGGAGGGAGGAGGAAGGGCCCGAGGGGGGTGGGGGATAGGAAGGAGAAGGAAGGGACACGAAGCCGTTACGGCGAAATGCACTGGCAAGGAGAAGGGGAAGACTATTCGAGATTGATAAGCTGAAGTATTTGAAACTGATAATTGAAACTGACTCTTGTCGTTTTAGGACCTTCCCTTCATGTTCAATTCCTGACAAGTAACATCAACCGTTACCCGCCTGCAAAGAAACAACATTGCCACACAAGGAGGGGCCCTTCCCTGAGCCGGTGTTCTTGTGGGCTCTACGTCCGTATGCAGTTTGACGACTTGAATTTTGCAGTGAGCACGGTTGTAATACCAACCATCTGCAAGTGACTCGTAGCTTAAAGGCGAGGCGTGTAGTGTCAGGTGCCTCACAGTATGTAGAATCCCGCCTCAATGAATTTAAAAACACAGTTACACCTATTTCATTCAAGTTTGTTGTCCCATGTTCTGCTCCCTAACAGTATGTGCTGGCGTTGCACTTGGTTCTGGTTGAGAAGAACTCGAACCGCTTTAATATAATCTATTTCCGCCACTAGCCAAGAGAATTGTAGATCTACATTCTCAATAATTTGTGATACGCTCAATGAGCCCAATCTGCTATCACTGGAGTATCCGCTGGAGCCATGCTTCAACCCGAGATCGAAACGTAGTGTCTATAGCAAAGGGAACATAATGAATGTCCATGGATGTCCATTTCTCCAAACACATAAATTTACGTAGTGAACATCGTTTCTTACGGGGAGTAACCAACTTGGTCCCATGGCTCTTGCCGCCCTAATCGTACCAGGAATGCCTGTAGTAACGTCTTGATATCGAAACTCTACGGCAGCTAGGCAAGATTACTAACGAATACAGACGCTTTTTTACAATGTGAGCTCCGCTTCCTTGTAGAAGTGTCGATAGCCGCTTTGCGTGCATACGAAATTCCCGACAGCTAGGTCTCCCTGCTATGCGTCTAAAGGAGACTCCACGGACCTTCGAATTCGGCAAGGCGATTCACCCATAGCATACACTCCACAACAATCTATATGAGCCATCTGGTGCAGGGAAAATGCTGCAACTGGTGTTGTCATCGGAGGAAATAGGGATAATGCACCCTTGATCACGAAGGCTCCATGTGCATGGTCAAGCGGTACAGTGACATGCGATCCCAAAATTGTAGACTTGTGGGGACATGGAGGATCCATAGCCAGACCTCTTGTTGTTGCAAGCCCCGTTTCCCAATTGTCAATATTAATGAAATTAATGGAGTTTATGAATGGGATGTGTGAATGAATTCCTGTCAACACCAAGGGTGGGATCTCTGCAAGGTCATCCCGTGCCATCGGGCCGTGACTCGCTCATGCTCCATCGTTTCACAAAGAGGTACTGCCTAGCCGTCACACTTATACCTCTAGAGGTACTCAAAATTTCAAAAATCGACTTGCCACGTATCCTTAGGCGCTGTGGTGGGGCCTGTCCGTCATGAGCTCCGGGTCAAAGCAGTTGAATTCTATTGTTCATAATTGAGTTGCGTAATTATTGAAACCTCTTTAAGCTTTGCTTCTTCGTGGATTGTGGGCGTTGTCAAGTAGTGAAGCCAAGTATGCGTGTTAAACTTTCTCCACGGCCACGCCCACCGGCGGCATACATCCAGTTGTACAGACGATAGTTACTCGAATTGATTCATTGGTTTTGACTTCATCTGTTTTGTATCGTTCCATTCCTTGCTCCGGAGAAAGGTCTGAGGGAAGGATACTTCGTTATGGTCGTAGTCATTGGGATACCTTTTCCCCTGCAATCAAGTTTTCCCAACTGTTTAGGGGGAAACTAGAAATATATGTGACTTAATTGCGGTTGCAAATCGTATTTGAGTCTCCAATGGAGCTCTTTCTATAATTTAGTAAGGAAGGAAGTGCCATCACTTTTCAGAGTGGTGGTCAACATAGCAGCACCGTCGAGTGGCCTGGCCCTTGGCGAGATGTTTTTGTCCCATTTTGTCTCTATTCATGCATACTTGTGAATTGAACTATTGTGGCAGCTGAAAACATTACTTGCCTGTGAGCACGATGGTCTGTTTCTGCACGAAGTCAGATTGCTTGCTCGCACGTACCAGAGTCTCAACCTGCGATTTTATTATTCTCTGACAAGTTCATTGCTCACTCTTGATTTGGCCATTAATCGGCCTGAAGGCGGACATGTGACATATGGCATGGCTCGCTCCTGCCTTCCTGCACGCAGTCCCCCCCCCCCCCCCCCTCTCTCTCTCTCTCTCTCTCTCTCTCTCTCTCTCTCTCTCTCTCTCTCTCTCTCTCTCTCTCTCTCTCTCTCTCTCTCTCCCCCTCTCTCTCCCCCCCCTCTCTCCCCCCCCTCCCCCTCCACCCCACCCTCTCTCCCCGGCCTTTCTTGGGGCAGAGCATGACTAACATTCCCTCCTGGGACTTTGGGCAGGCCTCCCTTCTCCCGACCTGGGCCGGCTGGCCAGGCCATCCGCATGCCACCAGGCAGCGCGCAGGACAACCACCTCGGCTATTCCAACGGGTGGAAGCGCATCTGACGAGGTAATCTTGCAGCAGAACCCTGAAGGAGTAGCAACTACTGCTGCAGCTGCGACAACTGCTGCAGCTACGACAACTACTGCAGCAACCGCTGCAGCTGCGGCGGAAGCCCATGACGAAGAGCTAGAGCGCCGGAGAGGCTTGAGTGGCGATGACAGCTGGCGGGCGGCGAGCTGTACTTCGGAAAGTACTGCCGCTGGTGGGCAGGACCTTGGCGGATCCTGGAAGCTCTGGGAGAAGCTGTCACCGCCCGTGCGGCAGCTGATAACCTCCATCGAAGGATGGTGGCTGGCGGGTCTGCAAGAGGACATTTCGCGCTGCGCCCTGCATGCGGTACGCCACGTTTTGGCCCGCGAGCAGTACAGTACTGGCTCTGTGTGTTCAGGAATGTGGTAGGCTGTCTCTGCGCATGTTGGCTGATCTGCAAGGAAATATTGGCACTGCGCCCAGGATGCAGTAAGCCACATTTTGGCCCACGAGCAGTACAATACTTGCATTGTTTGTTTAGAAGCTGGTAGGCTTTTCTGCACATGTTGACTGGTCTGCAAAGAGACATCTCACGCTGCGCTCTGGATGCGGTACGCCACATTTTGGCCCACGAGCGGTACAATACTTGCACTGGTTGTTCAGAATTTGGTAGGCTGTCTCAGCACATTTTGGCTGGTCTGCAAGGGGACATCCCATGCCGCGCCCTGGATGCGGTACGCCACATTTTGGCCCACGTGATGTTGTTTGTTGTTGCGCACATCTGGTAGCCTGTCTGTGCGCATGTTGGCTGGTCTGCAAGGAGCCGATTCATGCCCGCAAGTGGTGTGAGTTTTGCGGTTTCTGTGCACAATTGGGGTTGGCTATGTCTGCACCTTTTAGCTGTTTGGGCAGCTGCAAAAGGTATACTAATATTATACCGGTCTGTGTCCCGGATGATTAATATTGTACTTCTATTATATCGGTCTGCGTCCTGGATGACTAACATAGTACTGATATTCCGGTCTGTGTCCCGGATGACTAATATAGAACTAATATTCCGGTCTGTGTCCCGGATGACCAATATAGAACTAATATTCCGGTCTGCGTCCCGGATGCGGTAAGCTGCATTAATGCCCAAAGCAGCAGGGTGTGTGTGGGACATTGTTGTGGGGAATTTATGCACATTGGGACATTTTTTTGGGGAATTTCTGCACAATGGGACATTGTTGTTGGGAATTTCTGTGGAACTCCCTACATGCTTTAAAACAACTGTCCTCACGCTTCCGGTTGTTCCATCAAAGGGGGGGGGGAGGGGGGGCGGGAGGGGGAGACAAACGATGGTCTTGGAAACCGCGTCGAGGACTTGAAGTTTTTAAGCCCACACGCATGCATGTCTGTGATTGTGCATGCATGTGATCATATGCAAAGGTCGTGCATTTGGGAACACAGTCAATGGGATTCGGCTGTATGCAGTTGAGGTTGCTCGTGCTGGATCACTCATGCCTTTTAATGCATGCGGCAAGACATCGGTGGATGTGCGGCGATACAGGACCTTCAGTACTGCGACTCCGCTTGCACAAGCAAGGACAAAGAGGATGGCCTAAACAGGCAGCAGGCGGTACAAAAAGGTCCCGACCCCGCGCAGAGGCTGGTTATCGAAAACCATGTGTACGAGAGCCGGGTGTTCCGCAAGTTGCACATGGAGGCTGCTGTGGGCAACGACGGCTTGCAGGTGAGAGCGCCTAGCTAGGCTCAGTAAGTCGAGCGCCTAATTAGGCTCGGCTGAGGCAGGCGCCTAATTGGGCTCAGCTAAGGAGAGGCAGCCCCTCGGCCTTTGCCGACCCCTCTGCCAGTGTCACAAGAGGAAGTTGTGTCCTCTGCTAGGGTCCTGGCTCCATTGGCTCTCCTTTGAGCCGATCGTTGGTAGGCTTGTAGCCCAGGCGGAAACTGTTTTCCTTGCTTGGGTCCGGACTCTGAAACTCTCTGTTTTGCCACCTCCTCTCAGGCCCCCCCTCCTCTCTCTCTCTCTCTCTCTCTCTCTCTCTCTCTCTCTCTCTCTCTCTCTCTCTCTCTCTCTCTCTCTCTCTCTCTCTCTCTCTCTCTCTTCCCCCCCCCCCCCTCTCTCTCTCTCTCTCTCTCTCTCTCTCTCTCTCTCTCTCCTCTCTCTCTCTCTCTCTCTCTCTCTCTCTCTCTCTCTCTCTCTCTCTACCCCTCTCTCCCCCCCCCCACATTTTCTCTCGCTCTCGCGCCCCCCTCTCCGGTAGGACCCCGGAGAGATAAGCATGGAGGCAGGAAAGCAAGTGAGAAGGCGAGAGGGCAGGGGCGCGGGGCAGGTGCTGCACTGCGTCATGTACCCGCGCCTCAAGTACGGGCTGCCCATCTTCTCGCTGGACCTGGTGGAGAGGGGGGCCGCATCACGCTGGCCATCTGCGACCCCTGCCCCGCCACCCTGGATCGGAGCCTGCCCTCTTGTATCGACCTTGCGGCCCGGTGAGCCCTCCCGAGGGACCGGGGGCTTTCTGCAAATTAGCAAATATTGGCAAATGAACGAAATCATGCAAATGCAGGAATGTTTGCAAGTGAGTGGAGTTTTGCAAAACGAATGAATTTGTTGTAAACGAGTGGATTTTTATGGAAATCTTTGAGCGGGTCAGGGCGCCCAGGCGCACCGATACCTTGGGATGCCTGCGCCTGGGGAGCACTGAGCTGAACTTCAGCATGGCGGTCGCACCACTTGAAACAACGGGTCCGGCAACTTCATCATTGGGCCGCACTCCTTATTGCAAATGCCATCCAAGATAATTGGAAAACAACGGATGTAGAGTCCCATGTCAAATGGGCAGCAGGGTTCACTTACAATTTTTCACGCGAGAGTAATGGATGGCAAACCCCATGTCGAACGGCAGAGGGGTTTACTAAGTTGTTGTACTGCGCAGGGAGCTGCAGGACAAGCTAATGCTGGGAAGCAATCGGAAGGTTCCGGAGTGGGGCAACCTCATCTTCTCAGAGCAATGCATTCTTCTTCAGCCGCCGTCGCCTGCCGAGGGCTCTGCATTTCTCGTGTATGCTGCTGACCTCCACAAGGCTTACCTTGCCTATGCGCTGGCAAGCACCCCGCTTGCAGAACACAGGTATGCCTGGTAACTGCTGCGCTATGAATTGATGGAGCGCATCTGCACCCGTGTGCGTGCGTGCATGTGTGTGTGTGTGTGTGTGTGTGTGTGTGTGTGTGTGTGTGTGTGTGTGTGTGTGTGTGTGTGCGCGCGCGCGTGTGTCCGTGCGTGCGTGTGTGCGTGTGTGCGTGCGTGTGTGTGTGTGTGTGTGTGTGTGTGTGTGTGTGTGTGTGTGTGTGTGTGCATGAGTGCGTGCGGGTATGCCCGCGTGCGTGTGTGTGTGTGTGTGTGTGCGTGTGTGTGTGTGTGTGTGTGCGTGTGTGTGTGCGTGTGTGTGTGTGTGTGTGTGTGCGTGCGCGCGAGCGCGCGTGTGCGTGTGTGCGTGGGTGTGCGGGCGTGCGTATGTGCAAGAACAAGCAAACAATCATGCGCACAGGTGTCCATGTGCCGGTTCCGTTGTTTGCTGGCATGTGTGCTTGCATGCCCTTGGGGTGCGAAATGTGAGTAAAAGCTTTATTTTTGCAGCATCCTAACCATTGGGCCAGCTCATGCACTCAGTCTTTGGGTAGCAAAGCCAGTCATGGGGCCTGCGTTACTGCTTTGCCCCCAGCCCTTCAGGTGCGCAGGCACAGGCACAGGTGGGTGGGTACCACAGCCATCAAAAACAAGAACCCCCAGCGCTGAAAATGGGTCCAACATCACATCCGGTATCCACACCCACGCCCGCACCCACAGCCACTCCTCAAAACCCCGGATGGTCCAGCTGGGGACATGTAGGACTTTAGGAACGTTTTTGTCGAGTGTTTTGCACGGGTAGTGTCCGACCCCTGCCCTTGGGTTCGCTCTACTTGGTGTAGGGAGAAGGAGCTGAGGGAAGTGCAGGTTTTGTTGAAGCAACTTGGGGGGTGTGGAGGCTGATGCGTTGTGTCCTTGGGTTCGCTCCCTCTGGGTGTAGGGACAAAAAGCTGAAGGAAGTGCATGCCGCGTGCCTACGGTATTCAGAGCAGCAGCTCCGCAACAGCAAGACCAAAGTGGTGCTGGAGCAAGCCTTTGGCGCAGCGTTCGCTGAGCAATACATGAGGGACCTCATGTTTGACGTGGAGCCCCTTCAGGCAACGATCCGTGCCGATGCAATATAAACATGCTGGACTGTTGAGGTATAAACATGTCGGTTTGTAGGACTCGTGCATTGAGATGAGAGATGCAAAGACTGCGGTCTTTAAAGACTTTTCATAGTAGTTTGTGCTGGTATTCCGGAATCCACCTTTGAATGTCCATGATCATGTCATGACGTTGTAATACAACTTGTATGGCTCAACATGGATTTCATGAATTCCAAGGAATTTAGACTGAAGAAATTGAATTGGCCAATGGGCAATAGGAGGGGGGTGTTTACCCGACCCATGCAATGCGCTTTTTACTCCCACAGGAATCCACGAGGCTGCGTGGCGCCCCTAAGGATGCGACACAGGGGACCGTCTTAAAACAAGTCAGTCCCTTATCGTTTCCCTATGGAAGGATGCATGCCTGGGCCGGCACCCCAAAAAAAATTTTATACATTCAAAAGGAGGTGGGCTACATAGATACTCAGGTATCCCATATAGCACACAGGACGGCAGGAGGCGTGGTCCTCGAGCATTTGTACCCCCTCTCGGGCAAGACGACGAGTCCCCAATTATGGGGAGGTCACGAACTTTCGATCACGGTAACTAGCGCGACATGCACCGACCGGGTCCTACGGGGGCTTGCGGGCAGAAACTCCTCCTACACAAAGAATTGAAGTATAGCAGGTACGTGTTGAACTGTTGGATGAATGAATACTACACCAAGAAGGCAGTAAGATTGTCACTCATGAGTGATCACTGCCATATTGCCACCATTCTGAACTTTATTATAAGGTATTGAAACGCCTTGACTTCAAATGCACACCATTAATAATATCTTCCAAATCTCCATGGAAGCAATTGATCCTCTTTCCAAGTACGTGTCATATAGCAATTAATGGATCATCTCCCTGTTAAAGCTGAAGCTGATATGTAGCGCCCTCCCCCGCAACATGGATACCTGCAGGCCAGTTCTTGCCGGTCAAACATCCGCTGCAGAGCACTGCAGCTGCTGGCTCACTTGTTACCCTGATCACGCTTCAGGCTTCCTTAAGTCCGGGTAGGAGAGGGTGGAAGCTTACGAGTGGTGAAGGCCCTTCGGGGAAAGACTAGCTAGCCTGTAGGGAGGGCCAACAATATGCAGAGGCCAACCTGTTCAGCCCCCCAACACACACACACACACACACACACACACACACACACACACACACACACACACACACACACACACACACACACACACACACACACACACACACACACACACACACATGCACGCACGCACGCACGCACGCACACACACATGCACACACGCTCACACACGTACGCACACACAAACACAAACACACGCACACACACACACACACACACACACACACACACACACACACACACACACACACACACGTGAAGGGTATCCTTGCTCACCCACCCCCCCTTTGAAAGTTTCTGGTGTCTTCGGAAGGATTGGTGTTTGATTCGGCAGCGCTGGCGTGTACACATCCGCCTAGCACATGTGTAGCGCTGGAAGCACTAAGGAAAGGAAGAGATAGATAGACATCGGAATAGGACTTAGGAATATGGCCAGATGCCAGTTACATCAGTTGGCTATGCCAACGATAGATGAATGATATCCATCTGTATATGTGTCTCTCTATTCGCTCTCTAGCCTTGGCCCTGGTTCCCATGGAGGTACAAGACCTCGGGGACTGTACGGTACGCCAGATGGGTAAGGTCCCGACATCACATGTGACGGGTGACTGACTTAAGGTAATGCTGGCTTAGTAGTACCTGGCAGGAGACCGTTACAGCATGTGCGCCTGCCCATCCCAAATATGTGGGTTCCACTTGTGGGCTTTAGAGGTCTGCTCCTACACATGTGTGCCTCTATGATGCCACGACCTTGTATCTCATACGAAATTGTTCCAGAAGGTTGTGTGCTCGAGTCTATTAGCTCTTTAAGCTTGAGAGGCCGGGTTCGTTCATCTGCCCGTAACCCCTTTAGGGACGGCTGCAGTTGCCCTTGAGGCTTTCCAGAGCAGCACAGCGCGCGGCAAATGTTTGGGAGTAACACTCCAGCCTTCATTCTGAATCTTTAAGAGTGACAAGTTTAGAATGATACCCGTGTCGGGTGGTAGCAAAGATCTGTACGATTGCAATATTTATGTGAACCAAGGCCACCATTTCTGGGGTACCGGTGTGTCCGGACAGGATCCTTAAGGTAGGTTTACTGTCGCTAGGCAAGCATAGCTAGGCAATCCCTGCACCTTTCCAAGTGCAGCTGCACCGTCAATGTACATGTACTGTACGGATCACATGCGATCCACGGGTAGGCATGGCACGTTGTTAAAGCGGTTGACCAGGCCTTGCAAATCAACTGCAAGTTTTTATGGTTGCGGTAAGGATAGGCTCCACTCTATATTCCAAATCAACTGCAAGTGTCTCCCAACGTTCGAAGGTTTCCTGTGCACCTAGCTAGCTGCCCTCGAGGAACGGCAGTGCCTCCTTAGCCAATGTGACGTGCAATGCTGTGCGGTATTTCTCCTTCAAGCTTCTTGACAGTGCGTGCACTCTGCCTCGCCCTTGACGGCCCTGGGGAGCTAGGGAGCTGCCTTTGACCCGTTTGCTTGCGTTGCGCCCAAGTTTATCTTGCTTGTGGCTTAGAATTTATTGCATATAAGTATGTGTATTTTACTTTATCTATTAAGCAAAATATATAGAGTGGATACATAGCCACTGTCTCAACTCACAGACTAGCCGAATCTTACGAATCTTGGCCGGAAATGAGTTCTTCAAATTTTAGTGTGTATACAAGTACTCAAACATCTAGTGGGGGAAACCGTGGTGGCCACATGACACGCGGTCGGCAAGCTTTGGAATCAGGGGTTGGAGTTTAGAGTGCTGTAGGCCCGTGCAGTGTTATGGAGGGATCAGATCACTTTATCTCAACTTCTTATGAAGGGGTGTTTCCCCTGTCATCGGCAGCCTTCTGGTTATAAGTAATTAGATCACAGCACGGTAACGTTACAGTTGGATCACGTAATGTTAACATAACGTTTTACTGAAAATTATTTAAGGGTTATCCTTAAAATTTTTTAAGGGTTGTCCATTAGTTGTGTATCTAGATCTCAGGCATGCCCTTTTAGCCCGACCTGCTTGACCAGTCAATTGACTTGCAAGCGGTACCGCAAACCGAGCTTTGCAACCGTGTTAGCCAGAAGGGGTCACGAAGCAGGTGCCAAGTTGCAACTTGATTTGACACATGCTTATGACATATGACATGTGCAAACGGCACATATTGTAAAATCATATATATTTTGTGTGGGAACATTCAAGTGGTATGCGGAGCGTTGTGTAGACCTAGTGGTTGTAATCCTACTGTGACATCAAATAACCTTACAAGCGAAGCTTAATTAATTAGAAGTGCATCATGTTGCAACTGTAATGTTCCCACACGCTAGAGAAATTGATGTCAGAGACTAGAGATGCAAAGACTGTGGTCTTTGCAGACTTTTCATAGTAGTTTGTGCTGGTATTCCGGAATCCAGCTTTGCATGTCCATGACGTTGTAATACAACTTGTATGGCTGAACATGGATTTCATGAATTCCAATGAATTTAGACTGAATAAACTGAATTGGGCGATAGGAGGGGGGTGTTTACCCGACCCATGCAATGCGCTTTTTACTCCCACAGGAATCCACGAGGCTGCGTGGCGCCCCTAAGGATGCGACACAGGGGACCGACTCAAGTCAGTCCCTTATCGTTTCCCTGTGGAAGGATGCATGCCTGGGCCGGCTTCCCGGAAACAATTTACTGCTTTTACCTTGGTCGGTGGGCTAATAGATACTCAGGTATTCCATAAAGCACACATGACGTCAGGAGGCGTGGTCCTCGGGCATGAGTCCCGGGAGTAGGAGACGAGTCCCCAATTATGGGGGGTTCACGAACTTTCGATCACGGCGAATAGCGCGACATGCACCTAACGGGCCCTACGGGGGCTTGCGGGCATAAATTCCCCCTACACAAAGAATTGAAGTATAGCAGGTACCTGTGGAAATGTTCGATGAATGATTTCTGCACCCAAAAGGCAGTAAGAGTATCACTTATGAGTGATCACTGCCATATTGCCACCATTCTGGACATTATTATAGGGTATTGACACGCCTTGACTTTAACTGCACACCTTTAATAATATCTATTATAAATAACCTCACAAGCGAAGCTTAATTAATTATAAGTGCATCATGTTGTAATGTTCCCACACGCTAGAGATATTGGTGTCAAAGACTAGAGATGCAAAGACTGCGGTCTTTGAAGACTTTTCATAGTAGTTTGTGCTGGTATTCCGGAATCCACCTTTGAATGTCCATGATCATGTCATGACGTTGTAATACAACTTGTATGGCTCAACATGGATTTCATGAATTCCAAGGAATTTAGACTGAAGAAATTGAATTGGCCAATGGGCAATAGGAGGGGGGTGTTTACCCGACCCATGCAATGCGCTTTTTACTCCCACAGGAATCCACGAGGCTGCGTGGCGCCCCTAAGGATGCGACACAGGGGACCGTCTTAAAACAAGTCAGTCCCTTATCGTTTCCCTATGGAAGGATGCATGCCTGGGCCGGCACCCCGGAAAAAATTTTATACATTCGAAAGGAGGTGGGCTACATAGATACTCAGGTATCCCATATAGCACACAGGACGGCAGGAGGCGTGGTCCTCGAGCATTTGTACCCCCTCTCGGGCAAGACGACGAGTCCCCAATTATGGGGAGGTCACGAACTTTCGATCACGGTAACTAGCGCGACATGCACCGACCGGGTCCTACGGGGGCTTGCGGGCAGAAACTCCTCCTACACAAAGAATTGAAGTATAGCAGGTACGTGTTGAACTGTTGGATGAATGAATACTACACCAAGAAGGCAGTAAGATTGTCACTCATGAGTGATCACCGCCATATTGCCACCATTCTGAACTTTATTATAAGGTATTGAAACGCCTTGACTTCAAATGCACACCATTAATAATATCTTCCAAATATCCATGGAAGCAATTGATCCTCTTTCCAAGTACGTGTCATATAGCAATTAATGGATCATCTCCCTGTTAAAGCTGAAGCTGATATGTAGCGCCCTCCCCCGCAACATGGATACCTGCCGTTCTTGCCGGTCAAACATCCGCTGCAGAGCACTGCAGCTGCTGGCTCACTTGTTACCCTGATCACGCTTCAGGCTTCCTTAAGTCCGGGTAGGAGAGGGTGGAAGCTTACGAGTGGTGAAGGCCCTTCGGGGAAAGACTAGCTAGCCTGTAGGGAGGGCCAACAACATGCAGAGGCCAACCTGTTCAGCCCCCCAACACACACACACACACACACACACACACACACACACACACACACACACACACACACACACACACACACACACACACACACACACACACACACATGCACGCACGCACGCACGCACGAACGCACGCACACACACATGCACACACGCTCACACACGTACGCACACACAAACACAAACACACGCACACACACACACACACACACACACACACACACACACACACACACACACACACACGTGAAGGGTATCCTTGCTCACCCACCCCCCCTTTGAAAGTTTCTGGTGTCTTCGGAAGGATTGGTGTTTGATTCGGCAGCGCTGGCGTGTACACATCTGCCCAGCACATGTGTAGCGCTGGAAGCACTAAGGAAAGGAATAGATAGATAGACATCGGAATAGGACTTAGGAATATGGCCAGATGCCAGTTACATCAGTTGGCTATGCCAACGACAGATGAATGATATCCATCTGTATATGTGTCTCTCTATTCGCTCTCTAGCCTTGGCCCTGGTTCCCATGGAGGTACAAGACCTCGGGGACTGTACGGTACGCCAGATGGGTAAGGTGCCGACATCATTGGGGCGGGTGGCGTGGGTGAGTGAGGGGTGACTGTTACGTCAGTCAAGGTTAGATTGTGGGACTGTTGCATTGGTTAAAAGAGGAGTGTGGGACAGTGTAGGGAACAAGTGTACTGTTCCGCCAGTGATGGAAGATTGTGGGGCTGTTGTTAATGATATCGATATATCCCTTGAAACACGGGACTTTTTGCAAAAGGAGGGATTGATTACTGGCCCGCTGCCTTATTAAGGGAAGAATGTGAGACTGTTCATGAGTGATCATACATGCGGAAATGCATTGCGGTGGTGGCGGTGGTGGCAATGCATTGCGGTGGTGGCGTCCATGATCACTAGTAGAAAGAGGTTTGTCCAGACAGAGGTGTGTAATATCGGTATGCCACCACCGCCCGCAATGCATTGCCTCATGGATATGGTGGGATTGCCTCATGAGGAAAGGCATTGCGGGCAGTGGAGGCAATCCCGTATTGATGTAGCTGCGCAGCCTCCATGGCAAAGGCATTGTATATACACTGACGGATTATTCCTTCCACTTTTTAACAGCTGTGCAATAGCAGTCACCTCAAAAAATCTGTTACAATCATCAAAGACACTTCACGGCTCCAAACTTTCTCGTTTTTGACTCGATGGACCTTGTTATCCCACTAGGAAAAGCATGCCGTCTTTCAAGACAAACCCAGGCTGACGTATATCATGTTCCATTGCCCACACTAAGCATCCGAGCAGTTCGGGTCGGGTGGGCCGAAAAGTCGACATCTCTTTCGAGGTTTTCGGGGACTGTATGTAAATAGATGTGACTGTATGCGAGTGTATGTTCCCGGGGAATGTATGTGCTGCCAGGGGTTCACCTGCAAATCACAGGAACCAGTACATGGGCACATCTTCCGTGCTACATTGCAATACGTCCATGGCAATAATGACAGTACTGCCTAGTCTTTTCAATATTGCAACGTCTTTTCAACATTCACACCTCCTTTCAGTATTGACACGTCTTTCCCAGCACTACTACGCTCGTGGGCCGCAGTGCCCTCCGAGCCCAACGCGTCAACATGAGCACCACGTGGTGCAACCTTGTACCAACACCCGTGGCTTGCTCGTTTCTAATTAAGCTACTCTGGTAAAACAATCGTGGCTTGCTCGTTTCTAATTAGATTACTAAGGTAAAAGCAAAAAGAGATACCGATCCGTGGGATTACGTCATCAACAAGCACTTTGAACCTACGGCACAAGTTCTGCCGCCCAATTCACAGGGATACCGCAAGGAACCAGATTTCAATGGATACCGTGGGGATCCGAGGATATATACCAGCCCCTTACACATGCCTGCCAAGTGGACATGCCCTGTATTTGGTGTAGGCGAGGCCTCTGGCGCATTCCTCCATGACCTCCATCGGCATCACGCCTGCTTGTCCACGTCGATGAACTTTTGTTTTGTGTGTCAACAGTTGTCAACATGTCAACACTGTACAGCTGTCATCACTTTTAACAGCGTCAACAGCTGTCACATATTGTCCCCCGATCTGATCTAAAGCCGTACAGATTCAATGTACGGCCAACGAACCCCCTCTGACATGGAAGACATGAAACAAAGTCTTATATTTAACCTGCTACTTACATTCTTATAAGTGACAACTAGAGGCACTGCGAGGCAGATTTAGAATAAAGAGTGAAGCCTATCGTAACCGCACGCTATAAATCTTGCATGCGGGTACGCGGAGATTTGTCACAAGTCAGGCCTGGGACTTAACTAGAGGTACCGTGGATCCAGCCATTGGCCAACACTTCGGCACGTGCCTGCTGCCTGCCTGCCCAACTGCCTGCTTTTTCTGCCTTTGAAGAGATGGACGCCTTTGCCACATCATCATCGATCACAGCGAGACGCCGTGCAATACACGATTGGACCACCCAAGACGGCATTCTTGCTTTATAGTGCCCGGCACCGGTGTTAATCATCCCACGCCATGACATGGTTGCTCATACAACAGCATGGAGCTTTGATCACGTGAAACCTGTTACGGGGAGCCCTATCGCGCGGAGTCATGCCAAATTTATGTTATCACGTAAGCCCTGCCCTACCACGTGGAATCCAATCACGTGGGGTCCTATCCCTGCAGTCCTGTGATATGGACTCCCATCACCAACGCCCAAAACCATCATCAGGATGGCGGATCAGTCCTAGACGACAAGCAGGGCGAAATGAATTTTGAAATTTGTCTGCCGATTGCGACACCACAAACTTAGGGGACGAACCGGTACCTGGGCATGTGCATGCTCATTCATGCATGCATGC
>KV908527.1:162500-185000 GCA_002005505.1 Botryococcus braunii
CTTCTAATACATCTTCATTTTTTTGACATTCTTATAGGGGGATCTCATGGCTTCACACATCTCATCGAGCTCTTGGACGCAGGTAACAACTACGAACTCTACGGTACATTTTGCCTTGTACAAACCTCTTTAGAGGAAAGATTAACAGGTGCAAGAGTCGGGCCCCAAGCACAATAATTTGGACTGAAGCAACTCTGCTCCCCTGCGCATCTCTTTACCTATCTATATATCTATATCCATCTATCTATCCCTCTCTCCCACCCTCCCTCCCAACCCCCCCTCCCACCCCCCCCCCTCTCTCTCTCTCTCTATCTCTCTCTCTCTCTCTCTCTCTCTCTCTCTCTCTCTCTCTCTCTCTCTCTCTCTCTCTCTCTCTCTCTCTCTCTCTCTCTCTCTCTCTCTCTCTCTCTCTCTCTCTCTCGTTCACGCACGCACACACACACACACACACACACACACACACACACACACACACACGCGCGCGCGCGCGCGCGCGCGCGCGAGCGAGTATGCACAAGATCTGCGTACCTGAGGGACCGAGTGGAAGAGGTTGCTGGTGTGGCTGAGTTTGAGGGCCTGCTCCGCCATTGCATTGAACCACCGCTGATCCGCATGGCCTGCCCAGTTGGCCCCCACCACCTCTTATATATTATTCTGGCAGTTTTGGACCTCATGGCGATGATTTACTCATGGCCTGCCCAGTGCCCCCCCACAATCTATTACATATATTTACTCATGGCCTGCCCAGTGGCCCCCCACAATCTATTACATATATTTACTCATGGCCTGCCCAGTGGCCCCCCACAATCTATTACATATATTTACTCATGGCCTGCCCAGTGGCCCGCACAAGTTGTTATGCATATTCCGACAGTTCCGGGGCTTATGGCCTGGCCAGTGCTTAGTCGCTGAAGGGCACATGGAAGTAAGGTCCCATACTACCTTAAACGCCCCCCCTTCCAAAAAAAAGAAAAAAGGCGAGGGGGAATGCCCCAAGACTTTAAAATGCACAGACACTTTGGATAATTATAATAAAGGGGGGGGGGGTGAAGAAAAGGAAAAAAGAGGGGGCAGGATAGAGGGGTGAGGGGGTTAGCTGGAGAAGAGGGAGGGAAGGAGAGAGTGAATGTGGAGAGAGAGAGAGAGAGTGAGGGGGTGAAAGGGGGATGCGGAAAAACGGGGAGGGGCAGGGAGGGCGGAAGTAATAGGGGGGCGATAATTACTAAACAGTACCCAGTATTGTCAAAGTACCGGGGATCGATCAGTGACTGTTGCTAACACTATGGAGGGGGGAGGAGCGAGAGGGGGCTTGCTCCGTGGGGGAGGGACGGCGGGGGGGGGGGGGGTGTTGAATCTCGTCACCCTCTTCTCTGCAACATGGTGAGCAGCCAGAACGCACCTAATGCATTCACCGCAATGCCAGCTGCAAAGTCGAGGTACATTTTTCCAAAGGTGTCCCACTGCCTTGCCCCCGCCCCTTCAACGAAAACCACATCCGGCCGAGCATATGTTTGCACAATGTACCTGCAAGTACAGCACTTTGCTGTCAGATCATGGAGCAAAAGTACATTCAGATCACGGAGAGATGGTCTTCTCAGCCCGAGGTTTGGATCATGTGTCGAGGAAAACAGTTGGAGGACAGGGCATTTGCCTCCTCTCTGATGTAAACTCAGAAAGGGACAAAGAATCGCATATGCATCGTCATGCTGCTGACGCCATTTTCACAACATCTATCGCTGGTGTAAGCAAGGAGCCTTCTCGGAGTCAAACCCACTTGTGCTCATCCTCAATGATCTTCTTCGTGTATTCTTCCGCATTGAGGCCGACTTTGTAACGTGGTTGCACTGGCGTCGCGGTCGCTTGTATGATCAGCCGCACCTATGAGCACCCCAGGGAGCTTTTAACTATTTGAAGACGCGCCTGATTCGCTTAACTTGACAGGGATCAGTAAGGGGGGGCTAGGGACGCATGCCCTAACTGAAGGCAAGGTCATCTAAGTGACAGTATTTCGCCATTTCCCATATTTCGATGGAAAATTCATCATAAAACTATCGGATTCCCCAGGAGAATGTCGAGAATCTGTGAACCAAAGCTACAACCGCTACTGGATGCACAGTTGCAATTAATAAATTCCCTGCTTGGGGTTACGGAGACTATGGGTTGCGGACGCTAAACAGCAGGCAGAACCTTGGAGCCAGAGCATTTTCCCGACTTCTTGAATGACGCAATAGAAGATCGGGAGAAAGACTGCACTCGACCCACGGAAGTCGGGGTGTGTTCAAGCAACGAAGTCGTCGACATTGTCCAGAAAAATTATCTACACTTACTCAAATCTCAAGAATAATATTCACAATAGCTATTAATCGCCGGGTTGAAAATGCTCTCTCTGTTCCCTTTGACAGCCCTGTTCCAAACTCGGGCTGATTTTTGGAGCACGTGAGGGGGTGGCCAGACACGTGAGCATGGGGAGCTGCTCCGTGACTGCCGTGGGGCAACACGCTACGATTTCGGCTCCAAGGAGTACATTGGATACATCCAATATCTCCCCTTGTATCTTTCAATATATTTCAATCTTCAAAACAATGCGGTACATCCCATCATAGGGATATGATACATTACAACCCCCCAGTGTGTTACAACATTGCACTTGAACCTTTTTAGTAAATGTTAAAACGTATTGAGATACTGGCAAGGGGCAATAGCTTAGAGATGGTGGAGCAAAGGACTGCAGGGAGATCCAGAGATGCCGATTGGTCAACATCGTCCTTCTTAAGGTTGCACTGTCTGAGGCAGAGCTGGCCAAGTTGGGGACCTTCAAAGACCCATCCACCCTCAAAAAAGTGTGTGCATCTTTTCAAGCGCCAGCGCACAGGAAGCTAGACGCCACTACACGAGTAAGCAATAGGTTGGGGAAAGGTGGGGGAAGGGATGAAACATCATTTCTTGGGCACAGAGCCTCGTTCCCATGCCCCTGGAAGGTCTCAGACATGGCGCCTGTGGTACTCATGAGTATCACAGGCGCAATGTCTGAGTCCTCCCAGGGAAAGAGGCATGGGAAAGAGGTGATCACAAGCCTTGAATCAACATTCTCCTTCCAGCTCTTTCAATGTTTTCCTTTAAGAGTCGAGCTACCAGCCGGGAGGAGGGTGGAAAAAAGTTGTAGCCGCGGGGTCAAATTGCCGGGAGTATTGGGGTGGCCGTTTAGGGTTCTCACCCCCATCTTCCTGTTGCTAAGCCCTGGAGTGGCGCTGTGGACCCTGGGAACTCCCAAATATAGTCCATTAATTAACAGTGACACTTAACAAATGTTGTATTGCCTGAAGTAAGGTACAGTGTAACCTGCTTTTTATTGGCAATGTGCAGATACAGCTCGACCTCACTGCTGTGTGCAGATAATTATGCTTCGCATTGTGAGGTGGTACACAAACACACAAAACACACCCCTTGCGGGCGCGCGCACGATATGCTCTCCAGCAGACACGAGGGACCGGGTTTTGCAATTGATACGGTGTTCCAGCCGCCTTCGTTGTGTTCAAAACGCTCGCAGGAGCTGTGTGTGCTCGCGCCTTCAACGGACACACCTCCCTATTTCTTCCGTGTTTGTGCTTCAAAGGCGCCATATGCCTAGGCGTATTCGCCTTTCTCGCGGAGGCCGCCAGAATGCCTTTCCGTGTCTGCGTTTGTCACAGAAGCCGTCGGGATACCATTATGTTTATGGGTTTCTGGGAGAAGCTGCCGGGAACCCATTCGAGGTCTATCTTCTCACCGAAGCCGCCGGAATGCCATCCGATGTCCACATGCCTCACGGAACCCTTCTCGCGGAAGCCGCCAGAGAATACGATTATATTTATGGGTTTCTCACGGATGTCGCCGGAATACCATTATGTTTATGGCCTTCTCACGGAAGGTGCCGGGATGCCATTCCGTGACTATGTTTCTCACGGAAGCCGCCGGAATGCCATTCGATGTCCGCATGCCTCACGGAACCCGCCCGAAGGCCTTTCCGTGTCCGCGTGTCTCGCGGGAGCCTCCTGAATGTCTTTCCATGTCCGCATGCCTCACAGAAACCTCCGGAATGCCTAATTGTGTCTGCGTGTCTCACGAACCCTCCCGAATGCCTAACCGTGTCTGCGTGTCTCACGGAACCCTCCGGAATGCCTAACCGTGTCTGCGTGTCTCACGGAACCCTCCGGAATGCCACTGTGGCAACTCGGCTGCCTTCGACGCCCGCGAACCGAAACACTGGATACGTTCGCACGTGGTCCACATACTCCCAGGCCCTTCGCCCACGGCCACCGCACCCGCACGGCCTCCCCAAACCCACACCCCATTCTCCTTCTGTTCCCTCACTTCCCTCTCCCACGCCGTCCTCCTCCTCCTCCTCCTCCTCCGCACAGAATTCGGCGATGAGCTCCTCCCTCGTGCTGTTGCAGGAGGTGATGACGAAGAGGCCCTGTGGCTGCAGGAGGCGCCACACGGCTTGCCTGTACAGGCCACGCTTGATCACATGGCCCTCGGACAGGCCGATTGCGTCCAGCGTGCCCTTGTCTGTCACCACTTGGAACCTGTACTTCGCCCCACCACCCATCCACCCTCAGCTATTGTCCTTCACCACCTGGAACCTGTACTTCGCCCCACACCCATTCACCCTCAGCCATTGTCCTTCACCACCTGGAACCTGTACTTTACCCATCCACCCTTAACGAAGGGGGACCTCAGGGTGGGCTAAAGTGAGGTGGGCTAGGGCTAGGGTGGGCTAGGGCTAGGGCTAGGGCAAGGGGAGGCTCAGGGTGGGTAAAGAGGGGGAGTGGAGAAAAAAGGGGGGGGGGGGATCGGGCAGTGGCAGGAGGTGGGGAGAAAAAGGGGAGGGAGAAGAGGGGGGTCTGAGCAAGAAGGGACCGGGATGGGAGGCTGAGGTAGGGAAGGGTGAAAAGAAGGAGGGGGACGGGAACCCTCGAGGCATCGCCAAGGGGGGGTGGGGGAGAGAAGAAGCGAAGGGGAGGCAAGGGAGAGATGCGGGAGGGGAAGTAGGAACCAGAAGATACCCCCGGGAGGAGGTTTTTTTTTTGGGGGGGGGGGGTGGAGCAATGGGGAGCGAAGGGACATAACTCTCCCTTCCCTGTGTAACATGTGCAAGAGGGAAAGCGGGAAACCAGAAGATGTCCCCCTCCCCGCCGGGGGGGGGGGGGAGAAGCGATGGGGTCGGAAGGGACATATATCTCTCTCTTCCCTATAAACAATATACGAGAGCGTGAAGTGGGGAACCAAACGATGCCCCCCCCCCCCCCGGCCCCCAGGGAGGCGGTGCAAGAAACAATAAGGACGGTAGGGACATATACATCCCTTCCCTATATGTATGGTGACTCACCCATTGGTGAGGGCAAGTGAGGGAGCCAAAGGATGCGCCTTGCCCCAGGGGGGGGGGGGGGGGATGGGGGGACGGCGCCCGTGCCCGCGCCCATATTTCAAATAAAAGAAACATGTTGTAAACATTGTTAAATAAATGAAAATCCTTCCGCACACGCACTTGTCGGAAAGGGCGGAGTTCAGGAGGTCGTCGAGAACAAAGCGCAGGCCCCGGATCCCAAGGGAGGCCGCCACGTCCTGACAAAGGTCCACAGAGGACTGGCAGTAGTCGGATCCCGTCACGTTAGTAAAGCCGCGCTTCCGCAGCCCAATGGGCAGCATTCCGTTCCCCGTCCCGACATCCAGGATCGGGGACTCGCAGCCCAGGCCCTCCTGTTCCTCCACCAGGTTCTGCACGAAGTCCAGCACCTTCTCCATCACGTCGCCGCCGAACCTGCGACCGCGTCACGTCACGTCACCTTCTCCGTTATGTCATGTCACCCCATCACAGCACCTTCCCCATCACGTCGCCGCCAAACCTGCGAATGCGTCACGTCACATCACCTTCCGGGTTATGTCATGTCACCGCATCACGTCACCTCCATCACTTCGCGGCCGAACCAACGACAGCCTCCGCCGAACGCGCGACCGCGTCACGTCGCATCATGTCACCTTCCGCGTTGCGTCATGTCACCGCATCACGTCCCTCCTCCATCACCTCGCCGCCAACTCTGTGACTTCTTTGAAGGTGATCTGCTGCCGTGACTAATAGAAGGGGAGCTTGTCTTGTTTCCACGCCTATTGTTATTATTAGCGATATGAGTATATTTTTCTTTTCTTTTCTTTTCCCTTTTTTTTTTGGGGGGGGGGGGGGGGGCCACAGCAAAAATATGTGATTACCATGGGGAAGTTCCTGCTGGAAAATACACAGAATACCACCTGAGGCTAACAGCACCTGTGCCCAGTAACTGAGGCCAGGGTACCTGAGGCTAGCAAATCTGCTGTGGCCAATAGTGCATGAGTACCCGAGAGGGAAGGAGACGAGAACTCAACGTGGCAGCGAAAACGATTCTGGAGCCGAATGGCTTGAAACAATGGGAACAATTGCGTCGCCCTGGTGGAGGGGGAGCAAGAGGAGGAAGAGGCTAGGGGGAAGTGGGTGGGGGTGGAAGGAGGAGGGCGAGCTTCAGAAAGTGCTGTGGCAGCAGAACGACCCAGAAGACGCGGACGGAGAGACAGGCCGTCGTAGGTTTGGCGCTAGTCGGCCACAGGCCAGCACCAAAGACAGGAAAGGGAGGTGGTGAGGAGGAGGGGTTGGGGGGGGGGGGGCGAGGATGAGGCAGGAGATGGAAGTCGAAGAGTGGTCAAACTAATTGCTAGATGTGTGGGCTGCCCATGCTTGCTGAAGAACAAGAAGGCTGATGATAATGATGATGATGATGATGACGATGACTATGCAGTGATGAAGATGTTGATTATGATGATGACGATGCTGATGATGATGATGATGATGATGATGATGATGATGATGATGATGATGATGATGATGATGATGATGATGATGATGATGATGATGATGATGATGATGATGATGATGATGATGATGATGATGCTGCTGCTGCTGCTGATGATGATGATGATGATGATGATGATGATGATGAGGAGGATGATGATGATGATGATGATGATGATGATAGCGATGACGCTGCTGCTGCTGCTGCTGATGATGATGATGATGAAATAGAAGACTACCACGAAGTAGAAGGAGGAGGAGGCAACGTGGTGCGTTTCGCACAAAAAGGGCACACACAGATGGTGAGACCAGGAGCAAAAGCAGGCACGTACCAGATCTCGCCGACGTCCCCAACCTCTCTCAGGTTGGTTCGCTCCTGTTTGTAGGTTGCCTCCCAATAATCTTGCCTTCCAAGTTTGGAGCAGCCAGGCATGTCATCGTCGTCACTACCTGAAGCATCCTCCGTATCCTGTTCCTCCTCCTCCTGCTCCAGATGCTCTTCCTTCAAGGCGTTCCCCAAGTCCTCAGCCTCTCCCCTGTCGGATGACTCCCCAGAACGATCCTCTCCTCCAGCGCGGCATGATGCCACCTCGCAATCCTCTTTGTCCTCCTCGACCCTCACCTCCTTCACCCCTCCGCTGCCAGATGCCTCCTCCCACAACTCCAGCCCTTCCCCACCACCAGCCTCCCCAGCAGCGCCTCAACATCGCCGCCTCCTTCAGCCGTGGTGGCGGGCCCCGGATGTAATCTCCCGTTCCTTTCCTTTCCGAGCTCTGGCACAGCCATCTCAGCAGTCATCATTCCCCTGCTGCAGCCTCCCTCATCACATTATCAGACCCAGGGAGACCCTCGGCCGGAAACTGCTTTTTATTCCTCTCTAGCCCCACCCATGGGTGGGTGGGAGGGCTGCTTCTTTACCCCTTGCTAACCCCTTCCCCCCGGGGGGGGGGGGGGGTGGGCTTCTTTACCCCTTGGTGACCCACCCCGCGGGGGGGGGGGGGGGGGGGGCGGAGGGCGGCTTGCTGGTGAGCATGTCACCGGCTGGGACTGTGATGAAGCGGAGGGAAGGGAGGCGCACGGTGGAAGAGAGACCGCCTGCAGAGGCAGAGGCATTGGGAGGGTGTGTGTGTGTGTGTGTGTGTGTGTGTGTGTGTGTGTGTGTGGTGTGTGTGTGGTGTGTGTGTGTGTGTGTGTGTGTGTGTGCGCGCGTAAGCGTGTGCGTGAGAGGAGGAGAGAGAGAGAGAGAGAGAGAGAGAGAGAGGAGAGAGAGAGGAGAGAGAGAGAGGAGAGAGAGAGGAGAGAGAGGAGAGAGAGAGAGAGAGAGAGGAGAGAGAGAGAGGGGAGGAGAGAGGAGAGAGGAGAGAGGGAGGAGAGGAGGAGAGAGGGGGAGAGGAGAGAGAGAGGGGGGGAGGAGGGGGGGGGAGGAGAGAGGAGAGAGAGAGGGGGGGGGGGGGGGGGGGGGGGGGGGGGGGGGGGGGGGGGGGGGGGGGGGGGGGGGGGGGGGGGGGGGGGGGGGGGGGGGGGGGGGGGGGGGGGGGGGGGGGGGGAGAGAGAGAGAGAGGAGAGAGGGGAGAGAGAGAGAGAGGAGGAGAGGAGGGGAGGGAGAGGAGGGAGGGAGGGAGGGGAGGGAGGGGGGGGGGGGGGGGGGGGGGGGGGGGGGGGGGGGGGGGGGGGGGGGGGGGGGGGGGGGGGGGGGGGGGGGGGGGGGGGGGGGGGGGAGGGAGGGGAGGAGGGAGGGAGGGAGGGAGGGAGGGAGGGAGGGAGGAGAGGAGGGGGAGGGAGGGAGGAGAGAGAGAGAGAGAAGAGAGAGAGGAGAGAGAAGGAGAGAGAGAGAGAGGAGGAGAGAGAGGGAGGGAGAGAGAGAGGAGGAGAGAGAGGAGAGGGGAGGGGAGGGGGGAGGGGGGAGGAGGGAGAGGAGAGAGGAGGGGGGGGGGGGGGGGGGGGGGGGGGGGGGGGGAGGAGAGAGAGAGAGAGAGACTCTGTACACGAGCACGTTCAAAATGCGGCTAGACCATGAACTAGATTCATGACACCAGCCTGTCCTCTAAAAGATGGGGTCCAGAGTGAAAATTCTTTTGCCATTGCTGTTCAAACAAGGAGGGCCTTGATGCTGGCTTTGTTTCAAGAGCAAAGGCAAACGAATCTCCGCACCAAACCCTCACCCATAAATACAGTTTACTTGTCAGTGTATGGTAATAAGATGTGCATCAATTTACTAGTCAGTGCATGTTAATAAGATGTGCATTAGTAATGCAATTATTTAGGCCTTCCAGGTCATTCCCTGAGTTACCTGCAGCTTTTTTTGCGGCGGCCTTAACGTTCAAAGCTCGATTGCCATGCATGCATAGATGCAGTTGCTGGCTCTCTAATTTGATGCCTGCACATATCGAAAGGACAGTTGCAAACGATATTAACAAATTTCCCTGACATAGCCAAGCGAACCGCAGCAAGCCTCACAGCAAAGGGCCTAGCTGAAACTGGGCCTTTAGATTCTAGGGAACCCACTTACCGCAGCGGTGTAGATTGTGGAGATGTGGTGATTTGGATAAGCGTATGAAATCCCTGACGCTGCTTGTGCTACATCCCCACGTGATGGGAGTCAGAAGGGGGACATTCAGTCCGTGTCACGGAGGCTCAATCAGTACATTAATTCTTGACGAACTCGGAGGGCGACCTCGAAATATGTTTCCCTGATCAACTTATGAAGGCGACGCACATCATACCTTGGGGTTACTGCTGCAGACGATGAAGATCCGCCCGCGCCTAATGACTACCTTGCAAGCGCTACAAAGTCGTTTCACAGACGACCGTACTTTCATGGCAAGCAAGGTATTCTCTCAACAAGCAAATGTATGTGTGTGCGCGTCTGTGTGTGTGATCGTCGTGTTGCCATCAGATGTGCCGGCCCAGATCGGGGTACCGTCCTGCATAGCATTTTTTTTCACTTTCTTCTCGAGCATGTGACACCCTGGATAGGGCACGGGGGCCCCCGTGCTAAGGTTCTTCATGTCGTGCACGTGCGTGTCAGTGAAGTGCTCGCTAGAACTAGTCATAGATCACGGTGCCTGTGCAGCATGCAAGCCTTTCGGCATTGCAAGGCCATGGTTGTATCCGATTCTAGAGGAATTTTGAAACAAAGGAATGAAAATGTCACGTAGGAGCTTATTGCATGCCATATGTCCCCCGGTTCGTTCGGTTTTTTTCTTTGGGGGGGGGGGGTTAGGGGGATGGAACATGACATTGAGTTACATCTTGTTTGTCTCTGTTGTCTAAAATGTTGATATTTGCACATTTATGAGATTATAAGGGGTGCAAATGCGATACGGGAAGCAAAATTCACGTCTCTTTGAGCTTTCTCAGCATGAGGACTCTTGGACTAGGGGCGTGGTTTTCGGACGTTGTTCCGCTGTACTAGCTGGGTTGCTAGTTTTAGTTGTTCCATGCCTAAGTGTGTCTTCGATCAAACCCAGGGAGGATTGCAGATATGTCGTGGACGAATCCAAATCGTTCCCTTACCCGTACGACACCACGGCGTGGGCAAAGTTCCTGGAGCAAGCTCGGCCGCACAACATCCCCGTCTGGTTGACGAAGTCTCTTGATATTATCGGGAATGAAACGACGGCAAGTTTACTGGATACTGGCTGAGACTGAGAGAAACCAGTAGGAAGAAACCCACTCACAACTGTTCTGGTGTAGCGTGTTGAGGGACCAACTTTTGCTTGTTGTTGCATGGAACTACAGAAGTGTTTTGGGACTCATGAATTCTAGCAGATACCGATAACTGCAAGTCAGCCACCTTGAGTTTCCTTGCCTGCCCTGTCTGCGTCATTGTGGTAGTGGTACCTTGTTTGGCTCTGGCTCTGAACAGCAGCAGTCTATGATATATCTGGCCTGTATCTTGCAGAAAGCTCTAGCTAAGCGCATTTTTGCCAGAAAGTTTATACTTCCCGAGGAGCTAACTCACAGCAGCGAAAGTGTCATTGGAGATTTGAGCCGTCTTCATATCTTCCTGGACAGGCTTTTGAGAGGTGATTTCAGTTTGGGTTATGGATGCAAGAGCTAGATTGTGTCAGAAAGCATGCAATTTCTGTAGGTCCACGTGCCCAACTCCTCGAAAGCCCTTGACCATGAACCATTTGACTCTCAACTTCACACTCACCCCTCTCCCCTCATCCCTGACCCCTCTCTTGCTGCACGTGGGATCGGGAGATTGATAGAGGAAATTATACAGGAGAGGAGAAAGAGGGGGGGGGGAGAGAGAGAGAGAGAGAGAGAGAGAGAGAGAGAGAGAGAGAGAGAGAGAGAGAGAGAAGAGAGAGAGAGAGAGAGAGAGAGAGAGGGGGGGGGGGGGGAGGTAGGTAGATAGAGATCAGTGGGCAGGAGGAGTAAACATGCAAAGGGGGCGGGGGGAACCAGGACATAGCATGTTGACCAGGGAAAGTAGGGGTTCTGCCTCCTGACTGAAATGCCGACACGTCTTTCATTTTAAGAGCTCGTACTTTCACAGCCGGTTGAGGCGCTAGGACAATTTGGAAAAACAAACAAGGATCTCATCATGAAACTCACCTGAGGGGGGCTTTGGGAGGATTGAACTGGTGCGCAGGTGAACCAGTGACCGTTGTGGTGCTGGGCGGCAGCATCATGGCGGGCGGGGAAGTGTATTACTCGCGACGCAATACCGACTCATTTGTAGGGCAGCTGTTTACGTGGATCAATTCCACATTCCCGAACCCCAAACATCGTCTGCACAACGGTTGTGTTCCGGGGGCGGGATCCACCTTCGTCTCAGTCTGCCTGAAGGGCCGGGTCAAATACGATGATGTCGACCTTGTAGTTTTGGAGTTTGACCTCAACGATCACAACGCGGGGAGTGCGCACTTTGACAACCCCTGGAGGTAAAGGCACACCCCCTGCTACTTTCCGACTCCTACCTGTCACTCTAAAAGCCGCCTATGTCAGCACGTGTGCGGCATGTGTGTGTGTGTGTGTGTGTGTGTGTGTGTGGTGTGTGTGTGTGTGTGTGAGAGAGAGAGTGTGTGTGTGTGTGTGTGCGTGCGTGCGTGCGTGCGTGCGTGCGTGCGTGCGTGCGTGCGTGCGTGCGTGCGTGCGTGCGTGCGTGCGTGCGTGTGTGTGTGCGTGTGTGTGTGTGTGTGTGTGTGTGTGTGTGTGTGTGTCTGTGTGTGTGTGTGTGTGTGTGTGTGTATGCAGTAGGATACACCTTAATAAGCATATCAGTCAAATCACCCTATTCTCTGTTTCTTTCTCCATTGAATAGACGTCATTGCTGCCCTCCTGGTTGCATGCAAGCCCCAAATGCAGGCCATCACAACATGCCAACATCAGCCTATGCATCTATGGCCCCTTCCCACTCAGCACACAGCCTTTCTCCCTCACTCAGCACATCATGCCCACGCCATATCCATCTTGATACATTTCCATGCCATATATCTATCTCGAAACATGCCGAGGGCATACCCCTTTTGTAACATGCCCATGCCATATGACCATCTTGAAACATGCCGATGCCACTATATCCATCGTGAAACATGCCCTGGTATATCCATCTTGAAACATGCCCAGGGCATACCCATCCATCAAGCCATCCACACCCCATGGTGTACCCATTCAGCAGGGATACAGTCCAAAAAAAAAAAAAAAAAAAAAAAAAAAAAAAAAAAAAAAAAGGAAAAAAAGAAAAAGAAAAAGAAAAAAAAAAGGGGAAAAAAAGGGATCCCTCATGTCCAGAAAGGTTGGTTAACCCATTGAAGCCGAGTTTGGGGCCTACATCTGTCTTCAAATATAGAGAAGGGTCTAGGAAAAAGAGCGTGGGTGTGAAGAGTCTATGCTGGGAGCAGGCGTGGGCTGGAGGTCCTAATTAGGCGCCTGCTGCAGCTGCCGCACCGCCCTGCGGTGACGTACCTGCACACATGGGTCCCCAACTTCTTCCAGTACAGCTTCTTCAACACCACCGTGGAGGACCAGGCCGACATCATCGTGCAGTACTACGGCCTGCAGGCGATCAGCTTCCGCAACGTCATCTACCACCACTTCCAGCAGCAGGTCCCGGGTTACCGGGAGGAGGACTGGACTTGCAACACTCTGCATCCCAACTACCTGGGCCACTGGTAGCCTCCTAACCAGCTTCTTTGAGATTGTGACACTCTGTAAAGTTGGTTGTAAGTCTCTTGTAACACTCTGCATCCCAAGTACCTGGCCCACTGCTAGCCTCGTAAGCTGCTTGTTTGAGATTATAACACTCTGTAAGACTGGTAATAAGTCTCTTGTAACACTCTTTAAGACTGGTTATAAGTCTCTTGTAACACTCTGCATCCCAAGTACCTGGCCCACTGCTAGCCTCGTAACCTGCTTTTTTGAGATTTGTAACGCTCTGTGTCACTGTTGTAGCACTCTGTAAGGCTGGTTGTAAGTCTTCGGTAACACTCAGCATCCCAACTACCTGGGCCACTGGTAGCCTCCTAAGGCGCTGGTTCGAGATGTCACACTCTGTAACACTCTGGTCTACATAAATGCTTCAAACACATTCGGCTCTTAGTAGTGGATCTAGATCCCAGACAGTTGTATCGTCGTCCCTTCCGCCATTATTGCTGGTGCTGGATGTACTGGATGTACTGGATGTAAATATTTCCTTCCCCCCTTCTTTCCTTCTGTGACACTGTTGTAGCAATCTGTACGACTGGTTGCAAGCCTCTTAGTAACAGTGTTACTAACACTCAGCATCCCCAGCTATGTGGGACCTCTCTCAGCCTTGCAGCCCGCTTGTCTTGAAAATTTGGAAATTTAATACTGTAACACCCTTGTTACCCTCCATAAACTGTAACACCTTTGCATGCCAACTACCTGGGCCGCCGGTGGCCTCATAGCCCCTGCTTGTAACACTCTGTAAGTAACACTCTGTTACGCTGTTGTAGGACTTCGTTACACTGCTTGCACTTCTCTTGCAACATTCTCTGCATCCGAACCATCCTGAAAGCCTGGCCGCCTGCTCGACTGACCTTGCGACACGCTTGTAACGGTTTGTAATGATTATTGTAATACAATTGCAACACTCTGATTCCCAACCTGGGGATCCCATTGTGGGACACTGCTAACCTCATACCCTGCTTGCCTTAAACTTGTCTTGCTATTGCTTTCCTCTCATAAGCTCACCGCTCTTTATTTCGGGTGCCTGTGTCCCTTTTCGCCCTCCCTCCCTCCCTCTCCCTCTCCTCCCATCCCAGATTCCTCACGCCCCATCCCTCGTACCTCACGCCCCATCCCTCGTACCTCATGCCCCATCCCGTGTAGCTCACGCCCCATCCCTCGTACCTCACGCCCCATCCCTCGTACCTCACGCCCCATCCTCGTACCTCACACCACATCCCGCGTACGTCACGCCCCATCCCTCGTACCTCACGCCCCATCCCGCGTACCTCACGCCCCATCCCTGGTACCTCACACCACATCCCGCGTACCTCACGCCCCATCCCTCGTACCTCACGCCCCATCCCGCGTACCTCACGCCCCATCCCTCGTACCTCACGCCCCATCCCGCGTACCTCAGCCCCATCCCTCGTACCTCATGCCCCTTCCTTCTCACCTCACGACCCTTCTGTGTGGCACTGGCACATCCACGCCACATTCCCCTCACATGCAGTACAGTTCAGAGTCCAGCGCTTGGAGCTGTGAGTGCAGGTACCTCACAGATGTGTACGTCGACTTTCTTCAGAAGCAGCTGGTGAAGGTGCTGTTAGAGCCTCCCCTGCCCCGAGATTTTGAGGAGGCATTCGCGCCGCTCCCCCCTCCCCTTCTCCCCAACAACTACGAGTATCTGAGCGTGTGCCTCGAGGAAGATCAGTTGAAGAAGGGCGTCGTGAAAGCCCAGGTGCCTTGCAGCTCCAACCATCCCCCACCTTCATCTTGACATCACACTATCCATCCATGTGGCCTACCACACGTGTCGCACGCACGTACGTGTGCGTCTGCGTGTGCATGTGTGTGTGAGTGTGCGTGTGTGTGTGTTTGTACATGTGTGTGTGTGTGTGTGTGTGTGTGTGTGTGTGTGTGTGTGTGGGTGTGTGGGTGTGTGTGCGTGAGTGTGTGCGTGTGTGTGTGAGTGTGTGTGTGTGTGAGGGGGGGGCGGCAAAGAGAGAGAGAGAGAGAGAGAGAGAGAGAGAGAGAGAGAGAGAGAGAGAGAGAGAGAGAGAGAGAGAGAGAGAGAGAGAGAGAGAGAGAGAGAGAGAGAGAGAGAGAGAGAGAGAGAGAGAGCGAGAGAGGGAGAGCCGGGGGGGGGGGGGGGAGGGGGGGGCTCTGGTCACCCAACAGGCATCGGTTTCAAGGATAGACCATGCGAATAGGTGTGCAGCAGTGAGGTGGAGATGGGCATGCAGGGATGGGAGTGGGTGGACGAGGTAACCAGATACGGGGCTCACAAGTACGGCTTTGTTTCTTTGCAGCCCGGTTCGCTTCTACATCTGATGGTACGCAGAGACTTCGGGCCCCCTTTTCCCCCTCTCTCTATCCCGCCCTTGTCTGTTCCTTTTATCCACTTTGCAGTCTCCAGTCTCGCCTTGTAGCAAGCAGATATTGATCGTTGATCTGCCAGTACAGAAGCCAGATCTGCTAGTACAGAAGTCAGATCTGCTAGTACAGAAGTCAGATCTGCTAGTACAGAAGTCAGATCTGCTAGTACAGAAGTCAGATCTGCTAGTACAGAAGTCAGATATGCTGGTACAGGAGTCAGATCTGCTAATGTAACAGTCACATCTGGTAGCATGCTACAGTTTGCCTGCCTGACTATCCTTGAACATACAAGTCTGTCGTTTTCTCTGCCTCTTCACCCTCTTTATCTCCTGATGCCATTACTTTGTCCTCTATTGCTGTTTGATATGCCTCTCTGCAATGTGTCTTCATCTCATAAAGCATGCACACACATGCGCACGAGCATGCATGCTTGTGCATGTGGATGTGACACTTTCTCCATCATCCATCGTCCTCCTCCACCACCACCACCACCTCCTCCTCCTTCTCCTCCTCCTCCTCCTCCAGATTGTACTCTTCCTTCTCCTTCCTCATTGCCCCTCCTCATCCTCGCTTGGAGAACGGGTGAGGTGAGTGATCTCTGATGTGTGCAGGTGGACTCGAGAAACCCGCACCCGCAGGCAGCTTTGGTGCTGAAAAATGTGACGGACGATATGGTGCGGGAGGCGGAGGAAGAATCCTTTGAAGAAGCTAAGAAGGAAGTTGGGGGCAGCACCACCCTTTCTTTGGGGATTCTGAAAAGCTACGAAAAGATGGGAATGGGATCTATCACATGTGTGTCGGGATGCACGTGTTATCCAGAGAGTACGGTGTTCGATTCCCACTGGGACGATCACGTCAGCCTGCAGAAGTGGGTGTACTTTGGGGTTTCCGAAGATCCGGAATGTGTCATTGAGGTCCAGAACCTTGCCGTTACCATTTCGGGGAGCCACAAGCTGAAGGTCATGTCCCTAGGCGTGTTGCCATTCCCTCCCAAAGACAGCGAGCTCTTCTCCATGTGGGTCGTGGACGGATTGGGTCTAAAGTCCCAGAAAGAGGACCTTCCGCACACTTCCTTCTCCGCCTAAGAAGGATAACTTAATGGGAGTGCGGGAGGCGGAGCCGGCGAGAGAGTTTTGCCCCCTTCACATGCATCAGGAACCGCCCGCCGGGGAGGGGGGGGGGAGGGAGGGAAGGGAGAGAGGAGACTGCAAAGGGGAGGAGGAGATGAGGGGGAGGACAGAGAGAGTGTGTAAGACGCCTACATGCGAGTTTCTTATGCTTTATTTAATTGATTATCAGTGTTCATGAACATTGAATGACCTTGTCACCAAGCCCCCCCCCCCCCCACAAGCCGCAGAACTCTCCGGAACATGTGTGGTTTCCGGCCTTAAATGCAAGTAGCTACCAGGCTGGGACACTTCAAAGTAATTGGAGAAATGCTTGCCAGCCTGACTGCCTTTAATTTCTGATTTTGTTTGTGTGTGTGTGTGTGTGTGTGTGTGTGTGTGTGTGTGTGTGTGTGTGTGTGTGTGTGTGTGTGTGTGTGTGTGTTTGTGTGTGTGTGTGTGTGTGTGTGTGTGTGTGTGTGTGTGTGTGTGTGTGTGTGTGTGTGTGTGTGTGTGTGTGGGTGGGTGGGTGGGTGGGGCAACACTGACGAGCCAACGATGTCGATGTAGAGATCACGACCCTCCTCCCACGCGGGGGAGGTCTGCGTGACGGCGCTCCTGGCCAGGGACAGGGGTGGGAAAGACTGGTTCCCGGGTGACGCGCTGACGAGCAAAGGTAAGGAGAGCGTCGAGGCCGTTACGAACGGAGTGATGCCGGCCAACAATTGCCACATCCCCCCCTGAGTTGCAATGGACAGCATGGTCGCCCCAGTTATCCAACTCCCTCAAGCAGCACGGGCATTGGGAGCCATGCTGGAAAATGGGGATCAAGAGCTGTTATTGAAGGCGGCAGCGCGGAACGACTCAGGGGGCATTGTTTGCTGCAAATGGGGAACTGGGAGAGCCGGCAGCCAATCAGGTGCTCCCGGCTGTGTGTGAGAGATTGGAGCACAGCACCGTCGCGATCCGAGATAGCAGGGTCATCAAAAATCTCCTGGTATGCGCGCCGATACAAGGGTTTGGACAGCTGGGCTTGCACTTCGCTGCGGACAAAGTCGGGATCCTCGAAAAGCATCTCCCATCGAAATCCGGGAGAAGGGCGCAGTAGTCAGCCTTTGGCAGCTGGGACAGCGGGGACAGGAGGGGCAGTGGATCTACCGAGAAGACGGTCCTGAAGGGGGGCTGTCTGCATGATGGAGGCAAGATAGGCACAGGGCAGAAGGGAAGTGCCCTTAGTGATCGGGATCCCCAGACCCCCTTGGGCAATAGGCAATCCAGCCAGGGTTTGCTGCAAAGGGCCAAAACCACCGCAACCAGCTGTGACAATGGATTGGAGGACCCACGTTTGGAGCATATCGAAGGTCACCGAAGCTTGCTCGGCTGCAACTGGCGGCATTGTAGGAGCTGTGAAACCCACCTTGCAGGTCCCAAGGCAACTTCGAACCAAGAGAAGTTCTGCTTGGGCGTGTCGAAGAATCGACAAACGCTGGAGCGAGGCTGCCACAGCATCAACTTGCGCCTGCGCCACAGAAGCCGCATACGCGACTGACACGGTGACCGCTGCCCCCAAGACAATCGAACCAGTACGACCTTCATAGACGAAGCCCAAAGGGAACCTATGCAAATGCTGAGGGTTCTGGCACGGCTGTAACTTCTTCTTCTTTTCACAAGATTGGGGTGAAAACGACCAGCTCAATGTTCAAGGAATACAGCTGTACATTAGGTTTGAGTATAGTATCGTCTCCCCCCCCCCCCCCCCATGCAAAGCTCAAGATAGGCAGGTGAAACGTGGATGAATACTGCATGTTGCGATTGAATCAGCGTTAGCATAGTGAGAGGTACACATTCATGATGAAAAGCACTCTTCAAAGCACCCGACATTCGCTCAATCGTCTTAATTGCTTAGACATGCCAAGACATTTTCACGAGGATGCGCTGTCTAGAGACCCCTAAAGGCTTTAACACTCCAAGTGTACAGTCTATAAGAAGCACGTATCTAAGACAAAGCGCCTTGTTCAGCAAACTCTGGACCTCAAGGTCTTATGCATGAGTATCTGTGACTACTGCAACAATGCATTCAGGAGCAAAGAGGACACATGCAGGGATGATTATGATCAGCCACCTCTTGCCGAGACGGCTTACGTGGGCAGGTACAACAAAAGTGTACGCTAGCTGTTATACGTACAGTGTAACTTAGCACCCAAAAGGCAAGTGTTTCTTTGCTTAAGCTAAGAATGGACAAAGGGCCAGCAATCCCTTTTCTCATGGGGCAAGGGTGCTCTGTGGTGGTAGCAAGAATGCGCGACTCGATGGTGACGGGCTGCAGACCCTACCCCTGGTCTTTCTACATTTCACTCACTTTACAGCATACCCAAACACTTACATGCACTAAAAACAGAAAAAAGGTTAACCCAACGTTGCTCCAAGGCATGGCACTGATCAGGATTGGAATCATGATTCATAAAGTTGGTGAAGAGACTACACATTCAAAGTTCAACAAAAGCAGTGGCCCCCTTGGTGATGACCGATCCTAAGGCATGTTTTCTTGGAGTTAGTGGTCCAACGGAAACATCAACTTCAGCAAAGTAATTAATTGCACTCTAACTACAGCAAGAGCCACGCAAAATGCAGATTGTACCGGCCGGTGTACATTTGCATTTGCAAGTGCCGCGTTACGTTTACATTTGCAAGTGAACCAGTGTGTCTCAACCCGAGTGCTCTCAATGCTCTAACAAAACTTGGTAACATGGTTAGACATTACAATCTGCGCAAACTTCACCAACCAACCCTTATTGGGACAATAAAGATTGGGCACCGTAGAGTGGGGAGGGCCATTGGATCCCATCTCCAAACAAATCTAAACAATTGTAATCGAATTACGTGTGTGTGTATGTGTGTATGTGTGTGTGTGTGTGTGTGTGTGTGTGGTGTGTGTGTGTGTGTGTGTGTGTGTGTGTGTGTGTGTGTGTGTGTGTGTGTGTGTGTGTGTGTGTGTGTGTGTGCATTCAAATTGTGTGCCGTTTTCAATGTGTTGAAAAAGCAATATTTCTCGGTCATGAGTACAACATAATCTGGTGTAACGGTCCCCCCCCCCCCCCCCACACACACACACAAACACACACACACACACACACACACACACACACACACACACACACACACACACACACACATACACACACACACACAAATACACACCCACCCAGCCACGCACGTGCACCCACCCACACTCCCCCCCCCCCACACACACACACACACACACACACATACACACACACACACACACACACACACACACACACACACACACACACACACACACACACACAGCATAATACCTAAATGACGAGCTTCAGTCACCTGAGGCAGGCTTTGACGCTCGTACCTATAGGTAAGAGGAAGGGGGGCCTAGTTAGTCGGGACGGGGGGGGGGGGGGGGGAAGACCATGGCATGCGACTTGGGACAACGTATCCGTGTACGCGAGGACTGGCACCACTCCGAAGCAGCGGGCCCGGGGAGGTGATGCTGCGAGGACTGGCACCACTCCGAAGCAGCGGGCCCGGGGAGGTGATGCTGCAGCTCCTCGTAGGACTTGGCCAGAAGTTAGAAGTCATCCGCATCCCTTGAATAGGGACAGAATGACCATCCCGGGTGGCGGGTCCCACACGTGAAGGGATGCATCCCTTCAGCCATAATGGCTGGTCCTGGATGGAATATTTCCTTCCTTCCTCCTCCTCGGGAGGAGGTACATTCTTCTTCTTGAGAACCTGAGAAAAGAATTGAAAAGAAACAGATGTAACTTCTTCTTTTGTCGTCTTCTTCCCTTGGGAAGAGGTACATTCTTCTTCATGAGACCCTGAGAAAAAAATTGAAAACAAACAGATGTAACTTCTTCTTTGGTCTTCTTCCCTCGGGAGGAGGTACATTCTTCTTCTTGAGAACCTGAGAAAAGAAAACATCAATTTTCTTACTTCCGATAAGAGGAAATCAAACCCCAAAACCCTCCCACCCCTAGACTTGGAAATTTTCTTCTTTGAGAACCTGAGATCCAGGCTGGATCATGCAGCCCTTCGTTCTGTCACTTCATTGAAGCGGCTCGGAAGGCTCCGAAGACGTCGGAGCCTTCGAATGGTGAACTTCGTTGAGGCGACGGCGTGGTGAACTTCTAGCTGGCAAGGACCTTTGGGATAGCTCGAAGTCGGGCCCGTCGAAACCTCCTCTCACCAGACTTTGAGCCATCAAAGGGAGAACAATTCTTGAGCCTCAAAAGCATCAGTTCGTTTCAGTACAAAGCTGCCACGCATCTGAGCTTGCTGCACCGCTTGGCATGACCGACTGCAGGTGACAACACCGGCTTACTCAAGTTGCTAAGCACCTAATGGCAGCTTCTAATCCTCTTGCAGTTTTTCTTTCTAACAGTAATGTGTTAGACATCTAACTTACTTGGCCCAATGTTCTCCAGCAACATTTTGGTTGTTTATGAATGTCCAGCTCTTCTTCTCCGGCACCACATACATGACAAATGGGGTTCTGAAACAAATATAATCAACTTTGAAGTATTAAAGCCTAGCTAATGTTGTTATTAATGCTGTAAAGGGGGTTTTGTCTGCTGAATGCCTTTGCACGTCCAAGTCAACTCCCTTATTAAATGCAATGCGGCGTTCAGTTTGATACACTAAATGTTGATGCTGTCGATTTTCATTAATCATATTCCCCAATCTTATGATATTCTGTCCAGTAGAGGGCGTTTCGAAGATATTGTTCCCGTCAAAAGGGGCATCGAAGGATGCATTAGAAGAAATCGGAAACCTGTGAATTTCTTATTTAAATACACATTTCTCACAAAAACAAATATGATTACAGTGTTTTTAATGAAACAATCATAAGATTTGGGCAGCTTCTGAGGGTCGCTTCCACTAGTGTACGGTACTGAGCATGGACTCGCACGTTGCACCGGATACAAAATCACATTCGTAAACAGCAGAGGCATTGTTGTCAGTGATTTGACTATTAATCCTATACATTGACAAATCAGTTCATTTACAAAACACAATTATGGTGTGTGCTTGTTGTTTGACATAAAGGGTGCCATATACATATGGGTACAAGGCTTGCTTCCAACCTCTGGGAGATTTCAATGGATCCTCAGGAAGTTCAATTGAGGTATTTCAACTTGCATCTAACAAAAAATTCCAAATGTAGTCGATTTCTTCCAGTATGTTCTTTATGGTTTTATTGGTATAGCCAAACTGCTTACATGTAAGCAGTTTGGCTATACCAATAGCCAAACTGTACATCAACAGCACAAGTGGAAGTGCCATTCCATGATCCAGCTTACCTGAGAGGAAAAACTTACATGGGTTGACAATAGTGGCAGGGACATTTTGTACAACAACTTCAATTGTTTCAACTGGGAGGTTTGGAGTGGTTTGGGCCTAAAAGGAACTACATAGTTTGATGTATATGAAAGAATGTTGCTCCCAGTTGGGGGCAAAGGGGAGGATTGCGTTACATGTGCAGTAGAATTTAAGCACTTTGTTGAATCAAGTGGTGTTTGCTGTGTGGGTTGCTTCAAAACCTTACTATCATAAAACCGTTTCAGGCCCAACGTTGACGCAACAGCTGTATATAGTTCCCTGCTCTCTCTCTCTCTCTCTCTCTCTCTCTCTCTCTCTCTCTCTCTCTCTCTCTCTCTCTCTCTCTCTCTCTCTCTCTCTCTCTCTCTCTCTCTCTCTTTTTTTCTCTCTCTTCTGTGTGTGTGTGTGTGTGTGTGTGTGTGTGTGTGTGTGTGTGTGTGTGTGTGTGTGTGTGTGTGTGTGTGTGTGTGTAATTTTTATTGCATTTAGATAGAACAAATAAAAATGGTGTTGATTTGATCATGATGCAGTGATGTAACACATCTTTTCTGGGTGGTTTGCAGCTGAAGCACATATACCGGACTATACCCCTTCACTATCCACAAAAGAAACCTTCAGTATGACATCAAGGCTTTGTTCCACAGCAAATGTTCTTCT
>KV908527.1:190000-202500 GCA_002005505.1 Botryococcus braunii
TGTTTGCCGCCACTACATGGCATTTGCAATGCAATGCATCACGCAATGCATTTTGGCCAGGGAACCCATCCTTGGCTCTCTACTGCTGCAAAGCTCCTTTCACACCTCTGAACTTGAAATTAGTCATGGCCCTCATTCGGTTAGGGCTTCTATCTCTCGCGAAGCTAGTCAAGGTTACAAGTGCTCGAGCTGGCTATGTTTGTGTTCCCCGCAGCTTGGATAATTTGCCACAACCATTGCCTAAGTAATTGTCTTGTTGACTTCATAGTCCAGCAGGCTATTGTGAGAGGTCCCACATGCGAGACTATGCTGTGGGACAATAGAAGTAAGCCATCGTCGTTACACACAACCCACATGCTGGACTACCAAATTACCCATGTGGACAAACAGGTGTATCTGCGATCGAAAGACATCTGCAGGGCATTTGCAAGACTCAATGAGACAAGAACTCGCACAGATGAAGGCAATGCGGGTTGAAGCAGCACAAGACAGTGGGTGCACATACCGCCTCCGGTTCAGCATCCCAGAACGCGTCTTGAGTCCACACAGGAGCCGGAGAGCCGAACATCGCAGGGAAATTCGCTTTGGGTTTCCGGCCGCTGGCGGTGGAGGGTAGTTCCCCTTGCTGCACAGGCAAGCTCCGAGCGCTAGCCAGCGAGTCGGTCCGCGGGACCAGCTCCCGCAGAGGCTGAGCCCACAGTGGTTTGCCCTTGCGCCCGCTTGCCAGCCTTCAGCAACCCCACCAGCAGATCAGCGATGAGCACCCTTCACATATAAGTTGGTGACGCCAGCACCCTTCCGAGTGACTGCGCACCTCTGTGCGCGTGGGCGGGCGTGCGTGCGTGCGTGCGTGCGTGTGTGTGTGTGTGTGTGTGTGTGTGTGTGTGTGTGTGTGTGTGTGTGTGTGTGTGCGCGCAAACATTACCAACATGTACACACATGAGCACACACTACATCTGGGCCCATGTACTCTCTGCGCCTTGGCTAATTGTCTATCACCTGCAAACATGCTCAGACTGTCAACACGTGCAGAAACCACACTTTTGGAGACGGATGATGATGGACTACCAAGCAGAGGACAGCCAAAGTATTCCAGACGCTCCTTGGACATCAAAAAGAGGCCAGCCAAAGGATTCCAGACGCTCCTTTGACATCAAAGAGAGGCGCAGCCAAAGGTTTCCAGACTCTCCTTTGACATCCAAGAGCCTCCAACGACCTTGTAACTGATATATCACACATGACGGAACATACATCATGATTTATTATAATGGGCGCCAGCCACTGCAGCTCAAGGCATTTCCGTTGCTCCCTCCGGCGCTCCCTCCCTCCTTCCCGCCTGGCACCCTTCTATTCCCACCTGGCAACCTCTGTTATACTCCTGGCACTCCTGCTATTCCCGCCAATGCTGTTATTCACTTTATGCTGTAACTCCTGGCTCTGGTCAGAGGGAAAGAGCCGCCAAAACGTGCGGGAGGGCGCAAAACCCCATGGGGTTTCCGGTGGTGGCCCCATCTAGGAGGGATCGGCCAGAAGGGAGATGGCCCACCAAAAACGTGCAGAGGGGAGCAAAGCCCCGTACCTGTCGAGGGGCCATGGAGAGACCGACCAGAAGGGAAGAGGCCCCACCAAAAACGTGCAGAGGGGAGCACACCCCCGTACCTGTCGAGGGGCACCACTGGAGCGGAGGTGCGGGCGGCATAGCGGGAGAAGCGGGCCGCCCGCAGCGAGCGGGAGTCCACAGCCAATGCGGCGCGGTGCATAGAGACCGTGAGACCGTCAGAGGTAGACAGAAGGTCCGCGGTCCCCATGTGCGCCCCCCGACGGCGCCTGTCCCCGCGAAGCCCACCGGATGTGGACACCAGGTCCTGTGTCTTTATCAAGCTCTCCGGGCGCTGCTCGACCGGGAACTCGTCCTCCTCTGCTTCCTCTTCGTCTTCTTCTTCGGAGTCGTCGTCTCCGCGGGGCCGGGCGACTCCCTTGCTCCGCACGCTCTCCAGCAGGGCCGGACTGGCGCCCTTGCCGTCCTTGAAGTGCCGCACCCGCCCTCCGGGGCTCTCCGGGAGCGGCCCCATGCCGCGCCCGCCAGCCGCGGGGCGCTCCTCTTCGAGACTGCCGCTCTCCTGAGCTTCTCTTCCTTTCATGTCTTGACGCAAGGCACGTGCCTGGGCGGGGCTCGCCTGCACGTCGTCTTGTAAGGCACGCGCCTGGGTTGGTGCACGGTCTCTCCGGCCTTCAGCGTCGGCCCGCGCTGGTTGGACGCCCCTGGGGGGAGCATCGATGCTGGAAGCGCGGCGGCGGTCCCCCATGGGAGCGCTGCCCCAGTTGCGGTCGAGGGCCCCGCCACTGTCCCGGTCCAGACTAATGGAGCGTGACCCACTGGCGCCATCGCCCGCAGAAGGCAGTTTCCGCCCGGCCCCACGCCCGCGCCCCGACTCCGCGGCGGCGAGCGCTCGCTCGCGGAGCGCGCTAAAGGTGAGCGCTCTACGCGGCCCGGCTTGGGCGGTGGGCGCAGACGGCTTGGAGGGGCGCGCAGACTCGGGCGGGCGGAAGATTGGCAGCCGCCTGGCTTGGGGCGGGGCGGGGGACCCGGGGGCGTCGTCCTCGGGGGCGTCCGCAAGGATTTGGGTGGTCTGAGGCGCGTCTTCGAGGATTTGGACGACGGACGGGGCATGCGGGACCCAGGGCTTGGTGCGCGGGCCCTGGATGAAGGGCGAGGGGGAGGCGGGCGCCGAAGGGGGCCCCGAAAGGGACAGCTTGGGCGCTTCCCACTTGTACTTGCTGGTTGTCGGGGGCACGTACTTGTGGTGGCGCAGGTCCACGGAGCGAGCCAATGATTTGGTTGTCTGGAGCACTGGCGGGTCGGTGATGCGGCGCACCCGCAGCTCCTCCGCCGCCCCGAAATTCGCTTGCAGGAAAGCCCACCTGCGACATCGCACCGAGTCCGAGCCTTGTATCAGCAAACAGCGGGTCCGAACCTTTGCACCAGCCACAGCGGGCCCAAGCCTCCTGTTTACAAGAGTAAGTGCAGGCATCGTATGCGCAACAACCGGGGCCAAGCCTCGTATCAGCAACGGGCGGGGCCAAGCCTCGTATCAGCAACAGCTGATGACGACGATGTGAGTGAAGGCATGGACGATGTCCTGCATGTGCATGTTTGCGGACGTTCTTCAAGTCAGCACAGGCTCCTGTCCCAGCCTGCCTGGGGGAGAGAGGGTGGCGGAGCAGCAGACATCCTCTTATAAATATCAGAAGCACAGGGAGAAAAGTTCGAAACCAAAATCTCCAAAAAATAATTATATACAAAACAAAACACAAAAATACAAACCCCCCCCTCCCTTTTTTGGAGGGCGCACTGTGCATCATCCCAAAATTGTAAGTTGAAACTGCGAGAGTTTTGAGCCCAAGCCGGGAGGGCGCACTGTGGGCTGTCCTTCAGGTTGCCAACCCGCTGCTGCTTGGCGTGGTGGCCACTGTTGGCAGGGCTGAGGGTGGGGCTGGCCCCGGTGGCCTCCGCCACGGCGCGGGCCACAGCATCCGCCATCTGCCGGGTTTTGGAGATGGCCTTCGGCAGGACGCCCCGGGCCTTCGGAGGAGCCTCCTCCCCGCCGGACCTGGCGGTGGAGGCCTGCGTGTCCGACAGGCTGCGGTCGAGCTCGGCCGCGATCTTGAATTTGGGGCGCGTCTTGGAGTCTTGGCGTGAGTCCCCAAAGTACCGCTCCGGCGGGGACCCGGCAGCGGACGGGGAGCGGCTGAAGCCACTCGTGCCGGTGCCCGGGGTCTCGGCGGTTCCGTCTTCCATAACCGACAGCAGCCCGCTGTTCTCCGGCGTGCGGGGGGTGGAGCCCTCCTGCGAGACCTGAGCCCTCCTGGGCGTGCGGGGGGTGGAGCCCTCCTGAGGGACCCGAGCCCTCCTGCTGGGCGTGCCATACTCCTCACTTCCACTGGGCGCGCCATACTCCTCAATCTCGCTAACAGGCTTCCTCTGGGGCTCTCCCCTCCGGTGCTCCGGCCCTGGCTCGCCAGGCCGGGGAGAAGCAAGCTGGCTCCCTTCGTCGTCGTCGTCGTCACCGTCCTCAAGGAAGACGGAGGCGTCTCCGGAGCGCTGCTGGCTGCTGGGGCGGTCCCCCAGGCGGGCTTGGAGGCGGGAGCGGATGGAGCTGGAGAGCTGCCTCGCAGCATCGCCCTCCCGGGGGGACGACACCTTGAGCTCCAGCGCCCGAGGTCCGGCGGGGCTCGCGGGATCGTTGGGCCCGCTCAGGGAGCGCTCTGCTGCGTTGCTGGGCTGCGTGCGCAGGGGTCGGGACCACGAGACGGACCCCACCACCTTGTTGTAGCCAGCGAGCCCGGTGGGTCGGGGGCTGTAGACGTCAGTGGATCCATCCGGGGGAGTGGTGGCCCGCTCGCCGGGCGGGTCCAGGGAGGACCTCGCGGGACCAGCGGAGGCCGGCCGCGGCTCGTCCCCCTCATCCCACACATCTGCAAAGGGGCTTGGAGGCGTCTTGCGGAAAGCCCGAGCGGGGGCCTGCGGCGTCACCAGCGGCGGGGTCTCTGGGGTGACCGCTGGCGTGCTAATGCGCTGCGACGGCGTCCGCGCTGGCGTCCCCGTGTGGGATCCGCCAGGATCCTTTGCGGCTGCTTGCTGCAATCCAGCAGACGAGAGCTTCAGCCTCTGACCCAGACTTCCGGTTGGTGACTGATGACGGAATGCACCCGCGCACGTCCTTCGGTACAGAAGGCGTGTTTGCCAGCCCCTCTGCCAGCTCAACAGAGAGACATAATATGACAAAAAACAGACATTTCAGGGCTACACTCAGGACGGGCCAGGCGTTCACGCCTAATGAGACCCGGGAGATGCAATGCTATTCAGCCAAGCTGGTCGTTGGAAAAGGCGATGCCAATGGTCTCTTTCCTAACCACCAGAAACATCTGATGGAAGCTCTTTAGGAGTTAAAGATGCACGCATGCACACACACACACACACACACACACACACACACGCACACACACACACACACACACGCACGCACGCACGCACACACGCGCACACACACACACACACACACACGCACGCTGCATGCACACATGTGAACACACCCACACCTCGCACGTACGCATGAGCATTCACATGGTGCTGTGTACACAGGCACACAGGAGTGGCCAACGTGACTACACTGATTCGCAGTGGCTCTGGCATCCCCCAGAAGGAACAATGCCCAGGTGCAGGCCACGCCCTCCATGTTGGGGGAAAGTGGAACCCCCACATGGGCATAAGCTCTGTCGTCCCCCCCCCTCCCCCCCCCCCCCCCCCAAAAAAAAGGGATGCTCAGGTGGGGCCAGGGCTCTCCAGGTTGGGGGGAAGCAGAAACTCACATGGGTGTAGGGCTCGGCCAGATCAGCGTCCTCCACCTCCTCGTCGATCTCAAGCCTGTATGAAGTGACGCGGCTGGGCCGGGTGTTGCCCTCAGCCCCTGGGTCCGGGGTGAGGGGCGGCGGCGGTTCGTCCCCCTTGCCGAGGGACGACAGCAGCTGCCCGCTACCCTCCAGGGGCTGGCCGGAGGAGATGGATGCAATGACCTGTAGGATGGCCTTCTCTGACTGGGCACTGGGTACCGTAAGGTCCTGGGCCGGTGTCGGGACTTTGTCCAGCCAGGGGTGCGATGCCATCTGCGATAGCGTATACCGCTCCTCTGGATCCTTCACCTGTTGTAATGACGAGGCCCTTTGAGCGTGAAGGAGCTGCGTAACAGATTGGCGAGAGGGGATGGAGACTCGAATGGGTGCGTCAAAAAGGCTCCGGGGCAAATGTTGGTGTTCCATCATGTTTATTCAAGGGTGCAACAGTGGAGCCTCCACGAGCCGGGCTAGATCTACAAGATGACCTTCCCTGCCCCCACTTCAAAGCAGTGCCCCACAGCCACATCAAAATAGTACTCCTTCCCCACTTCTGCACAGTACCCTCCCCCACTTCAATGCAGTACACCTTCCCCACTTCAACACGGTACCCTCCCCCACTTCAATGCAGTGCCCCTTCCCCACTTCAACACAGTACCCTCCCCCACTTCAATGCAGTGCCCCTTCCCCACTTCAACACAGTACCCCTCCCCCACTTCCATACAGTACCCTCCCCCACTACAAAGCGGTACCCCTTTCCCAATCCAACACAATACGTGTAGTGCAGCGGAGGCAGACAAGTTGGTCCCCATCAAACGTCAGCCAATCAGACATGGACGATTGCAGTACCAAACTAGTTCAGGATCAGTCAAATCTTCAAGATGGTGGGCCACCACGGCGTCTTTGTTCAATACGATGTAGGGCCTTCAGGTGGGTATGGACTGGCTGCCCAAATTCCACAAACAGTCACACAAAACACACATACACATACAAAGAATAATGGATGTTACAAATTACCCATCAGGATGACTGGACGATGATCACACGGTCTGCTACACATGTAGTTGTTCAAAAACAAATATGCGCGAACTCATGGGGTATGTTTCAGTGGGTTCATTTCCAACCACGCAGTCAAAAGCCTGTCAAAATGTACACCCTATATACAGACGGAAACTCACCAAAATATGGGATATCAAGTCCTTGACACGAGACGACAGTACAGTAGTCTCTGGGTATGCATAATCGCAGCGGATGACCCGGCTCGCGATGACCTTCCCGGCACGACTGTCGGGTTCATCGGTCTTGAAAGGGGACTCTCCAGTGACCATCTTGAAGAGGATGGCCCCGCAGGCCCTGCCCACAGATCGGAAGATTCATGAGCGGCACATGAATCTTCCAATGAGGGCACATGCCCAGCAGAGCTCCTGATAAGGAGTTATAGCGAACCCCACATGCCAATTCCAAATAAAACCTCCCCCATGGACTCCCCCGTCAACCCCCCTCACTCTGAGAAAGAGCCTGTGTGCGTGTGCGTGCGCACGCGCGCGCGCGCGCGCGCGCGCGCGTGTGTGTGTGTGTGTGTGTGTGTGTGTGTGTGTGTGTGTGTGTGTGTGTGTGTGTGTGTGTGTGCGCGCATGCAATGTGCATATGTGTGCGTCTGTGCCCTCCTCTCTCTCCCACCCCCTGCCCTTATCTCCCGCTGCCAATATCATCCTCTCACTTCCTGTAATCCCCCTCCCCAACCCACACCACATGCACCCACATGCCGAGGCTGACATCCAGCACATGCGTGGGATAGACACATGACGATGCAAGCAGCAGAGCACAGCTTGTTCAGCAGCAGAGCTCGGCTTTGTTGAGGGGGGGGGGACACAGCTCGTTGAGGGGGAGGGACGGAGGGCAGGGCGCACCAAGCATCCAAGGCTCTGCCGTCCAGAGCTTCAAAAGAAGAGTTTTCACTGCTCAGCAGCTCGGGGGCCATGTAAGGCGCCTTGTGTGGGTCGGGGATGCCCAACCGAATGTCTGGCTGGGGCCCGTTGACACCGTAGCCTAGCCCTGTGATCTTCAGTCGCGGTTCTGTGAAGCTTCCGGTCAGGAGGAGGTTGTCCATGCACAGGGTTCTGGAGGCAGCACACCCAATGAAGTCAGCCATCCTGCCATGCATGCTTGAGGGGGCCAGCCATTTACACATTCCACTAATGCTATACATACGTTCATTCCTTAGTTTCTAATCACAGCCCCCTTTACTTTCCTGGATGTCTGGGTTTCAACCAGGAACTTGGACGAGGACAATGGATAAGTAAGCTGAAACTCCCCTAGTCTTTCCTCCCAAGTCCTTTCCATTTGCAGTTCAGTGGTAGACAAAATACTCAAAATCTTTCAGCACTACTGGGGCAAATCAGAGGAGGAGGCCATGCCCATGGTGCCATACTGAATGTCTGTAGATAGCAGTGTCATGTTCAATTTAGATGGCATGTGAGTTGTCTAAAGGTAGATGTGCCAGTGCTCTGTAATACAGAGTCTGTATCCAACACATGGTGCACATGTGCACAAAATAATGGACTTGCGAGAAGGGTCCTTAGTCTTTTGCCAGGATTCTAAGGTAATCCATCCATCCATTTCTGTTAGATAGTGAAACGTACGGCCTCCTGACTCCCCATTTGCAACATGAAAAATTCCTTAAAGAGATACAGAGAAGATCCCTGACACTCAACCCTTGAGGGCAATGAGTTTGGAGAGATCACCTGTGGCAGATACCGAGATCATGAGCAAAGGATACTGCATTTATTAGCTGCATAAAGAGTGGCTGTGCCTGTGCTTCACTGAGCCTTCCCATCGTTGCAATACGCTCTTGCAAGCGCCCACCTGCACAGACACTCAGAGTTACTTTCAAATGATTACTCAGATGTACCAAGGAAAAAGTCAACGGGAAACCCTTACTTGAACATGACAGGAGGTTGTCGCTTTCCAGGACAGAGTTCATCCTGGAGGTGCCGGGCCTCTGACCCAGTCACCCTCGCATGACAAGAGTGTATGGCAATCAGTTATTTGGTATCAAATGGTCATCAAAGGCATCGAAAAATTTGGGTACTAAGAATCTCCTCATCCTTCGAAACCTAAGTCAACCCCTGCCGACTACTCCCGAAACTATTCGCGAAAATATGTACCAAAACATAGTATGAAATTAGAAAAGTTATAAAGTCCGTACGACCCTTGAACTGCATCAAAACAGAGTATACGCCCTAGCCGATGGCCGGGGTCCCGGGTCGACGGCGGATTTGCCGGGGAACAACGACCGTTATTTGCAAAGGCTGCAGAAGCCTTTCTCAATTTACTGAAACGTATAAGAAATAGTTAAAGCACAAAAGAGCCTGTGATGGTATCTGTTCGGCGGCATGCGATTTGGTATCATGATGACCGCGTGGTACATCCTTGTACGCCGTTATCCGGACAAAAGAACGGAAAAGCCAGATAACGGTATCGCTAACACGTAATCTTCACTGAAAGGCCCAAAAGAATCGACCGGATGACGATTGAGCTTCAGGTAAGTAACTTCCGTAGGCTACAACCGTCCTGTATGACGCTCTAGAGACATGAGAGGGGCCAAAAACCGTCCCGGACGATACGCTCAGTCGCCAGGAACATGAACATAGTCGCCACGAACATGAACTCAGCCGCCATGACCATTAACACATTCGCCAGGAATCTGATCACACAACCGGCACTAGGGCCACCAGACGGTGCTGACACAATCATGCACACTCCAGGACCGCAAGGCAGGTGAATGGATACCAGTCCACATTCACAGGGTTCATAATGGCCCACTCACCCCCCCCCCCCCAAACACCCCCTTGAAGTGGGGCGGGCGCCCCTTTCCTCCTTGTCCACCCGAAGGCCAAATATCCTTTTAAGCATCTCGAACCATATCACGGGAGAAGAAGGCATTTACCAAGCCATGGAAGGGTAGACAAGCACTTCCTACAAAAAGAACACAGACCAAACTTAAACCCCGAGCCCACCCCCCTGCACTTAATCGGCCCCTGCACTTAATCAATGCCACAGTATGCAGTTTAGCCTCTGCACTAGGGTCTCGCACCAGTTCTAGAGAAGAAGAAGAAGAAGGGGGGAGAATTGTCTGGCAGCACTTCAAGCCGCGTAAACCCGCGTGTTGCACATCTACCACGTTCACGCATCCCCTGCCTCAAACCCCCAGAGGGAAGCTGGAGGAGAAACTATCTTCAATAGGCCGAGGGCGTTGATCAGGGCCACTGCCATGTTCCCTCTCAGACAAAGCATCAACACATCGGCCAGGGGTTGCAATACGTGAAACCCCGGTCCGCCGTTATGCCTTCAAGCAAACTCGACGAAACATATTCCTAGGCAGCTACTAAAGCTGCGTTTGGAGCGCTGTTATGGTTTCTGAGACACCCCATGGCAGCCCAATCCCTCGTCAACAAGCCATACCCGAGTTTCCGACAACGCATGTACATGAGGTATTTCTGCCAAACACTGAATCGAACTCCGCTAGCTAACTGCCCAGAAAACTGGGCCTCATTAATTCGCAGTCTAGTTTGGCATCATCACAATTCCAGAGCTGAAACAAGATGAAGGGGAGGAGGGACGGCTTTGTTGGGACGCTTCCAAGAAGCCAAACGGACATGACACTTTCAACGGCACCAAGAGCTGCTGTTTCTCCAGTGGAACATGCCAACAGGGGGCGATGCCTCTGAGCTGAAATTTAAAAAAGATAAAGAAGGTGAAAAAGCTTGATTACGAAAAAAATGGACGATACCTTGAGCATACTCCATGATAGTCACGAGGGCTGTTGGGCTGGCAAAGAACTCGTGGAAGGCGATGACATTGGGGTGCACCAGCTTCCGGTGAGTGATGGCCTCGGCTGCGATCTTTTGCAGCTCCTCGTCCGAACCATGGTCAGCACCTGTGAGCAGGGCCACAAAAATCTTGAAGCTGTGAACAGAGGAGAGACATCCCGGTCTGTGCATAACCGACAAGTGTCCTGTCCTGTCCTGTCACAGTGGCCTGTCCTGTCCTGTCCTGTCCTGTCCTGTCACAGTGGCCTGTCCTGTCCTGTCCTGTCCTGTCCTGTCACAGTGGCCTGTCCTGTCCTGTCCTGTCCTGTCCTGTCACAGTGGCCTGTCCTGTCCTGTCCTGTCCTGTCCTGTCACAGTGGCCTGTCCTGTCCTGTCCTGTCCTGTCCTGTCACAGTGGCCTGTCCTGTCCTGTCCTGTCACAGTGGCCTGTCCTGTCCTGTCACAGTGGCCTGTCCTGTCCTGTCCTGTCACAGTGGCCTGTCCTGTCCTGTCCTGTCCTGTCCTGTCACAGTGGCCTGTCCTGTCCTGTCCTGTCCTGTCCTGTCACAGTGGCCTGTCCTGTCCTGTCCTGTCCTGTCACAGTGGCCTGTCCTGTCCTGTCCTGTCCTGTCCTGTCACAGTGGCCTGTCCTGTCCTGTCCTGTCCTGTCACAGTGGCCTGTCCTGTCCTGTCACAGTGGCCTGTCCTGTCCTGTCCTGTCCTGTCACAGTGGCCTGTCCTGTCCTGTCACAGTGGCCTGTCCTGTCCTGTCCTGTCCTGTCACAGTGGCCTGTCCTGTCCCGTCCTGTCCTGTCCTGTCACAGTGGCCTGTCCTGTCCTGTCCTGTCCTGTCCTGTCACAGTGGCCTGTCCTGTCCTTTCCTGTCACACTGTCATGTCCTGTCCTGTCCTGTCACAGTGGCCTGTCCTGTCCTTTCCTGTCACACTGTCATGTCCTGTCCTGTCCTGTCACACTATCCTGTCCTGTCCCGTCCTGTCCTGTCATGTAACACTGTCCTGTCCTGACCTGTCACAGTGGCCTGTCCTGTCCTGTCCTGTCCTGTCACACTATCCTGTCCTGTCCTGTCACACTATCCTGTCCTGTCCTGTCCTGTCCTGTCACACTGTCCTGTCCTGACCTGTCACAGTGGCCTGTCCTGTCCTGTCACACTGTCCTGTCCTGTTACTCCTGTCACTGGTGTACTTACTTCTGGTCTATGTCCAGCTGTCGTGTTTGTGCATGTTGGGGAGGGCGCCCCAGGGGGGGGGGTGGTTGTCTGCCCGCGCGTACTGTGGGTGTGCGCACGTTCCGTGCGCGCGCGCGCATGTGTGTGTGTGTGTGGGGTAGGGGTGGGGGTGGGAGACAGCGAGAGAGGGAAATGACCTGACACCCCGGTACTTCTCCAAACTACAGAATGAAACAGCTCATGCCGTACTCAGCATTTCCCGCAAAGGCTCTTGAGCATACATCAGTCTTGGAACCCTTGCCCAGATAGTGATCCATCAAACTCCCACTCACCTGCACCTTTCTACCGACACATCCATGGGAGATAGTTTGTGCGTCATGCCATCCAAGAAAAGGTGGATCATGGGACGCCATGAAGCTGATGCATGGTTTGGGCAAGAATGATCGATGCCTCATCCCAGAAACGCAAGTCATGCGTAAAGAGAGGCAGGATATTATGCAAGGCGCAAACGGGAAAGCTTACGTGACAGACATCTCGCGACTAGGAGCTCCTTAGATCGCCTGTTGCGCATTAACTTCAAGGTTCCTGCCTTTCTTGTGCCAAGCTGTCCCACCAACTCAAACCCATCGGGCCCGTAGACTCGAGAGGAAGTCTGCTTTCCAAATGAATCATCTGATGCAGCTATCTCAAGGCTAGCTGCGCGGTGGTAGGCATCATCTAGCGATTGATGGCTTGGGGCGACTGCGGCCTGCTCATCTGGTTTTCTCACGAGCACGCCACTACCTTCTCTGACTGGCTTTGAAGACGCGCAGCCCATGGCGAACGTCAGCAGAGCCCCTGAAGCCTGTGACGTGTCTTCTGTAATCGGAGAACCATTGCCCCTGTTGAAGTACGCTGCCTATTTATGCCAGGCTGTTAAGGGCCACACTCCAGACCGAAAGCTCCGTCAAAGTGCTGCCTCTATGTCAGTAAGGAAGGCAATTCTTTCTTCTTCTGCTCACAAACAGACAAAACTTGGAACTCGACTTAATTTATGAAGCATCCAGTGCCCAAAATCTTAAGTCAGACAAAAATTGTGATGTTATATCTTAGAAAGCCCTGTGCAGTAGAAA
>KV908527.1:207500-217500 GCA_002005505.1 Botryococcus braunii
CTCACAAAAACCTCTTCCGCTAAGTTATCGCTACAGTGGTATCGGCGATAAGGACTAGTTCCTTATCGTTCGTTTGTGGTGCGTTTCTTTTCCTTTCGGCTTTGTGATGTCTCGGCATCCCCGTTCGGGGCCTAGAGCCCGCGCACTTAGTCCAGGCCATGTCGACCCAGATCCCCCCGTAGATCCCTTTGATGACGAGGAATTAGATCTTACAGATGTAGATCCAAGTCGCATGATTAGGCATTTGGTAGCTATCGGAGCTCTCCCCTCGTTGGCGGAGGCTGTTGGGGCAGGATCTAGTGTTCCTTCGACGACTCCACACGATGCCGCAACTCAGAACCTTCTCCATGGATTTGAGAGAGTGATTCAGCGTGCCTTGGCGCAACCTGTGGTTGTGACCCAGCCTCTGCCAACGGTCATGCCGGCACCGGCTCCTGCTCCCGCCAATTCAGGGAAGCCATCTCTCAAATTCCTTGACCCACCTATGTTCGAGGGAGATGCTATGAAGTTAGGTCCCTGGGTGATGCAGTGCGAGATGTATTTGAGGGCATATGGGGTAGACCTTGGTTCTTCTCGTGCAGTGGAGGTCGCATCGATGTTTTTGCGTGGGAAGGCTCTTGACTGGTGGACTGGGCAGTTTCATTTGATTGCCTCAGGGTGTTTATCAGCCTTTGGGTCGTGGAGTGATTTTGTTTCAGCGTTGACAATGGCTTTTAGACCTGTAGAGCTGCACAAAAGGCACGTGGATCAGCTGCTGAATGTTTCGCAGGGCAAACATGACATGAGGACATACATTGCCACGTTTAATGCGCTTAGAGCAAAGGTCCCTAATGCATTTTCTTAGGATACGTTGTGCCACTTGTTTTTGCAGGGCTGCAGGGCTGATTTGCAAAAACCGATTTCTCTTCAATATCCAAAGACTCTTGCAGACCATTTTAAGCATGCAGTGACAATTTCTGATATCCCCAGTCATTCTAGAACGCCGCACCATACCCCAAAAGGCCAAACTGACTCCAAGAGCCCTGGTGCGACAAAACCAGTTGCGCAGACCTGCACGCATTGTGGGAAGGTTGGGCACAGTATTGACCGTTGCTACCAACTGCACCCTGAACTCAAGCGGGACCGTAACAAGTCAAAGACAACTTGAGTTCTTCTTGTTTCGTGGTTTTCAACAGTGTGAGCCCTGCTTCTAGATGGTTTCCACCTGTTTTGCGGTCCAGTATGGGATCCCTGTATTGCATAACGTTGGGAATCTTCAGGACTTTTTCTACAGCTGTTGCCATAGTTTCATGACCCATTATGTGGATGGGCATGGTGTATGTAGGAAGTTTCAGACATCACCCCCTGACAGGTACCTAGCTAGTCTTGATGTTCAGTGTAAGAGTGATGCAGCCTCCTCTTTTCCTGCAAGTACGTCTCATGTTGTATTGTTTTGTCAGAGTAGTGACAGAGCGTCTGCTGTTAGCCAACTGATAACCCAATTCCTGCCAGGTACCAGATTGACTGTGCTCTCTGGTCCGAGTGTTTGTGGACAAGTCTTACAAGGGGCTACTGGGCAGCAATCTCATGATGTCTTGCTTTCGGGCCCTGTTTTGACTGCACTGGGCATTACTTCCACCGTTCAGAGCTCGCCCCACTGCTGTTTATCAGGCTTGTCCTTGTTTCGTTGCTTTGTGCATACTGGTTGTCTGAGTGTGAAGCAGAAACCCCTGCCAGCAACCTCTTTTGACTCTTTTTCGCAGCTAAACACTAGTCAAAGAGTGAACGGTCTTGACCTTTCTTATACTTGTATTGAATTTGAGGGAATTCTTGCTGGTAGACCTGCCAGGCTTGTTAGACAGTGGGGCCTCTGCAAACTTAATTGATGATAAACTTGTGCAGGAGCTCGCCCTTCCCAGTGGGAGTTCCCACTGTTCCTTTAAGTTCACATGTTACTATTCGTGTTGCTGATGGTAGGACTTCTGTAGTAGGGAGTAATGTGTCAATTGACTTGACTATGGGGTCTCTTGATTTTGGAGTCACCGGTCTCCCCACAGAGTTGGCATACTATGACCTTGTTTTAGGGAAACCTTGGTTAACTGTATTTTAACCCAGTTGTTAATTGGAAACTGAATGCAATTTCATTGATTCATTCTGATAAGACACATGTACTTGTGGGCTCCCAAAGGTCATGTGTACCTGAGTATGTGGTCTCTTCCATGGAAGTGGAAGAGTTGGTTAAGTTGGGTGATCTAATGTATCTTATTCAGCTTAATGCAGTGACTGAACCCTCCTCAAACACTAATGCAAATGACGTGCCAGAGTTGGAGCAGCTTTTGCAGGAATTTAAAGATGTCCTTTCAGGACTGCCTCAGGGCATGCCTCCTTCTCGTGCTGGTGATCATCATATTAGATTGGAGCCGGACGCGACTCCTCCAGCCTCCCGCATTTATCCACTGTCTGGAGCTCAGCTTGCTGAGCTACGTGCACAGTTGCAGGAGCTCCTTGAGAGGGGATTCATCCGCCCATCGACTTCCCCTTTTGGTGTACCCATTCTCTTTGTCCCAAAGAAGCATGGTGGTTGGCGTTTGTGTATTGACTATAGAGCCTTGAACAGGATTACAGTGAGAAACCAACACCCTTTACCTACGATTGATGAAATGTTTGAGCAACTGCATGGTAGTTCTGTCTTTTCTAAGCTGGACCTTGCTTCTGGTTATCATCGATTAGGATGCATGATGACAGCTTTGAGAAAACAGCATTTAAAACTGTAATATTCTTGCAAAGGATGGCCCTGCACCGACGAAAGTGCTAGTATGGTCCGAGCACCATACCATATATAGTGCGAGCCTATGAGGCTACACCCAGTACCAATGTACCGCCCGGCACGTGCGGGGCCGATCCCCGGCACCGTCTGCCTACCGGCGCGCTACATTCTCCCCCTCCTAGGTGACCGAGCTCCCGGGAGGCCTGCCGAAGCAAGCCACAGTCACAGGCAGAGGCATATAGAAGGTCACTGCTACACTTCTATATCTTATACATTGAGCCGGTGAGTCTCCTCCAGACACCAAACCGCAGCCGCAACTGCCAGCCTGGGTGTACACTTGCCTGAGGTATCTCTATGGTACGCCTAGACCAAAATCCCGCAGTGACGGGGCCCAAAGGGCAGTCGTCGGCGTGAACAGATGTACACTCCACGTGTACACATTCCCACGAAGAAGCAGTGAAGTTGCTAACTTCAGGGCGGATAGTAGGGGCAGGGGCTGGACGACACTTAGCCACCAAGTCAGGGGACGTTCTGTGATCACGCGAACGTATGGGTAAACCACGACCCCCCGGTGACGCAGCTTGACAGGCTCGTGCTGCTGTGTTTCCCCTAGTCAACCTTCCCACGACGACGTGCCCCGCCTCTTGGTGCCCGTGCGTTGACTTTGTCCCAGTATCCCTTTACAACATTGGGAGCATTTGCCAAATTCCGTTCCTCTTCCCAGGTGTCATGCTCTGACGAGGAACCCGTCCAGCGGACAAGGTACTCATACTTGGGACGGCCACGTGAATTGACACGACGGTGGTCCATTAAGGCTTCCACCTCCTACTCATCCTCCCCCTCCAGCACCTCTGCCGGTGGTGGGGGTTGCATCGAACCATCCCGACGGTAGCGTTCCAGGTTGGAGACATGAAAGACATCATGAATCCGCCATCGTGCTGGGAGGTCAAGCTCATAAGCTTGGGTACCCACACGTTTCACCACTTGGAACGGCCCTACCCAACGCGGGAGGAGCTTGGGCGTGCCCACCTTGAAACGAAGGTTCTTTGAGGAGAGGCGGACCCAGTCCCCCACACCAAATTGAACTTTCCTTCGTTTGGTGTTGGCATACTGCGCTTGTCTCGCAGTGGCCACCCGATGGGTCATCCTGGCCTCATTGATGAGGCGTTGCATGCCCTGGACAAAGTCAGACGCACCAGGTACCCGTCTGTTGGGGAGAATCGTGACTGGCAGGTGGGGTTGAAACCCGTAGTTCAGCAAGAACGGGCGAGGACCCCATGGATTCGTGATCGCAATTATTGATCGCGAATTCTGCACAGACCAACTTCTCATCCTAATCATCCTGGGACTTGGCCACATACATGCGTAGCATGTCCTCGAGCACTCGATTCACTCGCTCAGTCTGCCCATCCGTTTGCGGATGGTAGGCTGTCGACATGGCTTGTCGAGTCCCAATGGATTGACACAAGGCTCTAGAAAAGTGGCTGGTGAAGAGCTTATCTCTATCAGATACCACCACTTGGGGAACACCATGCAACTTCCACACATTGTCAACGTACAGCTTAGCCGTATACTAAGCCGTAGCTTTGGTGGTTGTTGGCATAAGATGCACCATCTTGGTCAGCTTATCCACTACGACGAAAATGGCATCATGACCCTTGCCTGTTCTAGGCAGTTGGGTAATGAGATCCATAGTCACCGTGTGCCAAGGATTCAGCGGCAACTCTATAGGTTGCAGCAACCCCGCAGGCAAAGTGTTCCGAGCCTTGTTCTTCTGACACAAGTGGCACGTTAGCACGTAACGTTCGATGTCAGCAAGCATGGTAGGCCACCAATAATGGCGCCTTACCAAGGCCAAGGTTCTCTTCACTCCTTGATGGCCAGCATACGGGCTATCATGCAGTTCCTTAAGGATGTGAGCTCGCAGCCCAAAAGCATCCGGAACCACGGCCTTCCCTTCCCTCAGAAGGAAGCCGTTAAAGTCTAGCAGACCTTCAACATTCTGCTTATCTTGGAACCATGGGTCTTGAGAAGACCCTGGACAAATTTGTCCTTCCAAGATAGAGCAACCCCGGCGGCGGCACTCCCCTCCCCCGCAGAGCGGATAGTACCAACCAAGGCACAAAGAGAGAGCGTTGGCAGACAACGGTGCGCCGGGTGCGAACACCCACCAATCACCACGCCATTGATGATTGGACAAGGAGCCTCGTAGTCGGACGGATGCCGACTCAAAGCGTCAGCCACCACATTGGACGTCCCTGGGGCATAGTCCATGCGAAAATTGAACCGCGAAAGGAACTCGGCCCACCTGGTTTGCCGTCTACTTAAAGTAGGCAAAGTGTCCAAGTAAGGGATAGCCTTGTGGTCCGTGACCACACGAAACTCAGGGGCCCCCTCCAGGTAGCACCTCCAGACTGTCAATGCATGCACCACAGCGAGAAGTTCTTGCTCCCTAGTAGGATAGTTAACCTCAGCGGGAGTCAAACGACGACTCTCGTAGGCAACTGGGCGACCCTCCTGGTACAACACGGCCCCCAACCCTGCCAAAGACGCATCGCAATGGACCTCAAACGGCTTTGAGAAGTCAGGATACGCTAAGCAAGGTGCATGTGTCAAGGCATGTTTAATCTCGGTAAACGCCCGAACACACCCAGCACTCCATACCCAGGTCACACCTTGGCGTAGGAGTCTGTACAGTGGCGATGCAAGTGCTGCAAAATTGCGAACAAACTTGCGAAAGTAAGTTGCCAGCCCCAGGAAAGACCGCAACTCGCCAACATTCTTCGGTGTGCTCCAATTAGCAACTGAAGCCACCTTACGTGGGTCCACTTTAATCCCATCTGCTGAGACTAAATGGCCCAAGTACTCCAGCTCATCCTTGGCGAAAGAGCACTTCTTTAGGTTAGCATACAACTTATGCTGCCGCAACAGTTCAAGGACTTTGCGGAGATGCTCCCTATGCTCTTCAATGGACTTGCTGTAGATGAGGATGTCATCAAGGTACACGAGCACAAACTTGTGCAGGTAAGGAGCAAAGATAGCAATCATGGCAGTTTGAAACGTGGCCGGGGCATTAGTCAGCCCAAATGGCAAAACCCGCCACTCGAACAACCCCGCGGGTGTTCTGAAAGCTGTCTTTGGCATATCCTCATCTGTGATCCGGATCTGGTGATAGCCAGACGTGAGGTCAAGACTAGAGAACACTGTAGAACCCTGCAGTTGATCAAGAGTTTCATCGATACGAGGCATCGGATACCTGTTCTTGACCGTCTGTCGATTCAAAGCTCGGTAATCAATGACCATCCGGAGGATTCCATCCTTCTTTTGCACAAAAAGAATGGGCGCACCATAGGGTGATGTAGACGGCTGTATATACCCTTTGTCCAACAATAGCTTTGTCTGGCGTAACGCCTCATCATACTCTCAGCGTGAAAGCCGGTACAACGGACGAGACGGTGGACGAGCATGTGGATCGCTCAAGGGTATAGTGTGTCTAACCCCTTGCCTCTCAGGCGGAAGGTGCGGGACATCTTCAGGGAAAACATCTTGGAATTCACTGAGTATGTCAACAACAGGAGAGTTGGGAGAAGGAATGGAGACATTCGGATCGGTAGATAGATCGGTTACAATTGCCAGAAAGGACTGGCAGCCCTTCCTGCTTAACCTTCTAGCCTGCACTGCAGACAAAACCAATCTAGGCACATCCTCCACTTCTGAACCCTTCAAAGGCCTCTCCTCCTTAGGCGGGCAACGCAAAACGAACGGCTTGTTCTTTCTTGTATACCCCCTAACGGTGTCCTCTTCAAACATGAGATTTGCACGGAATGTCTTTAACCAGGGAGTCCCCAACAGCACATTCCAATCCATGGCAAAGTCTAGCACAAGACACGACACCTTAGCAAACTGTACCCCCTGGATGACAATGTCTAAGACAGCACATCCGATGTGGTTTACAGTTCTCCCGTCAGCCAACTTAATGCTTAAAGAATCCCCCTTCGGCGGCACAATCTCCAAGTGAAGGGCTTTAGCAAAGTCTGCACTGACCACATTGCAAGAAGCTCCCGAGTCCAGCATCGCCGTGGCCTTGCTCCCCTGCACCTCGGCAGGAAACACCAAGCTGTGACACGGCTTCTTGACAAGCAAATGCATGAATAGACGTCAAACATGCAAGGCTTACATCGCCAAGCGAAGGCCCACACCTTCAAGCATAAGAAGGTCCCGTGCCCGGGCTTGTCTTCTTGCCAGAAGACCCCTTCTTGGCCTCTTGCCGGGGCAGTCGAATACAAAGTGGTCTGGGTTGCATCTGAAGCAAACTCCCCGAGCCAGCTTGCATGTTGCCTCCCGCATGTCCAGGCTTAGGCCATGCTTCTTTTGAAGCTTGGCCAAGTGCCGTATGCCTCCTGTAGGAGGTGGTTGCTGGCAGGATGCTTTGTCCCCCGGTCCCGAGGAATTTCCCCTTCCTCGCGTTCAGCCACCTTCTCCTTTTCCTTGGAGACACCTGAGCACATCGCCTACAAAGATTCAGCATATGTGGTAGCTTCACCACCCCCGCCACATCGCTCATTGCACGCCACACCGGCAACTTGCATAGTGAGGTGAAGCAGAGCGGGTTTCAGACTAGCCCAAGAGGACAAATCTTTCATGAGGCAATGATGGAAGCCAAACCCCCACGTAAAGCTCAACCACATTTATGGCAGCTCCCAAAGCCCCATAAATGCACAAAATCTTAATTGAAGAACCCGATTGCCGTGGAACCCCGAACCAAATCGACCATCCACGCAAAGTTTGTGTTCAATCAACAAGATGCCACAAATTCAGCCGAGCACTAAACAGCCTTTCAAAAGAGAAAGCTTTTCAGTTCCATGCTACTCGGTGTCAATCAACAAAGCAAGACCGCGTCATATCCGTGTAATATCCGTGTAGGATCGGCATCCGGAAAAGTTGACACTTTACCACCGAAATCCCAACGATATGCTCGAAACACCAAAGTTTCATCAAGGCAATGCAAGTTGATAACATTTGCAAAGGGTTAGCAACCCAAAGTACACCAAATGAGGGGAAGCGTACACTCACTATCGTGAAGTGCCATCTTCCTCCCCCACCGTCCCCACGGAGACGACGGAGCCAAACGCCATTAGAAAGATTACAGAAAAAATCCGTACTTTCTGGCTTGGATCCACACACCAAGCGCGGCGTCGACCCTCGCAGGCCACAACCATCCCCGTCATCGGAACTTATATGGGTGCGAAGAATGGATTCTCCCAACCAAAGTCCATGAACTAGATACCAAGATGTTGTTGATCCTTCGATCTAGTGGGAAACAACCCAAATAGAACGACAGGCAACAACGAAGACACACTGAAGCATCGACACCATCCGCAAGACACACTTAAGCGTCAAACAGGATCAACAACCAACATCGCAAATCCACCGACTTGGATATGGGCCACCAAAATGTAATATTCTTGCAAAGGATGGCCCTGCACCGACGAAAGTGCTAGTATGGTCCGAGCACCATACCATATATAGTGCGAGCCTATGAGGCTACACCCAGTACCAATGTACCGCCCGGCACGTGCGGGGCCGATCCCCGGCACCGTCTGCCTACCGGCGCGCTACAAAAACCAGATATGGCCACTATGAGTTCACAGTGATGCCTTTTGGACTTGCTAATGCTCCTGCAACATTCCAATCTGTTATGAATACTATCCTGGCTCCCTTTCTGGATAGGTTTGTGTTGGTTTACCTGGATGACATCCTGAGTTACTCTAAATATGTTGAAGAACACATGGAGCACTTACGTATTATCCTGTCAGTGCTTAGGGAACATAAATTCTACTGTAAAAGATCTAAATGTGAGTTTGTTTCTAAGCATGTGGAGTACTGGGGACACTTGTTGACACCCCAAGGGATTATGGTGAATCCAAGAAAGGTTGCAGCCATCCGGGACTGGCCCAATCCCTTGAATGTGTCACAGTTCAGAGGTTTCCTAGGCTTAACACAATATTATGACACATTTATGGATCATTTTGCAGATGTTGCATCTCCCCTTAATTATTGAAGAAGGATGTGCCTTGGACTTGGGAGGGACCTCAAGCCCAAGCCTTCACTGCATTGAAGGATCTTGTTTCTTCCCCTGCATGTTTGTTACTGCCTGATTTAGACAAACCTTTTGTGATACATGTAGATGCCTCGGGCTTTGCTGTGGGTGCTGTTTTGCAGCAGGATCAAGGACAGGGACTGCAGCCCGTTGCCTTCGAGTCCAGGAAACTCCAGCCCCTTGAGAGGAAATTAGCCCCTTATGATAGAGAGTTACTTGCTCTTGTGCATGCTTTGTTGAAATGGAAGCATTTGCTGTTGGGTGCTAAATTTCCTGTTCACACTGACCAACAGGCTTTAAAGTATTTGTTGACTGCTCCTGTTAGGACTAGTAGACAGGAAAGAGGGCTCACTGAGATCATGAGATTCATGCCTGATATTAAATATGTTAAGGGCACTGATAACGTAGTGGCAGATGCTTTGTCTTGGCGTGTTGACCTTGCAGTGATGCATGTCTCCTCTGTTTCTGTCTCTTCTCTCCTACAAGAGATTGCCTTGCTGTGTGCTTCTGACCCCACAGTTAGTAAACTGGTGGATGAAGGTGTTTTGGTATTGAGAGACTCTGTACCTTATTCTGTGCAGTTAGGGAAGGTGTATGTACCTGATGCATTGAGAGCGAAGGTGCTGCAAGAGTGTCATGCCACACCCTTTTCTGGACATCTTGGTATTAACAAGATGTCACAAGACCTGCAAAAGTCCCTGATTGATGAGCTGAGACGTGGCCACCAAAACTCCAAGCACACTAGCTCATACATCGTGTTAATACCAAGATGTCCAGAAAAGGGTGTGGCATGACACTCTCTCACCACCTTCTCTCTCAATGCATTAGGTACATACACCTTCCCTGACTGCACAGAATAAGGTACAGAGTCTCTCAATACCAAAACACCTTCATCCACCAGTTTATCAACTGTGAGGTCAGAAGCACACAGTAAGGCAATCTCTTGTAGGAGAGAAGAGACAGAAACAGAGGAGACATGCATCACTGCAAGGTTAACATGTAACAGGAATAGTCGCGTTTTATGGGAAAATGACCGGACCACGAGGATTTGGACCTCCATAAAGGTCCCTTCGTGAGTTATGGTCCTCCACGCCAAGAAGTGGCTGCTTCACGCGCCAAGGGAGTGACCCCTTACTTGACAAGGCGCATTGGCG
>KV908527.1:237500-241504 GCA_002005505.1 Botryococcus braunii
ATCACTGTGTGTGTGTTGAAGGGGGCCCGGGGGGGGGGGGGGGGGAGCGGGGATTTGAGCAGGGTGCGTGAGTGGGAGGATGGGAGGGAGGGAGAGAGAGAGATGGGGGAGAGGGAGGGAGAGAGAGGGAGGGGGGAGGGGGGAGCGCGTGCGTGCGTGCGCGCGCGCGCGTGTGTGTGTGTGTGTGTGTGTGTGTGTGTGTGTGTGTGTGTGTGTGTGTGTGTGTGTGTGTGTGTGTGTGAGTGTGTGTGTGCGTGTGCGTGTGCGTGTGCGTGTGCGTGTGCGTGTGCGTGTGCGTGTGCGTGTGCGTGTGCGTGTGCGTGTGCGTGTGCGTGTGCGTGTGCGCGTGTGTGTGTGTGTGTGTGTGTGTGTGTGTGTGTGTGTGTCTGTGTGTGTGTGTGTGTGTGTGTGTGTGTGTGTGTGTGTGTGTGTGTGCGCGCGCGCGTACTCCCGCGCTCGCGCACACCTCTTCCGGCCCAGTGTTCATCGGCTTTTCCAGCAAGAACTCCGACCCTAGGTACCGCAGGGGCCCTTCCTCAACTGCTTGGAGTTTCGCACCGCCATCCCCTGCAGGCATCCAGTCTCCTAAGGGGCGACAGGCCTGGTCAGTCCCCCTAGGGACTCCCAGGCACATCACAGAGCAGATCTTTCCTCGAGACTACAAGAAGGATTGGCAAGTTGGCATAGGCACGTTAACGTTGAGTATGTATACAGCACTAGGCTCTGCCGTGTATTCTTATATGTGCACAGTACGCTTCATCAGCACGATATGCGCTGGGTAACTTTGAAGTATTTGAACACCCTACAGGACCGTTCCTTGCTGGCACGCTATGTTGCAAACACAGACAGAGCAGCCCCTCTTAGTTGGATCACTTGTAGATAATGCTGAGTGGTGCTGATATCATACCCCTGCAACATCTGAGACACACGGCAACCCCCCACCCCCCACCCCCCCCCCAAAAAAAAACCCCACACACAAAATCAAGAGTTTTATTTATTTTTATTATTTTTTTTTTGGCAAGCACGCTATGTTATGAAACACGTATAAATCAGCCCTCTTACATCACTTACACAATGCGTAGTACTAATGTCGCACACCTGGTCATACTGGCCACAAGTGAGAGACATGGCAAGAGAATCATGGATGCACGAGTGTACGGCCAGCCAGTATGGCAAATATGCAAGGTGATAAAGATACATCATTAATTAATGGGCCAAACACTGCGCCAGTTAAGTCCAGTGAAGACCTTCTTGGCATGCATCCAGATCTCTCTGTGTTTCCTTGGCATCCATCCAGACCTTTCTGAAGGCATCTGAGAAAGTGTTTCTTGGCGTCCATTGCCCTGCGTTTTCATGGCATATGCCATATACACTCGTGGCATATCGCATCCCTTCCGATTATTATTTAAAAACAAAAAGAAAAAAATAAGAAAAAATGGGGGGCGTTTCTTGGCATCATTGAATAACAGCGAAGCACATCTGATAAAAAGCTAAGTAGACCTTCCTTCTTTCTTCCTTCCTTTTCTCGGTATTGACAACATTACGGTCCCAGATCTGATTCTAGAAACATTCAGATAATATCCTAGAAACATGAGCCGCTCAGCCTAAGCCACACAATTCTGAGGCGCCGAGCCCTCCATGAGACGCCGCCAGCCCGATGAGACGTTTAGGGTTAAGGGTTTCAAATAAGGCGTTGACCTCCCAATGGAGCCCTGTCACCCATTCCTGGTGGCTTCTCCTGGACCCTCCAAACTTTGCATCTGGACCTATGCTCCAACAACATCTCCCAAAACACACAGACGCAGACGAATGTCGCCCCCGACCTCCCCCCCCTCCTTTGGCCCTGCCAAGGGGGTAGGGGTGGCAGCGAGTGGAGGGGAGGGAGGGGGGCCCAGGGGGTGGAGGGGGGAAAGAGGGCCGTGGCGGGCTTCATCTGCTGGGCTTGCAAAGCTTTTGCAGAGATTTGGGTACCCATGGGATCTGACGGCCTATGCAAGAGACCCCTGCAGACATTGCATCAGAAGATCTCTGCATAGACCTGGTACCCAGCTGGCCAGGAACTGGTTGGGTGCGAAGTCTATGCCGAGATCTCTTGATGCAATGTCTGCAGGGCTCTCTTGCATAGGCCTTCAGTTCCTCCTCTCGCATCTCATCATTACACAGATCAACATCCGTTTCCCTGTCACTGCAAAGACTTGGGTTGCAAGTCACCTGTCTCTGCAAAGACTTGGGTTGCAATCCACCTGTCTCTGCAAAGACTTGGGTTGCAATCCACCTGTCTCTGCAAAGACTTGGGTTGCAAGTCACCTGTCTCTGCAAAGTCTTGGGTTGCAATCCACCTGTCACTGCAAAGACTTGGGTTGCAATCCACCGGTCTCTGCAAAGACTTGGGTTGCAATCCACCTGTCTCTGCAAAGACTTGGGTTGCAATCCACCTGTCTCTGCAAAGACTTGGGTTGCAATCCACCTGTCTCTGCAAAGACTTGGGTTGCAAGTCACCTGTCTCTGCAAAGACTTGGGTTGCAATCCACCTGTCTCTGCAAAGACTTGGGTTGCAATCCACCTGTTTCTGCAAAGACTTGGGTTGCAATCCACCTGTCTCTGCAAAGACTTGGGTTGCAATCCACCTGTCTCTGCAAAGACTTGGATCACAATCCACCCGGCTCTGCAAAGACATAGCACCCCAAGCCACCGGAATAACCCTCAGGTGCACAAGGCCGTCACTTCCTTCTGTCACATCTCACCACTGCACGAATCAGGATTCTGAAGGCCTTGAGAACCACTCATGTCTCGTTGAAGAGAAAAATTTTTAATCAGCCCTCAGGCTGGTCTGGGGGCGGCTTGGGCACCGAATCTTGCAGTGACATGTGGATAGCAAGGGCGATGGCCTCCTCCTCCGTCATTTCCACGTCCTCAAGATCATGATCAGGGAAGGCAGGCAGATCGAAACCGCCTGGTTGAGAAAGCCCCTGACGCCATGCCACGTTATCGGGTCCTGCAAACGGCACCCTAGCGTCATAAAATAGTAAAGCAAGTCCATACAATATGACTATGAAGCGATTCTTACGATATATCTTACAAACCAATGCATACAGAACAATTCCATACAAACATGAGCTGATCCATACAATACAATCATTAAGCAATGCATACAAATTGTTTTTAATTGCAGGAAAGTTGTATTCTTGGCCATTGATTTGATCATGTACGCGATCTGACACACGACTGCTCTTATAAAATTATATACCAATCAATACACCTTATTATACACATGGAGGTAACAGGAGGAAGGCAGACTGTGCTAGCTCAGTGCAGTTCCTACAATAGACAATGAAAACAAACAGAAGTCCCTCAACCATATCATACATCTCCTCCCCCCTGCCTCTTACCCCACTCTGACACATACTTCTTCTTTACTCCACCTCTTCACCCGTCAACATTGTAGACACTGATTCGCAAGTCTGGCTTGGCCAATACTTAAAAATGGTCTTCACAGACTCTTCAAGCCCCTTCAGGTCAAGGCCTCATTCAAGAGGGAGGGAGGGAGGGAGAGGGAGGGAGGGAGGGAGGGAGGGAGGGAGGGGGGAGGGAGGGGGGGGAGAGAGAGAGAGAGAGAGAGAGAAGAGAGAGAGAGAGAGAGAGAGAGAGAGAGAGAGAGAGAGAGAGAGAGAGAGAGAGAGAGAGAGAGAGAGAGAGAGAGAGAGAGAGAAGAGAGAGAGAGAGAGAGAGAGAGAGAGAGAGAGAGAGAGAGAGAAGAGAGAGAGAGAGAGAGAGAGAGAGAGAGAGAGAAGAGAGAGAGAGAGAGAGAGAGAGAGAGAGAGAGAGAGAGAGAGAGAGAGAGAGGAGAGAGAGAGAGAGAGAGAGAGAGAGCGCGCGCGCGCGAGAAAAGCGCGAGCGCGCGCGCGCGGCGAGAGAGAGAGAGAAGAGAGAGAGAGAGAGGAGAGAGAGAGAGAGAGAGAGAGAGAGAGAGAAGAGAGAGAGGAGAGAAGAGAGGAGAGGAGAGA
>KV908527.1:250308-257808 GCA_002005505.1 Botryococcus braunii
TATTTGTATACTACCGAAATTAATTTATTATATCCATACCGATATTGATATTATTTATTATATTGTTGTTGTTGATGATGTCGTTATGGATGTTGGCATTGGCGGTTGGTGTTGTTGTTTGTCTGCTGTTGGCTTTCACTATTATTATTACTGGTACTACTGTTGTCGTTGTCGTTGTGGTGCGAGTGCTTCTTGTTGTTGTTGTTGTTGTTGTTGTTGTTGTTGTTGTTGTTGTTGTTGTTGTTGCCCTTACTGTCCCCAGCACCGCAATGCACCAAACGCGAACGGTTGCCGACAATCCCAACGCTAAGCGGAATCGGCTTCCAATTCACTTTCTTCCACCTCATTGAAGAAACTCTAATAATTCAGAAGAAGATGTTTAGAAGAAGAATATATCAATTCAGAACTGACGGGCTGTCTATTTGCACTCTATATGCAAAGTGTGACTAATTTTGGCAATTGAGGCATCAATTCTTTGACCTTATCTTGCATGCAGTTGATATACCAAGGGGTGGCCACCATGGACTCACATGGACTCACCTGGACGCACAAGTGACATCAACCCCCATGGACTCACAAGTGACATGCCCAATTGGACCCTCAAAGTTGCAAATTCAAATTTCACGTAAGCCCGGTTGCACCTGAGTCGTGATATCACGACTCAGGTCTCGGCTAACCCATTCTCTAGTGCCGAAATCCAACAAGGCACCACAACGCACTACTCTTCACACCACAAGCTTTAAAGGAAATTTCCTGGTGTGCTAACTTTGAGGACACGCTGATGTTAATTAACGCTGATGTTACAACATGCCCAACCTCTACACACCGCATGAGATGCGGGGGCGATTACGCATTCCAATAACCTCGCTACATAGACAGGAGTATGCTGCTGCCCCCTCCCGCCCTCCTCCATCCCCCATCAATGCGATTGAATATTTTGCAAAAAATGAGACAAAATCCAAATCAGAACCAACTCAAAGATACATGATGTCCCCTCCCGAAGCATCCTCCGGACTATGCAACAGGGCAGACAAGTTGGGCTTCAGCTCCTTCAGCTTCGCCTCGTCAAGCCTCAGGCCTGTCACTCGCGCAGCTGCCTTGCCTAAACAGGCTGCCGCATCAGCCCCATCATCGCCTCCACCCCTGTGTGGCTTCAGCCCTGCCCCCCCCCCCCCCAAAAAAAAAAAAACAGCTCCTCAGTTATTGTATACTTTTACGTAATCATGACGTGCACTTCCAAGTGTACACCCCTGAATGCATGCTGGAGGATATGCGCGCTGCCCATGACCCAGAGGGAGAAAGGGGAAAAAGGAGGGGTAGGGGGGGGGGGGAGAGAGAGAGAGAGAGGAGAGAGAGAGAGAGAGAGAGAGAGAGAGAGAGAGGAGAGAGAGAGAGAGAGAGAGAGAGAGAGAGAGAGAGAGAGAGAGAGAGAGAGAGAGAGAGAGAGAGAGAGAGAGAGAGAGAGAGGGGGGGGGGGGGGGAGGGAGGGAGGGGGGTTGACTCAGAGGTTGTTGAAGGAAGGCCTTATGGCAAGGAGCGTAAAAGGAACACACGGCGAGTCAAATATCCCTATGCCCTTGCATGTATAGCAAGAAAAATGATCATTGCATCAGGCCTACAACGAGCAGTTGTAATCCAGTCACTGGTAAGAGTCAGGGGTTCAAATCCCCTGGCCCCATGAACCATGTGTTCATTTCTTTTACCTCCCTCCTAACCATTCCCATCCAGAGAGAGGGGGGGGGGGGGAGAGAGAGAGAGAGAGAGAGAGGAGAGAGAGAGAGAGAGAGAGAGAGAGAGAGAGAGAGAGAGAGAGAGAGAGAGAGAGAGAGAGGAGAGAGAGAGAGAGAGAGAGAGAGAGAGAGAGAGAGAGGAGAGAGAGAGAGAGAGAGAGAGAGAGAGAGAGAGAGAGAGAGAGAGAGAGAGAGAGAATGCGAGAAAGGGAGGGAGGAGGGAGCGAGAGCGGTGGGAGGGGGGGGTTAAAGAATAGGGGTGGGAGGTGGAGTGAGGGGGACCGCGGGCGTGGGAGGAGGGAGCCAGTAGAATGTGCCCAGGCATGCAAGCAAGGGGCTTACCGGGGATGCTGATTAGGCACGCTGGTATCTCAAGAGCTTGAAGGCCATGGATGAAAGCAGCCACAAAGCCATCATCAATGGCACAAGTATCCGGGAGCTCGTGTGTATCCCCCAGAGCTGCCGGCAGCTTGGCCGCATTAAAAACCTTGACCAATGTTGACGAGCCCGAGGCCTGTCCGGTGCTGTTTTGCTTGGGAATGGGCTGCTCCAAGCCAGGAAGCCTCAACGCCGCCAGCACTACGAGGGGGCTCTCAGTTGTAAAGCGGGAACTTCCCGCCGTGATGCTTCGCAGTAGTGCCAGGGCAACTGCAGTTTGGCTGCGAGGAGGAAAGACTGCATTGACAATGACCAGCAACACCTGTACATGCGGCGGCACAACTCCAGGGTTCAATTTCCATGACAGATCATCAATTCTTTCGTCCGCCCCCTCCCCCCCCTCTTTTTCTGCCCCCCCCTGTTTTTCTTGCTTTGTGTGTGTGTGTGTGTGTGTGTGTGTGTGTGTGTGTGTGTGTGTGTGTGTGTGTGTGTGTGTGTGTGTGTGTGTGTGTGTGTGTGTTTGTGTTTCCCCCCCCCCTTTTTTTTTTTTTTTCCCGATCCCCTTTGAGGCTAATTCTATTGCCAAGAGGGATGGAAAAGAAAAAGGGGAAGGGGTCATAAACTTTTGCAAGGCAGCCAGGGAATGTGTTGAAGGCGCTGTGGCTTCCTAGGAATGGCTGGGATTCGCGCATGCACGCTCGCACCCGTCAAGGACTCGAGCGCGATTGCCAGCAAGAGACTAAATCCCAAAGCCTAGATTGCTGTACATCGACAAGCTGCTGGATCCATGCCTTACCGTCAAGAAGAACACAGACAACAAATACCCAGGCACAGGTGTGAGCATAAGGCACCCTGAAACAAGATTAAAGATCCACAATATACAGAAAACGAACGGCGCAAGGCAAGCCTTTTTCAACTCAGAGAGGGTGGCTGGGTGCCAACAATGACTCAAACAGAAATTTCATTCAATTTCATTTCATTTCATATGTCATATAGAAACGCCAGCAAAAACGGCTAGCAAACGAACCAAAAAAAAAAAAAAAAAAAAAAAAAAAAAAAAAAAACCCAAAAAAAGGCGGAGAAAATGAAAAAGGAAAAAGGAAAAAAAGAAAAAGAAAAAAGAAGAAGAAAAACGGAGTTTGGGCAAGAAATCGATGACTCAAATTCATGCAAGAAGGAGACTACAAAAAACTTTAAGAGAAGGTTCTTCTGGATACATACGCATAAGAGCTGCTCAATTCAGCCCAGAGGAGATGATGCATTTTGTGGTACATGTAGCTTGTACAGCGGGCCGCGAACGACGGGAGTGGCCGGCTTTCCGCAGGGGTTGGGGGGGGGGGGGGTGGTTAGTTACTCAAAGAGAGAAAAGTGAAATACATCAGTCTCAAGGCCCACGGGTGCCCTGACAGTCACATGTCGACATCATAACGGCCGGGTCGAGATAATCAATCGGAAGTGTGTTTGTGAAAATAAAGAAATCACGAGGGGGGAGTTACATAATAAGCACGGGGGGGGGGGGGGGCGCCACTTGCTCTCCTCGGTCCCGTACCCGTTGTACTATGGTAAATAAAAACTAATCCTTCAGTTTTATTTAAAAAAAATAAACCTACATGGTACCATCCCCCTCGCACATCGGATTCCCGTTCCGGTTGTACGCACAACATGCACCATCCCCGTCGCAGAGCGGGTTCCTGTACCTGCTGTACAATCTACATGTACCATCCCCCTCGCATAACGAGTTCCCGTACCTGCTGTACAATCTACGTGTACCATCCCCCTCGCACATCGAGTTCCCGTACCCGATGTACAATCTACATGTACCATACCACTCGCACAGAGGGTGTAGAGCGCGTCAGGATCCATCCCGGAAAGGGCCATACCTCAGGATCTCCACTCTTCGCAGAGGGCACATTCCGGATGAGGATGGGGGACTCCCCATTCTCTGTGCGGCCCCCATGCTCGTCCCCGAATATGGGCGGACTCGCGCTGAGGGCTGCTCTTCCTAGGCCATCCACCCCCAATGTGCGGCATGGCTCTTCGCCTTGCAGGGCCAGAAGTGCTCTTGCCCTGGAGCGGCCCCAGACAATTGAACGTCCGATTGGATTGGGAGGGGGCTAGGCTGCAAGGAGAAGAAAGGAGAGGAGAGAGAGACCGGGGGGGGGAGAGGGAGAGGGAGGGAGAGAGGTAGAGAGGGGGAGGGAGGGGAAGAGGGAGGGGGGGAGGGTGGGGGGGGGGGGAGAGAGAGAGAGAGAGAGAGAGAGAGAGAGAGAGAGAGAGAGAGAGAGGAGAGAGAGAGAGAGAGAGAGAGAGAGAGAGAGAGAGAGAGAGAGAGAGAGAGAGAGAGAGAGAGAGAGGGGGGGGGTGGGCAGCGGTGCCAAAAGGATACAAACACAGTTTTCTGCAAATAAGTTTGGTTTGGTTCGACCGTGGTTGGTATGCTTTTGCAGCTCTGGCTCATAGCATCTGGCTAGGTAGAAGCATGGAATTAAAAAAAATGGATGTCCCACCAACATTTTGCACAATCGAAGTCTCGATCAATCGATGTCCCATGTGCTCAGCTATCACAACCAAGTCTACGGACTTCAACTTGTTATCGCTGATATTTGGGATGGCCAACGCCTTATGAAGATCATGAAAACAACTGAGGTTGTGTACAAGCCCTGACAGCGAGAAACATTCTTTCAAAGAAATGAAGTACCTACCCCGCTCCTGCCAGATCACATGCTCCGATTACCACCTGCCGAGCATAGAAGTGCGTCATGAAACTTGGTGACATATAATAGTGCTGAAGAACTTTGTTACTCACAAAATACCTACCCTGGGAGCAAGAATGTCTTGAGTGAGAGGTAACTCTAACGGCATGGTGGCGGTGTGGTTTTGGAGGACAAAGAACGTTCAAGCAAAATACAATTTTTAACTGAAACAATAACGAGAAGTATTCTTGAAACCTGGCTCTTTCTTGTGAGAGGGCATGTCGATAGTAAGCCCTGTGACTGTCGTACATGAATGTACAGAGCATGTGCTTCGACCACAAGGAGCACGGTTATACCTTTTACCTGGAAAAGTGTGTTAGGGAACGTTTTAATTACCTACCAAGACACAACACCACGCCTAAACTTTGAATCCATTAAGGAACTGTTCGCTCAGTAAGTTGAAGGATAAGCCATCGTGTGCAGCAAGGGAACTCCTTCCAAAGTGAGATAGCCGACCGGAACCTGATCAAGTTTGTAAACTTGCACACCTGAGCGTCATCATGGGAGAATGGGGCTAGCATTTGGACGTCATTTTAAGGCACTCTGATAGAGATGTCGACTCTGGAGCTGATAAGCGTCAAGACTGCCACCCACAAGGTACAATGCTCGATCCAGAGCTCTAAAGACCATTTTTCCCTGACTATATTATACTGGTTGGAGAATCATGCAATGTACCAACTAACTTGATGATTAATTTGGAGAAATTGTTGTTGTCTGTGCTGTCGGATTATTTGAAGTGGAGGTGCAAGGTTGTACGACCGTGGATCCGCAGTCCACTGCACACCTCAGCAAGACTATACAAACCCGCCAATAACAGAATCTTGCACAAGTCTTCTGCTTCATTTCCGTTGGGGTGACATGCGTTCAACTCAAAAGAGGGAGGAAACTTTTGAGGAAGGCTCGAGGTTCAAACTCGCATTGTCAATGCCGTTGAGACGCATTGCGGTCATCTATAGAACCTTGATAAGTAAACGGCGTTTTCAGAACAATCCAGAATATTGTTTTATGTTGAAGCGTTCAGAAACCCCTTTCTCCATTCAGATAGGTTCTGTCACAGGGCCAATCTTCCCAGCCCCAGGACCTCGAGGTACCCGCCTACCCCGCATCTCTGACTTCACAATCCCGCCTATCTTATCATTGATACAGTTTTCCATGTTTCCCCATGGACTCAGACTTCACAGGTCACAGGGGCATTGGGGAAGCCACTCTGACAGTGGGTGATTCCCATGTCTCACTCAAGATGTCCCAACTAATGTCCACCGCAACTGTGGCTTCAAGACAGCCAAACGCGGGGCCATGTTTGCTGGGTGGGCAGTACACAGGCCTCAAAAGTCGGGGCTTGGGAGTATTTGAGGCCGGGCAATGAGTCCAGTGGGGCAGGCAGGTTGTGAATGCTGGGACTCAGGGAGGTCTTTTGCAAGTTAGCTGGTTGGCGACCGCAGTGCAGCGGCTTGGGGTTGGTTGGGGACACGGGGTTTGGGTTGTACTGCAGGTGAAGGTACTGTAGTTCCATGTGACCCAACCATGGATAGCTCTTGGAGACAAGAACAATGAGCTGTCAATTTGGGATTTGGGTTGTACTGCAGGTTGATGTACTGCAGTTCAATGTGACCCAACCCTGGATTGCTCTGGCAGACACGAACCAGCAGCTGTCAACATGGGGTTGGGGTTGTACTGCAGGTCAAGGTACTGCAGTTCCATGTGACCCAACCATGGATTGCTCTGGCAGACAAGAACCAGCAGCTGTCAATATGGGATTGGTCCACCGACCAGGTGTGTGGGTTCTCCCTTCCCTGTCTCCGTTTGGCAGGCCCATTCAAGCTTTACGATCAAGTCTGTCATTACAGATTAAGCGTCAAGTCACTACAGAATCAGTTGTCAAGTCACTGGAGTTAAACTGTGAAGTCATTACAGAGTCAATTGTCAAGCCATTACAGATCAACGATCAATTCGTTACAGAATCATTTGTCCAGTCATTACAGATCAATCGTCAAGTCATTACAGAATCATTTGTCAAGTCATTGCAGCATCAACCGTCAAGTCTTTACTGTAACAAATGCCAAAATGATTACAACCGTCAAGTCATTATAAAATCAGGTGTCAAGTCATTATAAAGCAACTGTCCAAGACATTGCTGAATCATCCCTGAAGTCATTACAGAATCAACTGTCAAGTCATTACAGAATCAAATGGCAAATATTTACAGATCAGCCGTCACGTCATCACAGAATTAGTTGTCAAGTCGTTATGAAATCAACCGTGTGAGTCATTACAGAATCCCCCCCCCCCAAATGTTCAGATGGCGTGTGAGCGCCAGAACATTCACGTGGACTCCTCCATGTATGCCGAACGATTGCCAGAACGGTTACGTAATCTCCTCCATGTGGGCCATGTGCAGATGGTGTACGAGTGCCAGCTGGGCGTGGCAGAGGACCGCGCGCTTCAGGAGGCAATGCTGCAGCGCCTGGCAGAGAAGGACCGTGCCTATTATGGCCCCATTGCCTCAACAGGCATGGCGGCGCAAAAGTCGGTGGCCCCTGGGAGCGTGCGCGCCCTGGCCTTCCTGGACACTGAGACCTGCTTCTGGCAGCTGCAGCTCCAGCAGCGGCAGTACAGTACTGCAACCCCCATCCCCATCC
>KV908527.1:275308-285308 GCA_002005505.1 Botryococcus braunii
GTTATGGCATGAGCATGTGCTTGGCGTGTGGTTGGTATGATCTATCATTTGGTACTCAGCCTCGCGGAGGTGGTTTCAGAGTATGTATCAGCCGTTCAATGCGCTCCATTTGTTTTGCTTGCCCTGCTTGCTTCCCTTGGTTTGTATTCTTTGCTTTGTTCTGAATTTCTAACTCACGAGTGGTTGAAGAGAGTTATTGCAGCAAGCGTATGTCTGGATGGAACAATGACGTGTGCATGCTCGAGTGACAGACCCGAGGGTGCTTGCAGATGTGGCCGTGGGGGCGCTGAGGATACTCCTGAGGGGAGCGTCGGCGCTCCCCTGGGAGACCATACAGTCGGTCCTGCTGAGGGCCGCCCGCCTGGACATGAACGCGGAGCTAAACGCTTTTGCTGCGGGAGTGGCCTCCCGCCGTGTGGAGGCTCCCCCCGAGCTGGCCTCCCTGGCTGCCTCCCTTGTGGACTCACCTAATCTCGCTAAGGCTGTTCTCGACTCGGCAGGTCCTACCCCCCCCCCCCCCCCCGGGCCGGCTCGCAGCCCTCCGGTCCCCCACCTGCTCCCTCGAGTTGCCTAGAGGTCCTATCAGTTATGCGGGTTGCGGGAAACCTGTAACCCATCATTTAAAGGGTAAAAGTGAAAGGAAAAAGTGGAAATATATCAGTCTCATCATTTTGATAAGCTCCTGTGTAGCTGGTGTAGCTGAATATTATTGTTCATAAACCACTTGTTGGGTGTGGTCGCGAGTTGCTTGGCCGTGGTGGTAGACAGCGCTGCCACTGCCTCTTGTTGGGAGACGGAGTGATGCCTCTGTGTGCGGTTGCGCACACGTGCGCGTTGGTGAGAGAGAGAGAGAGAGAGAGAGAGAGAGAGAGAGAGAGAGAGAGAGAGAGAGAGAGAGAGAGAGAGAGAGAGAGAGAGAGAGAGAGAGAGTGTGTGTGTGTATGCGCGCGTGTGTGTGTGTGTGTGTGTGTGTGTGTGTGTGTGTGTGTGCGCGCGTGCGTGCACATGCGTGCGTGCGTGTGTGTGCGCTCGCACATGCGTGCGTGCGTGTGTTTGCATCGCGCATGCACGTGCGCATGACCCTCCCATTGGCAGACAACCCGGCTCCTGCCTCGCAAGGCGCAGAGAAGATAAAAACACTCTCTTCTGTATATATGTCGAAGGGCGCACGGGCATGCTTTGGCTCACAAAGCTAGACACCGAGGTAGGTCATGCGTCTTCAGTCAAAGTATAACCCAGCCTGCCTTGTGGGCACATGTCCGAGGACCATGCGGAGATTCTCAACCACATTCTATTACATCAGTTGACACACACGTTCTAACATCACTCCCTTCCTCACTTGGCACAGCCGCATGCACGCGGGCGCACGCGCGCGCGCGCGGACACACACACACACACACACACACACACACACACAGAGAGAGAGAGAGAGAGAGAGAGAGAGAGAGAGAGAGAGAGAGAGGAGAGAGAGAGAGAGAGAGAGAGAGAGAGAGAGAGAGGAGAGGAGAGAGAGAGAGAGAGAGAGAGAGAGAGAGAGAGGAGAGAGAGAGAGAGAGAGAGAGAGAGGGGGGGGGGAGGGAGACAACACACACACACACACACACACACACACACACACACACACACACACACACACACACACACACACACACACACACACACACACACACACACACAGGACAGAGAGAGTATACAGAGCTCACGTTCGAATTTCTGTTTATGTAATAGGACGAATGGTACTTGAGACGGAGCCTTAGCGGCGCACACGTGAAGCAAGTCTTTCTTTAGTGGAGCACATGTAAAGCAATTCTTTCCTTCTTTATTCGCGCACATGTTCAGTAATTAATTATTCCTTTGATACCGCACATGTAAAGTTATTCGGGGCGGGGAGGGCAGGCCTGGTGGCGCAGTCCACGGTGTACACGTACGCGTGGAGAAGCGGCAGCGCGCTGCAAGCAACCCAGGCCTGGTCCTCCGCCCTCTCCTCCGTGGCTGCCCCGGGCATCCACGTGAACGTGGCCCCTCCCTCATAAGCCCAGGGCATCCACGTGAACATGGCCCCTCCCTCATGAGCCCGGGGCATCCACGTGAACGTGGCACCTCCTTCATGAGCCCCAGGGCCATACCTGTTCGGGACAGGCTGTCCCTCTTCTTTGGATTGGTGACTTGGAGCTCCTCATGTTCCGCGCCTCTCGCTGCTCATGAGCTACAGTGTGCTGGTTGCTAGTAACGGTTGTTGCACGTAACGTTAGTATAATTATAATGGTTACTTAGAAGTAACCACCTCTGAGGAACGTTATACCCCTTATCATGTAGCATGTAACGTTACGATGTATCAACCACCTCTGAGGAACGGTACAGCCCCTACCAAAAAGGCAGCACCTCCCCAACTAGACTACTCCTCAAAATGGCGGATTGACTGCCACGTGGGAGTAAGCAGCCAGTGCAAATCAATGCCCCCAATCTATTCTCTAGCATCTGAGGTAACATATGGCAAAGTATCGTCCTGGCAGGCCCGTATGGGCCCAGATAACTGTATCATGGCGACCAGTATACCATGTAAGATGTGGCGTTCCATGTACCATGTAGCATGATACTATGTATGATCTAGCATTATACCATGTGTGATGTAGCATTACACATATGTATGATGTACCATTCCAGGAACAGATGGCAAAGCCGCATCCCGGCAGGCCCGATTGGCCTAGATATTTGTATCATGCCGGCCAGACTATATATACCCTATATGCTATAGCGTCGATGTCCAGATATCTTAGGGAACACGTGGCAAAGCCGCATCCCGCCAGATCAGCATTAGCCTAGATAACTGTATCATGGCGGCCAGTATACCATGTTTGCTGTAGCATCCCAGGGAACACATGGCAAAGCGACATCCTCGGAGGCCCGAGTGGGCCTAGATAACTGTATCATGGCGGCCAGTAGACAACTGTACTGTATCAGGGCGGTAGCATATACTACAAATGATTTAGCATCCCAGGGAACAGATGGCAAAGCAGCATCGCGGCAGGCCCAAATGGTTAAAATTAAATTTTATCATGGAGGTAGAGTATAGTACATATGCTATAGCATCCCAGGGAACACGTGGCAAAGCAGCATCCTTGCAGGCCTGAGTGGGCCTAGATAACTGAATTATGGTGATAGCATATGCTACATATGCTATAGCATCCCAGGGAACACGTGGGCACACACACACAGGCAGCTCCTGTGGAAGCCCACATACGGAATCGCTCACAACAGCCACACGAGGCAGCCCATCCCTCATCCAACGACGAACGGTTGCGGGCGAACGCAAAAACAAAAAAAAGCATGTAGACAATTCATTAGTGGCCTTGGCGAGCAATTTTCAACGAATGCAAGTAATCTTGTCTGCAAACTAGTCAACAGCGATTGCAAATGTGCACACGTAGCAAGAACTCTCTCGCACAAGGAAATTGTGGCAAAAACTCTCACGCAAGGGATTATGGAGCAAGAAGTCTATCACACAAGGGTTCATGTGGCAAGATTTCTCACACAAGGGATCATGTGGCAAGAACTCTGTCACACAAGGGATCATGTGGCAAGAACTCTCTAGAGAGATCTCACACAAGGGTCATCTGCCACGAGTGACGTGGCCCTCCATACACGCATCCAAGCGGTCCATGGCCCCTTGGCATTGCGGGGGGATTTTAGACGGAGGTCCACCTCTTTGGCCCTTTGTAGTCCCTACACAACCTTCCACATCCAGTACTGTGCACCACCGAAACAACTCTTTCTCACTCCTACAGCACTTGGCTCAAGCACCGAACATGTATCCTTCAACAGCAGAAATATGTAAAAACAAGCTCTAGCTATTACCCCCCCCCCCCCTTTGGACAGCCTGATGTCTTTTATTAAGAGGCACATGCATGGGGATTCCAAAGCTTACAAGTCGTAGGGATTCCAATGCATTCTCAAAATCAACAGAGTTATACCTGGAGCTTCAACTGGCGTCCGTAGTTTCTGGTGCTTCGAATTTATTTGCCATACACACCGCACCGTTTACCCCCTACACACCTCTATCTATCTATCTATCTATCTATCTCTCTCTCTCTCTCTCTCTCTCTCTCTCTCTCTCTCTCTCTCTCTCTCTCTCTCTCTCTCTCTCTCTCTCTCTCTCTCTCTCTCTCTCTTTCTCTCTCTCTCTCTTTCTCTCTCTCTCTCTCACATTCACACTCTGTGTGTGTGTGTGTGTGTGTGTGTGTGTCTGTGTGTGTGTGTGTGTGTGTGTGTGTGTGTGTGTGTGTGTGTGTGTGTGTGTGTGTGTGTGTGTGTGTGTGTGTGTGTGTGTGTGTGTGTGTGTGTGTGTGTGTGTGTGTGTGTGTGTGTGTCTGTGTCTGTGTGTGTGTGTCTGTCTGTCTGTCTGTCTGTCTGTCTGTTTGTCTGTCCCTCCACACCCCCTCCTCTTAATCCCGTTCCCCCTAAACCTGCAGCCCAGATAGCGTATGTGCATCAAAAAATTATTGCGATGCATACTCCATGGAACCACGAGCTGCCATGGCAGCCTTCCAAGACATCCTCTCCACGTAATGTGGACCCATCAGGTTCATTAAAACACATTTGAGCTTAAGAAGCAGGACGCAGGCACTGGATTTGAAAGACGGGTCTGTCACCTTCATCAGGGCATATCTGAGATACTAGGCACCAAGCCACCGTCCGGTTCAGACTTCTACAGACTACCTACATGTTCAAGAGAGTTCCATATGTTCCACAAATACAATTTGATAAAGTTCGTTTCACAAAAATAAATAAGGAAAGGCACTCAAATGCACGCATTGACCGGAAAGGGACGTGGACATAACATACGTAGAGCATACTACATGAGCTACTGAACACACGGAGACAACACACTGCCCAGATGTCTCTACCCGTGGCTTCTCTAATGAGTGCACGTGAAGGAAAGCAAGAGGTTTTGTCTAATGACGCAGTTGCTAGACCGTTTGCCTGCGCCCGATGTAAAGGCGCAAACACGGGAGTCAAGACCTACTGTCCCTTCCATCACTTCCAGAAAAAACACATCGAGTTACAATGGAAAAAGAACTACGTACATCTGCATTGTACCCATGTTTCCGTTGACACTGCTCCAATGCTTCGATACCCGAAGCGCACCCCGATCTTGCACTGTATTTCATATGCCTCGAAAAGAAATTTTCACTGAAGCAGGTTACGCCAGCGTCAACTCAATTATTAGCCTTCTGCTTGGTGAAGAAAAATGTTCGGTATGCATGCTCCAGATGATCAAGTCCACTTCGGCCCAGGCTGGCCCAGGGCAGCCCAGCAACGGTACCTTCCCCACCGGTGTATTGAACGGCAACCTTCCAGCTAAACATTTCCTCTTACCTCACCTGTATCATACTCTACGGGGACCTCGGACGCCGTGAATAGTACAATCCATCAGAATTTGGTACACAACTACACAACTTGTCACCGTACGGCCGCAATGCCCTGACGTGACGGCGCTGACGTCGTGGCTTAAATGCCCCCATATGGGCTTACCTAGAGAATAGAAACATAAATATTTACATCCACGGTGGAAGAGGACGTTTTGCCATCAAATCTAAAAAATTGGATACACGTTGTGGCAATTCTGCCTCTTTGGTTGGGGGATAACCTGACAACATATGTGGCATTATCACAAACGTGAATAAAAGAAACCAGCAAGCTATAAATAAACTGGGATTTATAAGAATGGTGAAGAACCACCACAGGAGATTTCCGTATTGATCAGGTCAGTGGCCCCCAACTAGTCGGGTGACGACACCTGTGACACTGCAGCTTGGAGTCCAGTTGGCCATGGAGGCAGCAGCAGTACTAGAAAGAAACAGCTTTTCATCTCACAGACGAAGGACAAAATATTCAGAGATGCAGGACTATGCATCATTGTGAGAGTACTCCGTGTCTCTTCCCAGCAGCATAAGGGGACTGGACAAGAAGCGCTTGGTGTCGCTTGTATGAGGCCGCTGGCCAGGGCCTCCCAAAGCAAGTGCCTTTAGAGGCGTGTACACGCCTCAAAAGGAAACATGATGTGAGGCAACTGGCCGCTCTGAACCTGCGGGCGCGCCAGCAGGACAGCTGAGCTGGTACAGCTTCGCCTTTTGCCCACCGGCTGAGAAGCACATGTAGCAGTCGCTTCAGGTCAAAGCATCTTGGAGTTTGGCAGCTGTGCATAGAGCCAACTGCGTGAGCTGGTACGAAGGTCTGCTGCGTGCGGTTGCACTGGGAAGTTTGAAAACTCTGTCGCGAGGCACTGAAGCATGGCAATCGTGCAAGGTGGACGGTCAGTCATCTGCTGATGTGGCACCTTGAGACAGGGACTTGGGGACGGCGTACTTCATCTTGCTTGGAATGCATGATGAGCACGTTCCTTGCACTTAAGGTTGACGCCGGGCCTAGTTAGACCTGCGATGCACTGGCATGCACAGGCGCGCGCGCATACACACACACACACACACACACACACACACACACACGCTCACACCCACACGCACACACACACACACACACATTTGCGCGCATTTGCGGTCCCCTCCACCCCTCTTCGCTGGCCCTCCATTTCTCTGAAAAGGGCAAGAGAGTCACTGTTCACACGTACCAAGTTGCAGGATGTTGAAAGGACGACGCTCTAGATCAGCATCGCCTGCCCTTAAAAGCTACACAGAAAAGACCGCCTTCAAAGGGGGCCTTACGCCTTCCAACATATAACTTACAGGTGACGTACGTGTTACAAATCTCGTGGCTACTGAAAATCGATGAATAAAAGTGTCATGGCAGCTTCAACTGCTGTCCACGCGCGTCACAGGACATCCTGCAGGGCACAACCCTCTGCCCTCTACCACGGCTTTTGGTCCTGCCCTCTCTTCTGCGTGGCTCCACCTCACAATGAAGCATCTGATGACAACACAGGGCTCTGTTTTCAACTCGCTGCGCCCTCTGCATCCTTCTTCAGCTCCTTTCTCTTGGCCCTGTGTCCCTTCTCTGTGTCTGACACTCCTATGGAAGCCACATCACCTGGTCCATTGTCTGATCTTACTTTGTCCAAACTCCTTGCTCATCATCATTTGCCTTCAGCCACGGCACACCCCTGTTACAGTAGTTGTCAGCCATTGCACAATCTGTAGATCTGTAGAAACACCCTCTGTGTTTGTCACCCCTTGCACACCCTGTAACCATGGTCCCTTATCACCCCTCATACTCCCTACCAAGACAAGTCTTCCCTGCACAGCCCATGACAAGCTTTTGGCCACCTCGATGCACAGACCGTCGTCGCGATCTTCCATTTATAGCCCACCGCAGCACTCTTTCTACTGAGTATCTAACCGACATGCAATAATGATGTCACGCATTGTGCAGCAAACACTGTACGCCCACATCCACACGCTGCATGTCTTGCATTCTCTGCTTCACTGTGATTGCACTGTGCAGCACAGAACCCCGCTGCACACAAGACGTACAACACGTTGCAAACCTCTTCCCCTAAGATGCTATTCTATTGCCTTTGTGCCACACAGCGCAGAACCGTCACTGTTGTCGCGCAAAACCAACACCGCTGTAATGGAAAACAAGCACGCCGCAAGGCAGCACTTGTTACTTGCAGAACTTGTCTCCCCTGACGGCACAGCGCAGGTCCAATCGCTCCTCAGCAGTCTTGCCGGTCACAGGTGCTGAGTACCCTGAACCCAAAAATGCCTTAGTAAAAGACTTAACATGTTTGGTAACTTCGTAAATGACTTGTTAAGCTAAGACCCACGAGGACTGATCCTCAGAAAACAGCCTGCCCAGTATAAGGTGTCAAGTACAGCCTAAGTTATAAATACAAGGCAGACCTCGATTTGGCATAAAGGCACTTGGAAAGTCACATACGTACGTGGCCCATGGTGAATCAAATATCGACAAATGCAAACTAACAAGCCCACAACACAACGTGCCAGGGCTTGTCCTGATTGGCACACAACATAGCCGACATCGCAAGAAGAGGGCCAGAAGATGCCTCCATGAAGGACTGGGTAATATGAGTTAGTAATATGCCTCCATGAAGTAATATGAGTTAGTAATATACCTTAATGAAGGGCTGGGTAATATGAGGTGGCTTCAGGCATGTGGTACAGGAATCAGTGGGACAGGTGGCAATGATGGAATTGGGTGCAATCGCAAACAACGCAGGCGTACGTTTTTGCCAGGGAACGGGCAGGAAAAGCAGGGCCTGTTACCATGTAAGATCTTAGGAGGCGCCCGGTAACTGCTTCCCCAAGGTGTATTTTTAACTTTGCCTTCCTGTGCCAACACCATCGGGATGCTCTTCAGGCCATCACTTACACACTACCATTTTATGCCAGCATTTCAAGCTCCACGTCTAAACAAATTTTTGGGCCATAAGCATGCACATCCTGTATTATCCTTCTCTCTGGGACACTTGCACCAAGCCCTCCTTCTCTACTGAGAAGTCTTTCACATTGGCAAAATACCAGCAGCGACTCCCTGCACACCCCTGGTGGAAAGAATTGCCCCTCCCTGGCAAGCTTATCTCCTGCAAGGAGAACTGGTAGACTCACCTTGGCCTTCTCCATTTCTAAAGCAAACTCCTGCTCATATGCTTTGCCGCTTTGCACAGATACAGATGCCGCTGAGATTGGCTTTCCATCTGTACACCAACCAAAGGCTTGGTCAAGACATGCAGTCCACTAGCCTAATGATGCCACGCTTTGGCACCAGCCTTGCTTTCAGAGCGTATGTTCCTCATTTTAAGGTATTGGTTATTGAAAACTTACCTTTGCTGAGAATAAGCTCTTGGTCCACTGTCCCCTCCACTGCCTCGCTGTCAACCTTCTTCTTCTTTTTCTTCTTTGCTGTGCCAGCTTTTACTCCGAGAGGTATTCCACCTGAACATGCAGATCCCAGGCACCCTTCAGGACATGAAGGAGACGGTCCTCTTCTTCCTCCGACACCACAAGGTCGATGCCTCAGCTGACATATAGTAGTTATAAGATGCGCCAACCCACTCTTTCAAAAAAGGGATGGATAAAATGTGCGCACGCTTCGCCATCTGGAAATTTCAAAAGATGAGAGCAACAACCAGATCGTGGCCTGTCTTCAGGTAGGCACGTACCTTTTAGCGTTATCTGGCCGCCTATTGGCATCCTCTACAAAATGAAGCAATAATCAAGCTCAAAGAGTAAAATTTTGCCTTAAGAAGCAAGGTTCTGCCAGAAGTCCTATTGACGTGGAAGCGTAGGTACTGTTTCGCTTTCCGGTCTGCCTGTTGGTAGTATCCTTCAGTTCTATTCAAGAACCGTATATTTAGCGCCTTGCCACATTCTGTTCTGAAGCCTCAAATTGTCACCCTAAAATATGGTTGGTTCTTTGGACGACTATGCTCCGAGTCGTCGAAGCCCTTCGAGCACTACGAAGCTGTGGGCTAGCGTACCTGTACAATTGTACCTTCAACACTTGGGATGCCACTCATTTGACAGGATTGGATAGTCCGGCTGGAGACGTCTGCAATGAGACATGTGAATTCATGATTTTGGAACGGGAAAGAAACCTTGGGAAAAACCAGCCCGTGGAATGCACTGTCCGATCTTGGGAGGAGACTTGTGATACTCTCTGCTATTAGCACGTACAGCATTTACGAATTAATAATGTTATTAGCAGGTCTTAGTAGTTAAGCCGACCACGCAGTAATCCATCTACACAAGAGACCTTACAGCGCATAAAGGACGGCGGTATCTGGGTGCCGTACAGTTCGGCATTGTTTGTCTCTCGTGATTCTGTGTCGTCGGGTGTGTATGGAAATCATTTAGATCTGACAAAACCTTAGTTGACTTATGGCGCTCGTCGTCGTTTGTGGTCAGCCAAGTAGCGGAAAAAGTACTGTCGCTGCTGACCTCAAAGCTAGGTTCACGAATGAATCAGCAAGTGTTCTCGTTGTGGATGAGCCCTCATTATACCTTGAGAAGAATGTGAGCTA
>KV908527.1:287808-295780 GCA_002005505.1 Botryococcus braunii
TGCAATCCTTTCAGCTGAAGACCTGCAGACATGGGAACAACGGTTAGGCGGGTCCAAGCGCCTCTACATATGTTTTTGCAGAACGGATTTTTCTGCCGTTACCACAGCAACTTCCACAACAACAACAACGCCTGCTTCCCAAAAGTTTTCCAGCAGGATTCCCAGATCCTGAAAAGGTTCACACATCAGTTCTCGCCCCATCTCCCAACTCCCAAGCGGTACCGGTATCCACGCCGTTCCCAGCAGGGGCTCTTGCGTTCTGGTTAGTACACTTTTGGAGAGTTCTGGTTAGCATACTTTTTGACATCCGATCTATTGTTTATAGAAGCTGGAGGGGGAGGGGGGCCCAGGCCGTGGTGGCGGCGGTGAGCGGATCAGAATCGCTGCCCAAGGGAGTGGCCCCCGCGAAGGCTCTGGAGCCCACATGTGCGACCAGCAACGGGCCGGCAGCGGCCCCGAACCTGCTGCATGAGCTGGACCACGCCGCTCAGCAAGTTGTGGCTGCTGTTGCTGACGCCCAGGTGCGGGCCTGGGGGCTTGGGGCCCAGGGGGGCTTTGGGGCTTGGGGCCCGGGCACAGGTCTTCTTGCCGCTCCACCAAAACAAGGAAGCCGGGGGAAGGGGAGCCAGGGGGCAGTGGGGGAGGGAGGGAGCGGTGGTTGGGGGGGAGGTTGGAAGGAACACAGTGTGTGTGTGTGTGTGTGTGTGTGTGTGTGTGTGTGTGTGTGTGTGTGTGTGTGTGTGTGTGTGTGTGTGGGGGGGGGGGGGGCCGGGGAGCCAGGTAGCAGTGGGGGAGGGGAGGGAAAGTGGGAGAACGGCCCCATATGTTTCTGCATGTTTTTCCTCTTGCGCAGGGGACTGCCAAGGCCGAGTCAGTTTTGGAGCTTCTTTGAAAAATAAGAAATTCTTTGATGGATCCTGGAAAAATCTTGATGGAGGCTTCTTTGATGCAACCTGTGTTCTTGTCTTTTGCCGCAAATTTCGTGAAGACATGTGATGGAGCGATGTGTATGTTGAGATGTTTGATATCATTCCTGTAAAGTAGACAAAATATAATATGAAACAGAATATATATACCAAACTGAAGGCAAGCCAGCAATGACAAGACCTTTCGTGCCACACACTAGTTACAGGATTGAGGGCGTTGTCACACGTCTAATATAAAGTTGAAATATAAATTTGGAGTTTTTTCGAGGGCTGGGCAGGCCACGGCAGCAGGCGGACCGGCGGGACTGGTACAGGTGATTTGCGGTACAAAGCCGGAAACCCTGAACCTGCAGAGGACAGTAGGGCTTCCGGAGCTGCGGCGGCACAAGCGGGACTTTCTGCGGCTGGCCACCCAGAACTCCTTCTCCCGCCTGGGGGACCCGGGTACTGCGCAGCGCCTCTTCGTCGATTACCTGCGGGAGCGTGTGTGCTGACACGGAATCCCCGTCTTGCCATGTTCCAGGGTTTCCCGTGTTTAACATATTCTATTTTTCTGTGTAAACTTCATTTTTCTGTGTATTTCATTCCCCCCCCCCCATCAGAATGGGAGAGGAAGGACGGATGCGGGGCACTGCGCATAATGGTTGAAGAGAGAAGTGAAATATATCAGTCTCAGGGCCCTGGTGCCGTGATAGTAATGTTGGACAATGCGCTGAGGGGGCCCTTATGCCTGCGAGAGCTCATCTCTGAGTATCTCTGAGAATGAGGGTTTTGCAGAGGGATGTGGAGGACTCGTGTGATAAGCTGAGGCTGTTGCAGAGGGATGCAGAGGACGTGTGATCAACTGTAGGTGTTGCAGAATGATGCGGAGGACTTGTTATGAAGTGTATGGGTGTTGCAGATGGATGCGAAGGGACTTAAGTCATCAAGCTTGTGATGAAAGAAGGAAGGGTTTGGACACAGAGTCACCAAAATGACTTGCGCAGCGCCTCGACCATCAATTGGTGAAATGTGGTGGCAAATTGTTTGGATCTGAGCCAAAAATTGTTCAGTCTCCCTGCGGTGGCCCTGAGGGGCCACCTAAAGCTCCGAGTTAATTTTGTCGCGATTCAAGCCGGGGCGAAGCCTCATGGCTAGACATTGGTCATGCATCGTATTACCGTCCTCTTCAGCCCTAGTGGCTGGTCCTGGAATAATATTCGTCAGTTCTTTGTAAAGTCAGCTTTTGCTACAAATTCAAATCGGGAATTTAAATTGGGGCTTTACTTAAACTTGTGAAGAAAAGAAGCAAGGGACGGTCACAAACTGGGTCGTCAATTACTGCTCGCACTGCCATCACCCACACTCCCCCCCCCTCCCCCCGAGATTTTAAAAGCCGGACACCGCGTACCTGGATCTTTCGGGTCTAGATCTACTAAATTTCAACACAACCTTTAAGGTTCACATAAAGTCGCGCACTCCATTTGGGGAGCCGTGGCGGCCAGTTCTAGAACTGTGCGTTATGCCCCTAGCTATACATAGATCTAGAGGGGCAAAGGACGGCCAGCCTTAGCGCTTATAAGAAGGCTGCTTTAAATGCTGGGGGGCATACCCTCCAAAGCATGCTGCGCAGGTACATCGCTCTTGTGTCCATCTTTTGCTTGTGCCATGAGGTACCTTTTGATGTGCATCTCAAAAGTGAGCAAGAACTACATGCCAGTTTGTACAGAAAGCAAAGGTACTTTGATGTAATGTTAATATATTAGTTAATATGATATATATCAATATTGACACGGCAGAAACATTGACAAGCAGTGGCATGCCTGGTAGCACAGTGGGGTTAGAAACTGGCCCAAGATTTGTTGTGGGTAAGCTAACTGGTAAAATCCCTCCAGTTGCTAAGGGAAAATATACCAACGTATACGTTAGTAGTGTTTATGTAGTGTTTACACCTGACTGTGCACTTCGAGGAGCTGTACTATTATCACTGACCATAGGCAACGTGATCACAGGTCAACGTCAAGAGGTCACAGGTCATTACAGGCTGGACATTTTAATGACTGCTTCATCTGCACTGTAGTCTGGCCAGCCACTGCCCTAGGCATAGTAAACGCAGGTTGAAGACTCCTCCTCATTGCACAAGGAGCACTAGAAGGAACAATAGGAGTTGGCCTAGGAGCCCTTCTAGAAGTGTTGGGTGGATTCAACTCTTACACTTGCGTCTTCCCAGCAGCCTGGTAGCACCAACTCCTCCGACCAGCTGCAGCAGTCAACCTCATGGGCCGGCCCCACCCATGAGGGACTATCCAACGAAATTCAGCCAGCACACCTGGGTCCCAAACCCAACCCATGGAAGACAATTGTCAATGGCAGTCCGCGCACAGTGCTTGAATCTCGGAGGGCCTCTGCAATGAGCAGAGGGAACGCCACATCTACGGCGACACACAGCACCAGCCAAAACGCGCCCGGGACTCGTACGGCAGCTGCTCTAGCCGGGGGGACCCGGTGCATCCCCAAGAGCCTTATTCTGCAGATACCAAAGGTGGTTCGCACGTCCGTCTAATGTCCCACGGCGTAAGAGTGCGCTCAAACTCCACCTTCGTAATAGTACATTGCGGACCTTTATGCAATTTAGATTAGGGTGTCATGACCTTCCTATTGATTAAGGTAGACAAGAAGGCATCCCTCGAGACCAGAGGATTTGCACGAGGTGCTCCTTAGATCTAGAGCTCGTTGGTGATGAACATCATCTGTTGTTCACTTGTCCGGCTGTACAACATGTACGGCTGCAAATACAATTGCCACGGGAGGGCTAGTAAACCCCTCAGGAGGGGTGACTAAGGAGGAACAAGCACGTGACTCCAGGTCACGGATGAATGATCTGAGATATTTCAGGGGAAGCAACGGGTGAACGAGCTCATAAGGCTATCAAGCTTGGTCAAGGGTAGTAGATTCAAACTGGAGAGACAGGAGCGGTGTTTCACTTCTTGACTGAGTGTACCCTGGTGACGGACGGCTCATCGCACCTTTATTGGTCCCGCCCGCCCACCCGGACGGTCTGGTGGAAAATTACCCACTAGCGTAGGGTCTCCAAGCCCTAAGGCCACCTCAAAAAGGCTCAGTCAACCTATTGTATACCCGATTGGGGAAGAAGAAGAAGAAGAAGAAGCCCGCCTTTCCCACCCCTTTCCACCCGCCGTTCCCACCCCTGTCCCTGGCCAGGAGCGCCGTCGCGCAGACCTCCGCCTCCATGCGTGGGAGGAGGGGCGTGACCTTTATATCGACATTGTTGGCTCTTCCCCACTCACAGTTGCCAACTTGCTGCACTTCGTGCCGGGTGGGGCCGGAATCTCCAGTCTTTTTCAACACTTGATTCTCAGTTTGATACCACATCGTATTGGTTTTACTGTTTTCTTCCTCAGATTTGCACCAGCTCGGCCAGTCTTTCCGCAGGACTGGCAGCTTCGTCATTTTCTGGCGTCTGGCATCTGCGGAATTTCCCGTGTTCTTCCCCACTTCCTGTGTTTCTTAACACACAGTATTGGTTTTTTCTTTTTCTTTTTTGGCCCCTCAGATTTGCCTCCGCCGGCCCGTCTTTCAGAGGGACTCACGGCTTCACCCCTCCCCAGCATCCAGCACTTACGGAGATTCCAGTGTTTTTCAACACTTACTCCTGTGTTTCTTCACACATCATCTTGGTTTTCCCTTTTCTTCTCCGCTTCGCCTCAGCCCAGCCAGTTTTTCAGAGGGACTGGGGGCTTCACCACTTTCCAGCATCCAGCACGGTCTGGGGGTTGGGTTTCCCAGCTGGTGATGCCATGGCCAGCGTTCCTCTCTTTGACCCCACCTGCCCTTGGAAGGCATCATGCAAGTCTCGTAAGATCACTACGGGTGCTGGGCTCCTACGTCACTTGCAGAGGTTCCACAAACTCGGCAATGCCGGGCGGGATGACTGGGTGTCGCAACTCAGATCCCCAGCAGAGTACAGGAAGCTTGAAGCCATCTTGCGAGCTACCTCCAGCTGGTTGTGCACCACTTGCTTCAAAACCCATTCCCTGGGAGTTCTTTCGTGCGCAACCAACCCAGACACCTGCCAGCGCTTGTGGAATCTGGAGGATGGCCTGGTTCCCCCTGATGTTAACCTTCTTCCTGGCCTTCCCCGCCCTGCACTGCCGCCGCAGGATACTTCAGAGCCCCAGGGCCGCCTCCATTCGCAGCCCCGAGGACGACAACGCGCATCCGCCGCCGTTGCTGATCCTCCGCCCACTGCTCCCCCGGCCCGTGTCCGCCGCCATCCCCTGACCCCTGCCCTTGTCCATCAAGTTTTCACCCTTGGCCACCATTCGTACCGCAGGGTCCCTAGGTCAGCATGGATACCTTGGGCTGCAGCATTGCGGTCCGCTCTCAAGGCTGTTGCGGACTCGGGCTCCGAGGCTGCCTGGGTTGAGCTGTTGATCCTTCCGATGTGCGTCCTATCAGCTCGTCGCAGGCCTCGGGGTGAGGGAGTTGCGCAGCACGTCCGCCGTCGGGCCCGCGCATGGGTGGATGGGGATATTGATGGCCTAATTGATGAACTCTTGGCCACAGCGCCTCCAGCAACTGCCCCTCCCCGCCCATTAGACGATGCGGCGCTTGCCGCTCGCGTCTTGCGCAAGGTTGCAGATGGCCATTTATCAGCGGCCGTTCGGATGTTGGAGCTTGCCACCATCGCCCCAGCCACGCCTGACACATGTGCTGCATTGGCAGCGCTTCATCCTATCCGACCGCTTCCCGTTGGCGCCCCGCCTGCGCAGGCCCCTTACCGTGCCCAAGTGGAGGAAGTCTTGGCTGCCCTCAAAACCTTCCCACCTGGTACCGCTGGCGGGCGGGACGGCTTGACCCCATTACACATAAAACATGGCTTATCTGTAGGTGGCTCAGACCTCTTATTGGACAGCCTCCTTGGCGTGGTCAATCGGGCCTTAGCTGGGAATGTTCCCCCTCCCTTGCGATCTTATTGGGCCAGCGCTCCCATCACCCCTCTCTTGAAGCCCAATGGGGGTATCCGGCCCATTGCAGTGGGGCTCACCCTGCGCCGTCTGGTTTCCAAGATAGCTGTTGCAGCCGTCTTGCCCGCTGTCAGTGAGTATTTGCAGCCACACCAAGTTGGGGTTGGAGTCCGAGGGGGTGCAGAAGGCCTCGTCCATGCCCTCAACCGCTTGGTGGCACACCAGCAAGATTCCCCTGACCTCGTCGTTGTCAGCTTGGACTTCCAAAATGCTTTCAATACGGTCGACCGCAACCGCATGCTTGGGGAAGTCGCCCTCCATTGCCCCAGCATCTGGCAGTATGTGGCGACGACGTACGGCTGCGCGGCCCATCAATATGTTGGGCCCCATGTCGTGGACTCCACAACCGGGGTCCAGCAAGGGGACCCCCTCTCTCCGCTGCTTTTTGCGCTCACTGTCCAGCCACTCCTCCTTGACCTTCACCGAGAGTGTCCCGGCGTACACCAAGGGTGGTATCTGGATGACGGCACGTTTGTTGGTCCCGTTCCCGCAGCGCAGCAGGCAGTCCAGTTGGTTGTTGCCCGGGCCCCCGCATATGGCTTGAGCCTCAACCCTCACAAGTGCCGTGTGTGGTCGCCGCGCCCGAACCCTCAGCATTTGGGTGGGTTCCCTCTGGGCTTCGTCAATGAAACTCGTGCTGGTTTGACAGTGTTGGGGGCAGCGGTCACCGTGTCAGTCGAGTACGCGGCTTCCGTAGCCCAGGCGCACATTGATGCCGTGGCAGCCTCGCTCCAGCGTTTGCCGATTCTCCGCAACCCCCAAGCCGAGCTTCTCTTGCTTCGCAGTTGCCTTGGGACCTGCAAGGTGGTTTTCACAGCTCGGACCATGCCGCCAGCTGCAGCTGAGCAAGCTTTGGTGACCTTTGATATGCTCCAAACCCAGGTCCTCCAATCCATTGTCACAGCTGGTTGTGGTGGTTTCGGCCCTTTGCAGCAAACCTTGGCTGGCTTGCCTATTGCCCAGGGGGGTCTAGGGGTCACTAAGGCCACTTCCCTTCTGCCTTGTGCATATCTCGCCTCCGTCACGCAGACAGCCCCCCTTCAGGACCGCCTTCTGGGGACATCCACTGCCCCTCTTGTCCCCGCTGCCCTAGCTGCCAAGGCTGACTACTGCGCCCTTGTTCCTGATTTCGATGCGGCGCTCTTCGAGGATCCGGATTTTGTCCGCAGCAAAGTGCAAGCCCGGCTGTCCAAACCCTTGTCTCACCACGCATACCGGGAGGTTCTTGATGACCCTGCTCGCTCGGATCGCGACCGTGCTGTGCTCCAATCTCTTACACAGCCGGGAGCGTCTGATTGGCTGCTGGCTCTCCCAGTTCCCCATTTGCAGCAGACCATGCCCCCTGAGTCGTTCCGCTGCCGCCTTCAATACCAGCTCTTGATCCCCATTTTCCACCCTGGCTCCCAATGCCCGTGCTGCTCGAGGGAGTTGGATGTCTGGGGCGACCACGCGGTCCACTGCACATCAGGGGGGGATGTTGCCATTGTCGGCCGACATTACTCCGTTCGTAACGGCCTGGACGCTGTCCTTACCTCAGCTCGTCAGCGGGTCACCCGGGAACCCGCCTTTCCCACCCCTGTCCCTGGCCAGGAGCGCCGTCGCGCAGACCTCCGCCTCCATGCGTGGGAGGAGGGGCGCGACCTTTATATCGACATCGTTGGCTCTTCCCCACTCACAGTTGCCAACTTGCTGCACTTCGTGCCGGGTGGGGCCGCCGCGCGCGCTGCCCAAGACAAGCAGACCCGCTATGCTGTCTGTTGTCGCGTCAGCAGCCGCCTGTGGCTTTCCAAGCCTTCGCTTTTGAAACATTGGGAGGGTTGCATGCTGATGCGCTGGCCTTGTTGCAGAGGCTCCAGGGGCTTTGAACCAAGCCATCATTGCTCAAGAAGATGTGGAGGGATATTTTGTCATTCGTCGGGTCAGTTTCATCATTGCGGCGGCTGTGGGTCGCCATCTGGCGCTCGCCGGGTGTGACTCATAGCTTGAAACATTTGGTTTGGGTCCTGAACATTGGGCTGG
>KV908528.1:5000-30000 GCA_002005505.1 Botryococcus braunii
TATATATATATATATATATATATATATATATATATATATATATATATATATATTATATATATATATATATATATATATTATATATATATATATATATATATATATATATATATATATATATATTATTGCATTACAGCACTTATTCCCTACACTTCATTTGAATTACCTTAACCATGTGTATAACGAAGTTTTCTACTTACTGTGCCCTTTGGATTCCTGGAGATCGCTCCACAGGAGGTACATCCCATTTTCGGTCCTGGGCATCGTGTGCTTTATTCGATCCAGCACATGTTTTTTCCAGGACGCGGTTTTCGTTAATCGTTGCCTGCCGCGCTGTTTACGCTTTTTTGCTTTATCGTCACTGCCATCTGCAGACTCTATGGTGTCAGTCCTAACCGTGCAGAATACTTTTAATGTTCGTGTGCCCGTAGAGCCCTCTAGGGGCTGAGCGGACCTCGCTTGTGCAAGCATTCCGGCGTGAGACAAAGACATCCCGTTCTCGTCTTTCACTAGCAAATCGCTAATTAAAGTCTTACTTTTGTTGAAATTACTTAATATTGCTAACACCACACTTTCTTCCGTGTCAATTGGCGACACCAGAAGTTTAACAACATTGGACTCTTCTGAGTCCATCAGCTTCGCTTCTATTATTATTCTGTCCATTATGAACTAAACCGTTTTTTTATGTATTTGCAAACCTGTATTGTGACCATGCAGGTTTCGCGGGCACTCGGACTGCCGTGACTTCAGTTCAGTGACGCTCCGTGACTCCATTTCAAATTTCATGATCGGTAACACCCTCCTGACTCCCCAAGCAGTCCCAAACATGACCCAAGCAGATTCTGTTGTAGATAAGATTCCGCACCCTAGGGCCTTATCCTATTTGTTTCTTGTCATCAGTCAGTATTGATGGTGGGTACGTGCCTGTCGACTGCCTTGTCTAGAGATGTTTACATGCCTTGTAACACTGATCTAGCTTAGAATGGAAGGAGCCGGTGAAGGCACCGCACAGGACCGCCCTGCAGGGACCCTAAAGTGCCCCGGGTGCCAGAAGATCTTGAAACAAAAAAGGACCCTGCAAATACACGCAGCCCGGGGATGCTTTGGCAAGGCCCCTACAGTCGACAAGCGGCGCAGAGGTTTCGAATTCGTTCCTCAAGGTTTGCCCGCGGGCCGTCAACGAGGCGAGCGGCGGATAGGAGGGTCGTATGTCCGGGGCGTTGCATGTGTTTTTCAAGTCATAATTATTAATGAAATATACAGTGCCATACCTATGCACATGTGACATGTGCATCACGTAACGACTAGTTCGCGATGGCTGTAGCTACTTTCTGAGCTCGCGATCTCAGGATCGCATAGTAATATAATATTATTATTAAACACTTATATAATGTATTATGAAACATGTATCATGATACTAAAGGTTTCGGTGCACCCACGTTCAGGTGATGGTACCACCGGTGGAAGTGCGACGCCCGCAGATGTAGATATGGATACGCCAATTTTGGACCACGATGATGATGATGATGAATATGATGATGATGATGATGGTGATCATGCCCAATCACATGGTGGATATCCATGTACCGTAAACTTATAATTTTGCATAGACTTGCTGACCGCCATGGTTGTCCATGCAGCACTGGAAAGACATACTTGTTGCCCAGAGTCAGTAGGCATCCGCAATTGGCAAGAGGTGGACTTGGAGGAAGAAATTGGTAAGGGAACATGGTACTTATGGCAGTAACTGCTGGATCCTGCAATATTGCATTAATGCACAATCGCAATTCCGTTTTTCAAACATTTGATATGCGCGCGCGCGCACACACACACACACACACACACACACACACACACACACACACACACACACACACACACACACACACACCCGACCACAACAACAACGACAACTGTGGTCGGGTCCACTGACATGGATGTTTGTCTTCTTATTACCAGCATGTGTTGTTCTGCAGATGATGATAATGTTGAGGAGTTGAATCTCGGGCATGGGGAAGCCATTGATGCAGACATCGATGGTGCGTTTCGAGATCTGACGATCTCGAATTTCCCGAGAAGCAAACCAATGAGCGGCCGCACTCATGTTAACACATGCAGTATATCCGTTTGTGCCTCAACTTCCATGCTCTTCACTGCACCTGCTCACGAGTTTGCATCTTGTGAAGATTCCAAGTATTATCACCGTTGTATTTGATGTTTGGAAATGTACACCTCATCTCACCCTTATAATTAAAACCGTAAATGTAGCAAATGATGCCGAATGTTGGTTGTGGCGGGGTGCAGACCTACCAGGCTTTTGGGCGTTTTACGCAGACCCGACGAGCAGTGATTTCTTAACGGAAGAAGAAAGCATGAGGATCGCTCAGTTGTCCGTCATGCAGGAGGCCTTTGATTTTGCTCAAGATGTTGTGCATACGGATGATGCCGTGGCGGATGAAGGAGGGGGTGCCACTGTGCCGGGGACATATAGGGACTTCTTTAAACACTTAAATGAACCCATATATGATGGTGCAAAAGTAACAGTCATCCAGGTTAGTCACTGTTGCTGCATTTTATGTGCTTGGATGGTGTTGATGCATCTGAATATTTAATGTTGCATTGTGTCAGTTCTGGGTGGTGCTGCATGTGGTGAGGAAAGTCATTTTATGACTAGTTTACATGGGTGCTACATATACAGGCTGTGCTAGTGGCGTTGCGGGAGAAGCAAACTTCCGGCATGACAGACCTAGTGTAGTAGAATGCACGAGTTACAGAGAATTTCCAAGTTGTGAGAGAGAGAGAGACAAGGCGGATGGCCGACAAGTTGGACGCTCTTTCCAATTACAAGTAACCCCACCTCACGGAGCTTCCACTCCCTACTTGTGGCCTACTAAGCTTCCAAATTACCTGAGTGCGTGTCTTCCCGTGGCTTACGTCTCTATCCGTTCCTTCCCGTGGTTCGTGATCGTGTGTTCACGTTCCTCCAATGGTAGCGCACTAGTCCACCAAACCTCTACAATAGTATCTAGAAAATATCCTAGAATCCTACTATGAGAGTAACGTCCATAACTATCCAATGGAATTCGACGGCTAGGAAGCCAAGGCTAGACGCTAGGCACGTGCGTACTCGCGTTGCTCGTACGACATGTGCACCACATGTGCGCCTAGGCTAGGGGGTAAGGGAAATGTCCAGAAATGCCGGGAAATCCCTACATTCCATCACACCTAGCTTTTGACAGATGGTGTCGCCTTAACCGGGAAGTCTTGCTTCCACAGCCTAACAGATTCCCTGGGAGCATTTATATGATGAGAAAACTTGCACAGGTACTGTCTTGACTTACAAAATAACGTGTCAAATGTCTTGGTGTTGAGGAACTTGCAAGCAGGGTTATGTGGTGGAGCTTGTACTGTGCTCTCATGCAAATACCAAATGTGTCAGTATGTGTATGTCATATGTGAAATGTCATAAATGTCGTGTTCATCGTACTCTTACCGTGCACTTTGTTGTGCCCATGCAGGTTCGGAGTTTGGAAAGTGTCGTTCAGCATGCGTGCCCTAATGGCTGCTGCTGCTTTCCATGGGTTCCGCCCCATGAGTATGCAACCCATATTAATGACAATATGTGGACAATGTGGGCACGGACGGTTCAAAGACTTGGACGGGGTGTCAGTACCTTCACGGCCTTTCATAGACTTTGGTTTGGAAAATATCATCCGCGACACCTTATTTAGCAACCCAGAGTTCAGCAACCTGCAAGGCACCGGGCGGGAAGAAGACGGTGACTACTACAAGTCCCAGGCAGCAGACGATCTCCACCAACGGGCAGGGGCCAGCATTGATGATAAGACAACCTCAGCATATGAAATGGGCGTCGACTGGTTCCAGCCTTATAAAAAGGCATACTCCATCGGAATAGTGTGTTTAAGGTAACATTTTTGTACTCGATAATCATAACAAGTCTACTGTATGACTATACCTTGTATGCCTAACCTGTATACGCATGTCCTATATGTATAATCTTCGCTGATGTTCCTGCAACTTCTTGTATGCGCCCCCTCCCCCCCCCCCTTTTCCTTCCCCAGTCCCCCTTCCCTTCCTTTTCATGTCGCTTGCACCGTGTCTGCCATGGCCACAGTCCACAGAGATTTTTATAACACGTTTTTCTCTGGCCCCTGCAGTCCGGGTACCTGCATGCGGGATTTATGGTGTGCGGTTAGGCTGCATGTATGCATATGTAAAGTTCACATTAGCACTTACATTCAACGTGTAGAAATACAGAAGTTACATGTTGGATCCTGCTTCTGAATGACCGCCTTTCCAAACAGGAGTCTAGACATACCAGCGCGGCACAGAAACAAAGCAGAATTCTGCAAGATCTTGGCGATTATTCCCGGACCCAGAGAGCCTCAGAAAGTTCATGCTTTCTTGCAGGGAATTCTAGAGCGATTTTTAGACTATGGCCCTCAAGGTACGTAACCTCATTTCGTCAGGCGGTCTATATGTGTTAATTTTGCCTTTGTAACCTTCAAGGCTTACCTGGGCAGGAAGCCCCCCCCCGCCCCTGCCCCTTTGCGCTCTCCCCCCCCCTCCCTCCTCCCTCCTCTCCTCCCTCTCTCTCTCTCTCTCTCTCTTCTCTCTCTCTCTCTCTCTCTCCTCTCTCTCTCTCTCTCTCTCTCTCTCTCTCTTCTCTCTCTCTCTCTCTCTCTCTCTCTCTCTCTCCCTCCCTCCCTCCCTCCCTCCCCCTCCTCCCTCCCTCCCTCCTCCCTCCCTCCTCCCTCCCTCCTCCTCCTCCCTCCTCCCTCCCTCCCTCCCTCCTCCCTCCCTCCCTCCCTCCCTCCCTCCCTCCCTCCCTCCCTCTCCCTCTTCTCTCTCTCTCTCTCTCCTCTCTTCTCTCTCCTCTCTCTCTCTCTCCTCTCTCTTCTCTCTCTCTCTCTCTCTCTCTCTCTCTCTCTCTCTCTCTCTCTCTCTCTCTCACTCCCCCCTCCCTCTCCCTCTCCCTCCCTCCTCCCCCCCCCCTTCCAACACACGCAAGGGAAGGGTTTCTTCCCTACCGATTTCCATACTGCTCCCAAACATTTGTGTTGGGAACCCATTGGGAACGTCTTGTGAAGCATTGGGACTGGCATGGGAACAGGTTGGAACCATTGTGTGTTTGTAACTTGTGTTCTGGTCCCAAATTGTCCCATGGGTCCCAAAGCTTCCAATGGGTTCCAACAGATAAGGTTTGGGAGTCCTGTGGAAATCGTTAGGGAGAAAGTCCATTCCACTTGCGCGCGTGCGCGCGCACGCACACACAAGCACGCACGCACACACGCTCGCGCCAGCGCCAGCGCCCGTGCCCCCCTTGCCGATGGGCGGGGGGTGGAAATGCGGGCGGGCGCTCCCGCGCACGCACGAGCGCCCGCCTGCATCTGCGACCCCCGCCCCATGGGCATTGTTTTGTCAGGAATGGTATAGGAGAGGCAGGTGCACTGCACATCCACGATCGTGTCAATGTATATCCACCCTCATATCTAAGGGCAGTAGAGTCAAGTGGATGGGTGTTGCCATGTAGGCGCAGGCATGGAGGTCGTGCTGCGTAAGCGGGATGCAGACGGCCATATTACACAAGAGCGACTAGTGCACAAGGTCCTATTGGCCCGTGTGTGCGGAGATGCTCCTGCGCTGAAGAAACTGGGGTGCTGGGTGTCCTACGGTGCAAAACTGGGCTGCCAATTCTGCACCTTGCGCGGGATACATGAGGAAGGCGCAATCCGTTTCTTGGGGTACGCACGACCTGTGCCTTGGGGGCTTTTTGTCCCAGGTGAGTCCCGATTAAGAGGGTCTCTAGCTCAGAAAAAGGGAGTGGCTCTGTGCGGTGCACCGAGGACAAAACTGAGACACACCCAGCAGCTTTCTAGGGCACGTATGGTTGAGGAAGGCGGGATACATCCGTCAGACTACGGGTGCCATGGTGTCAGTCCTCTGTCAAAGTTGCCATATTTTGATATGGTCGATGGCTTTATAGTGGGCATTGGCCACACTGGGCCCTATGGTGTTGTCAAGGCATTCTGGAATTATGTTTTGTCAGGGGGGAGCTCGACGCCTGAGCTGATGGTGTCATCAGATTCTAAGAAACTGATGACTGCCCGTGCAGCGCATCTGCGTGCCACGTCCGATTGTAACAGGCCGTACACGGACATAGTCGACAAGAGGGGCAACTGGACAATGGAGGACTACCTCCATTGGACAGAGTCCAATTGCACCTACATCCTGAGGCCAGACGATAAGGGTCGCTCAATCCTCCCTGAACGTGTGGTAGAAATGTGGGCAAAACTGAGGAATAGCATTCTGTATTTCACCCGCTGCGATCCCTTGCCAGGCGTGCCCAGCAGATTGGAAGATGCCAAGAAGTTGCTTTGGGAATATTCCAAGATGGTGGAGGAGCACATGTCACATGACATGTGCACATTCCAACTGCATGTCATGAATTGCCGCATGCCAAGTCAAGAAGCAGCAAGTGGGCGGGTGTGTTTTAATACAGAGTATTGGGTAGAGAGGGAGGTTCAGTGGGCTAAGCGCATGTCGCGCAGCAGAAGCAAAAAGGATCCGGAGCTCGTGTTAGGAAGTGCCGCTTTGATGGATGAGGCTACTCGTAAATGCTGGAGTGCAGAGCACGACATCAAATCCTTTGATGAATGGGTGCCCGAGTATCGTTCCGGAGAGCATAGAGGGCGCAATCTAGATCAGGGTGACCAGCAGGGCAACCAGTTTTTGGGGAGTGGGAGAGCAGTGGATGACCAAGAACATGTGTTAGACTGTTAGGTTATGGGCTTGGCGTATTCCTGTGCAGTGGCGGCACGGAGGGTGTGAGTCAAAGTTCGCTCTACTGTGTGACGAAGAGTAGAGTCTAGAACATGAACAATCAAGGACTGATTGGGCAACTTTAAGGAAACACCCGGAGTGCTTGTGAAGTCCCAAACAAGTCTATTACAATTGCTCACTTGCTCTCTCTTAACAACGGCATTCAAACTACCCTAACTGGTACGTACTCAGAAAGGATCAATCTCATTGTCCGATGAGAAGATAGCCAAGCACATACACATAACACGAAATACTAAGGTCAACAAAGCCTCAAATCTCCCAATCTATTCACAATCACGTTACCTGTGCAGTGGCGGCACGGAGGGTGTGAGTCAAAGTTCGCTCTACTGTGTGACGAAGAGTAGAGTCTAGAACATGAACAATCAAGGACTGATTGAGCAACTTTAAGGAAACACCCGGAGTGCTTGTGAAGTCCCAAACAAGTGCCTTGCCTCTCCGTGTTAGCACCACTACCTTCCTGCACTAAACATGTCTGTAACTTGCGTTATCTTTATCTTCATTCAAATTGTTCCTAACTACGAAGTCTTTGTAGTTTCGCCCATATTAGTCATTTATTATTGTCACTGACGGAATAGCCACTATTACTCCACTGAGGGAAAGGCATAAATAACTCATCCAATACAACACTTCCCCTTGCCTTTTCCTCACCAGAACTTGGCAAGACCCAGTGAGTTTCTATGACCCTGAAACACTAATCTTACTAGAGGTTTAGTGAAGATGTCAGCCACATTTCTGGCAGATTGAATGTATTTGAAGTCAACCTGCCCCTTTGCAATAGCTTCACGTGCAAAGTGACAACTGATCGCAATGTGTTTGGTATGTTTAGAATACACTGGATTCCTGAGGTGGTTGATGCACCCTTGGTTATCACAATGTATCTTCACTATCCAGGGTAACACACCAATTTCCTCTAGAAATCCCCTTAGCCAATTAGCTTCCTTCACAACAGCACTTGCTGCCATGAATTCTGCTTCTACTGTGGAAGTAGCCACAGCAGATTGCTTTTTACTTCCCCACACAACTGCTCCTCCAAACACAGTGAGGACGAAGCCAGTGGTGGAGAAACTGTAGTGAGGTGCCGCGTCAGCGCGAGAGCATCTCCCCCTGCGCGTAGGATGTGCGCGTAAGCATAATGTTCGTAATGGTGTGCGCGTAGTTCATGTTTCTTCGTGACCTTTGGGATACGAGTAGATCTCGTTGTCCTTGTGTGTAGGAAAATGACTGTAATATCCTAGTGGGTCTCCTCTCGTCATCCATATCGTTATGCTCGCGAGAGCATCTCGTAGAGGGACGACGTAGCCGGATCCGCGCATAGGTGGACTAGGAACTCGGGTGGTTATCATTGTCTTTGGGTTGGCTGCTACGAGTGAGACATCTAGCATTCTCTACATTGTTCATTATATATTGTTCTTTGGAGACTCGGACGACCTGCGTGAGGAGGGCTGCGAACTTGTAACGGATTGGAACTTCGATTCCTACCTTCGGTGTCACCCTTGCCTGAAACCCTTGCTTAGCTTGTTATAAATCTTAGTTACACGTCTCACTTCGTTAAATTGGTATCGGCGAGGCGGTTAGAGCCTCGAACCGAAGGGAGACGTAGGGAAGGTTGTAATTGCATTGTTCCATTGATATGATGGCGGTTAAACGGAAAGGAAAAAAGTACTCCGGTCTCCCTCTTAAAGAGAAAGAAATTTTGGAAGGTTTGGAAAAGGAAGGTATTGAAGTCGATGATCTTTTGGAAGAGTCCGAAACGGAATTGCAATTGGCCCCATCGCCCAAACCGACCACACCCAAAACGAAACCCAAACCCACTCCTTTGAAGACACCCTTGAAGAAAAATAAGACTAAATCCCTAATTCTACGGTTATTGAAGCGGATTGAGGCCTTGGAGGGAGAACGAGCATCCAAGCGGACGTCATCCACCACTAACGTCGTGCGTGTGCCTACACCAGCCATGTTTACAGGAAAAAGAGGAAGCTTCCAATTCTTTGCTAGTAAGGTGGAATCATATGTGAACATTTCAAATGTGTCAAGGGACAAGTGGGTGGCAGTCGCGCTGCAATGTATGGAGGAGCGACCTACAAAGGTGTGGGGGACATACCTCAAAAGGAAGGAAAGGGAAGGAGGTCAAACAGAGCCAACATGGGAAGACTTTAAAAATTTTATGGGAAATCGATACGACTCTACCGATTTGGTTATGGCTGCCCGGCAAAAATTAGACCATGTTTATCAAGGGCAAGAAAGCGTTGAAAGATACATAGAAAGGTTTATTTCCTTGTTGAGTGATGTAGAAACCGAATATGACATCTGCGAAAATGATAAAATATATATGTTCCTCAAAGGCCTGAATGCTCCTATTAGAGTTGCTTGCACAGTTAACCCTCAAACTGGTGTCAGGTTCACAAGCCTCGACTCATTGTGCACTTATGTGGTGCAATATGAAAGCAACTTAAAATCAGGGGGGATGCTGAGGGGACAGGAAGGAAGGAAGGTTCTCAACGTTGTGAAGAGGACTCCAACAAGCACGCCGGCATACTTTCCGGGATTCACCCAGGGGCCTGTGCTTGGAGCCGTCGGACACACCGTTGGTGGGAAGTTAGATTCTCGGACAAGCGTCCCCTCCGAGCGCCAGTGTTATTTCTGCAAAAACTTTGGTCACGAGCAATGGCAATGTCAGGCCAAGCGGGACTACTTGCAAAGGAAGAGCAGGCGCGACAGTCAATTGCCCCCACCTCCTCCTTTCCCCTCTAATCAAGCTCGAGGTGGGCAGTGGAAGGGCCGTGGTGGCCGGGGAGCACATTGGAAGGGAAAAGGGCCGGGGCATAATCCTCAAAAGTAAATTCTGAAGCCATGGATGCCACTTGCTTGCATGTTTTGCACTCTCTTGTGGCCTCCAATTTGGGAAAGGAAGGGGTGAACCTTGTGGTGCCAAATGTTAGGAAGGCTGAATCTGAGATTTCCAAGTTTTTATGGGAACAAAGGTGCAACCCGTCCCTCACTTGTTGTTTCATTGTGGGAAGGAAAACTTGGAAAAGTAAGAGTCTCTATGCTCACCGTATGCAAGGAAGGATTGTGGAAGTGTGTTCAGGAAGGAAGGGACAGGCGGTGGACATGAATGGTCAAACTAGTGTATACCCATTCTCTTTTGTATGTTGTGTGGTTCCCCCAAGACCCACACTCACCATGGGAAGTGTTACTACTGACTCTCCGCTAGCTATGACCTTTCCGGCGAATGTTAAGGGGAAAATCCTTTCAGTGTTGTTTGATAGTGGGGCATCTCATTCGTTTATTAAAAGTGATACTTTGCAAGGGCTAGGGGTGCGATACAAACCCGCATGCATATCCGTGACTCTTGCTGATGGAAGTGTGTCCGATACGAAAGGAATGGTAGATGTGTCGTTTACACTCAAGCCTGGTATAACTTCCCGTCACAACTTCATTGTAAGCCCTGCCATGATTGATGGGGTAGACATGATTTTGGGGCAGGACTGGATGGAAGAAAGAGGAGTCTCAATTGATTTTTGTGTGAAGGCTGCTCAATTTAGACATAATGGGAAGTGGGTCACCCTAAAACACGCAAATTCATCGTTGCCAGTGGGGCCAAAACTTGTTTGGGGTTTACAAGCACAAGAGAGGAAGGAAGGAAGGAAGGATAGGAATGGAAAAGGATGGAAGGGTCAAGATGTTTGGAAGGTTTGTTTGTGTACTGTGCTTGTGAATGAGCAGGCTGAACTGGTGGACATCACCGGGGAGGAAGCCTCAAGTGAGGCCGACCTGGCGGACACCGACAAACCTATGGACGACACCCCCGTCGTCACAAAACCCCCCAGTAGTACCGGTATGACTTTCACTCATCAAATAAATGACATGTTGGAAGGCAAGCCACAGGCCCTGAAAGACTTGTTACTTGCAAATGAGGACTTGTTTGCAAAACAACTCCCGGGGTTACCCCCGGAGCGGGAAGTGTTTCACACAATAAATTTGGAAGAAGGACATCGGCCCCCCAATAGGCCCGCGTACCGTCTTGCTCCAAGTGAGCTTGCGGAATGCGAAAAAACGGTTGATGAGTTGTTAAAATTGGGATTGATCAGGCCAAGTTGCTCACCATTTGCATCACCTGTTTTGTTTGTTAGAAAGAAGGATGGAAGTTTGCGTATGGTAATAGACTACCGTCCCCTGAATAAAATTACCATCTCGGATAGGTACCCTCTCCCCAGAATTAACGATCTGGATTGGATAGGCTTAAGGGAGCCAAGGTGTTTTCGAGCTTGGACTTGTTGTCTGGGTACCATCAAGTGCGACTTCGCAAGGAGGATGTGCCTAAAACTGCCTTCAGGACCCCTTTTGGCTTGTACGAATTTCTTGTACTTCCCTTTGGTTTGACCAACGCGCCCGCGACATTTCAGCGGCTTATGAATGAGGTTTTTCACGACTTTATAAGGGAAGGCTTTGTGGTTGTATACTTGGATGATGTGCTCATTTATAGCAAAACGGAAGAGGAACACCTTCTGCAGTTGGACAGAGTTTTCATCCGTCTACGCGAACACCAACTCCTGGCAAAACTTGTCAAATGCTCTTTCTTTGAGAAACAATTGAAATACTTGGGACACATCATTGGGGAAAATGGGTTGGAAGTGGATATGGATAAAGTCAAGGTGGTGCAGGAGTGGCCTACGCCCACAAACGTAACGGAAGTTAGGAGGTTTCTTGGGTTGTCTAATTACTTTCGAAAGTTTATTCAGAACTACAGTATCCTAGCAACCCCATTGACAGCTCTCTCTGGGGCAAAAGCACCTTGGAAGTGGGGACAGGAACAACAGGAAGCATTTGACAACATAAAGGAAGCTTTGGTAAGTGCCCCTATCTTAACACTCCCGGACGTACGTCGGCCATTTAAGGTAGTGTGCGATGCATGCGATTACGGCGTGGGAGCTGTGCTGTTTCAAGATGGGAAGGTTTGTGCGTGTTTCAGTAAAAAGTTGGGAGCAAGCGAGAGGAACTACAGTGCCACGGAACGGGAGTTATTGGCTGTAGTGTATGCTCTCACGTAATGGAGATGTTATTTGTTAGGTAAGCCAGTAACGGTGGTGACGGATCACAAGTGCAACACCTTCTTGGGTCAACAGGTGGGGCTTAGTCCTCGGAGGGCTCGGTGGGCCGAGCGCTTGCAGGAGTTTGAGATTGAATGGGTATGGGAACCGGGCAAGACCAACATTGCGGATCCGCTCTCCAGGTGTCACTTCACTCAACACCCTGGACCTGGGGGGAGGGACAATGGGGCTGCTGTGGCCGGGGCTGCCCTCCGGCGCAAGCGTCGGCGCACCAGTCCGGACTCCCTCACCCCCTCCAGCCGGGATGTCGAGGGTACCCTCACAGCTCGGGTCCGCAAGGTCCCCAAGGTCACGCTCCCGGGGCCCGCTCACGAGACCCCAAGCTCCCTCGGCACGATGGAGCAAATCGGGTTGGCCAGCCCGAGTGAGCTTACCCACGAGACCGATGGGTACGAATCCCTACTTGGCAAACTTGAGAAGGCTTACACATACGATCCGTGGTTGGCAGCGCGTGCGAATAGAAGGAAGGTTAGTCAAAAGGGAGGCTTTTGGGAGAGGAATGGACGGAAATATGTTCCTGCATTGTTTGAGGAAAGGAAAGATGGGGAACTTGTCGTGGAGAACCTACGACGTGAAATTTTGGAAGCTTTACATGATCCACCTCATGTTGGTCACCCTGGAGTAACTCGCATGTACGAGCTTGTAACAAGGGAATGGTATTGGCCGGGAATGTATGAGGATGTCAAAGCCTATGTTGCTCATTGTGACTCTTGTCAACGAGTCAAGGCTCGGAATACTTTGCCTGCTGGTCTTCTTCACCCCTTACAAATACCAGCAAGGAAGTGGCAAAGTGTGTCTATGGACTTTATTACTAACCTCCCAAAGACCCCAAGTGGACATGATGCGATTTGGGTTGTCGTGGATAGGCTTAGCAAGTGTGCCCATTTTGATGCTACAACAATGAATGCTGATGCTTATACTCTAGCACAATTGTTAAGGACATGGGTGTGGATGTATCGTGGATCCCGGGTGTGGTGGCATTGTGGATCACAAGCCACTCACCGGCGAACGCGGCCGCACTCTATACGATCCGAACGAGCCCGAAGAGGATAGTTGGAAACCACTTGCACACGTCACGCGTTGCTGCCACAAGAAAGTGGAAGAATACAGAGAGAGTCACGGGCTCCCGCCATTGCCTCCCAAGGGCACGACTCCTAGGGTCCACCCTTAGGGTCCCGTCGACCGGTTGGCCCTCCTTGGAGGGGTCTCTCTGTATGGCCATATGGACTTTGGATAGGCTAGGGTAAGGCTGCCTTACCCGGTAGGGTTGACCATGGGTCCCTTACCTGGATAGATTTTTGTGCACATTAGGTGTATGGCCTTTTCACTTCACTACCACACCTGATCAATATGGTGCAATACTGGCGTAATACTGGACTATATGTGGAAATTGGACTCCCCTTGGACTCTGGACTTTTGGACATCTGGACTTTTAGCTCTGCCCTTGTGTCTCATTTTGGCTATTCATCATGTGGACTTTCGTTTTTCTCTCAGTGTTTTGTCTTTTGTTCTGTTAGTCATGCCTGATCCTTGTTCTTATTGCATTATGGTGGGGACCCCGATACGCAGCATTCGGCTGGGGTCTGGCAACACGGGAGGCGGGTTGCCCGTAGGTCTAAGTCTGAGTCTCCGCATGTTGGAAGGTCTTGTTCCTTTGTTTGTCTTGTCTGTTTGTTGTTGCGCTCTGCCTTCTGCGCGGGGACGCACAGGAATAAGGGGGGGAGTATGTAGTGAGGTGCCGCGTCAGCGCGAGAGCATCTCCCCCTGCGCGTAGGATGTGCGCGTAAGCATAATGTTCATAATGGTGTGCGCGTAGTTCATGTTTCTTCGTGACCTTTGGGATACGAGTAGATCTCGTTGTCCTTGTGTGTAGGAAAATGACTGTAATATCCTAGTGGGTCTCCTCTCGTCATCCATATCGTTATGCTCGCGAGAGCATCTCGTAGAGGGACGACGTAGCCGGATCCGCGCATAGGTGGACTAGGAACTCGGGTGGTTATCATTGTCTTTGGGTTGGCTGCTACGAGTGAGACATCTAGCATTCTCTACATTGTTCATTATATATTGTTCTTTGGAGACTCGGACGACCTGCGTGAGGAGGGCTGCGAACTTGTAACGGATTGGAACTTCGATTCCTACCTTCGGTGTCACCCTTGCCTGAAACCCTTGCTTAGCTTGTTATAAATCTTAGTTACACGTCTCACTTCGTTAAAGAAACGGTGGTCTTGATCCCCACCGTAATCAGCATCAACATATCCCTCCAACTCTGTTTCTTTTCCTCCAAGGATCAGAACCAGGTCTCGGGTTCCCTTAAGATATTTCAACACACGGATGGCCTCATTCCAGTGTGCTGTTGTGGGTGACATCCTGTACCTCGACAGAACTCCTACAGCCTGGGATATATCAGGACGAGTGGTGTTAGCTATGTAGAGCAGTGACCCTACTAACTCACAGTATCGATGACCAGGAGGCAGAACACTCCCAGCACCAATACTATCACTCCCATCCTTTGGCGCAGGCATCTGAGACATTACAAAATCTTTTGTCATTGGGGTATCGGGCCCAGCTGACTCAAGATCAAGACCAAACTTCTCCACAAGTGCATCTATCTTAGGGATGCAACTCAGGGAGATTAACCCCTTCTCTCTATCTCTCATGACTTGACAACCTAAGAAATCCTTCACCTCCCCCAGATCGTGGATGGTGAATTCTTTCTTGAGAAGCTCTTTCACTCTCTCCACCTCTGATATGCCCTTGGATACAATCAAGAGATCATCTACATAAATTAGCACGTAGGATTTCCCCCCATCTTCAGAGCATCTCACATAAACTCCAGCATCACTCTTGCACACCTCATACCCCATGACTTCAAGTTTGTCACTAATGGTCTTGTGCCAGGCACGTGGGGCCTGCTTTAGGCCATACAGTGCCTTTTTGAGTCGACACACGGTATTGCGATCACCATTCTCAAATCCTTGAGGTTGCGTTACATACACTTCTTCCTCCAGCTCACCATTGAGAAAGGCTGTCTTAACATCTACCTGGTGAATCTCGTAACCTTCCCTAGAAGCCACAGCTAGCAAGGTTCTCCTAGCACCATAGCTGCTGGTTGGTGCAAAGACCTCCATGACATCTACTCCAGGAATTTGTCGACACCCCTGAGCAACCAATCTTGCCTTGAATCTCAACACATTGCCATGTGCATCCATTTTCACTGAGAAAATCCAGTGAACAGGTATTACCTTATGCCCATGAGGCCTGGGAACATATTCCATAACCTCATGGGTGTCTAATGAATTTTGCTCTTCTTGCATCGCAGCCTTCCAGTATTCCCACTGAGGAGACATCTGAGCTTCTCTTAAATTTGAGAGAACATGGATTTTACCAAATCTAACTCCAGTGTGCTTCCCCTCCTCTCCCTTACCCTTGGGAGAATCTTTGGTAGCACCCTCAGAACCCACTACTCTTCTACTAACACTCGCCGCACTACAGGTAGCTTTTCTCTCAGTGGTATCAGAGCTTTCTCTCATGCTTCTCTCTCTCTTGGATTCGCACTTCGCACTGCTCAACTTGCTGTCTTGCACGCTTACATCTTCCTCCCAAACACAGGTACCTCCCGGGAAGCGTCCATAGTCAGGAGGTTTCTCACATTGTCTGAGCTTCCGGTTCACCTCCACATCCACACTCTTACACATCCTCTCAAGCTCAGGCTCTTGAGGGCTCTCACAGGCAGAGGGAGGTAGGCTCTGGTCGCCCCTTTGCTTCCCCTCCCTTTCTCGACTTGTGTGTCTCTGACTTCCGCGTGGTGTCACAAGAGTCTGTGACCTCTCATCCCTGACATCCTTCTCCCATACACAGGTACCTCTCAGGCTGCACTTGTACTTTGGTGGTACCACACACTGTCCGTGCACCTGATTCACCTCCTCTTCTCGGCTCTCACACAAGTACTGGGATGCAGACCCAGTACTGCTCTCACAGACATTGCTGGCTGTTTCCGAGAGAGTGGAATGTCTCTGCTCAGGACTGAGGCTGTCACCACCTTCCCCTACCAGTCCACACCACTGATGGGGAGAGCCAGATGTTTCCACACAAGTCTCACCACTGACATGAAGCTCATTCACTGGACAGGACCCACCCGTGCAACTCAGCTCCCTGGGACCATTTGCAGTCATGATTGTGGCTGCCCCCCTCTCATCACTAACATGAAAATCAGAGCTCTCAGACTGGCACCCATCTATCTGCACTTCCCCTGGTCCCTGTGACTGTGTGTCACTTTCTGTTAGCCCCACTTTGTCTCTGCTCTCTCCCACCTCCTGTGACAGCAGGAGTTCTCTTGCAAGTATTCGTTGCTCATGCCTCTGGGCTCTTGTTAGCCCATCAGCAGCCAAATTGGAATTCTCCAGGCTCGTTGGTCTGAGAGACTCTTGAGCTCGCATCATTTGTTGCTGTAGTCCCGAGTCCGAATGAGCGCCGCGGGCCAGGTCCAGAGTTGCTTCGATGGTCCTTCGGATCTCCGCGGGAGCAGTGGATCTCTGGGGGTCAGGCTCGGGCTCAGCCTTCCCAGAGGGTCCTGGACATTCTGAGTCTGTGTCTTTCTGGGAAATGTGTGGATGCACTGTCTCAACTGATGAGTCCTGGATCTCTGCCTCACTGTCGTCTCCACAGGATACCTTAACTGGCTCTGGGTGCTGTTTGGTAGTGCTGGGTTCAGAGGGAACAGGGGACAGAAATTCCTCAGACTGAGCAGGAGTCACACTGAGACCAATACGAGAGGCCCCTCTGAGATGCTCCACAAAGATGACATCTCTGCTCTCTCGCCATATACCCCCACCCATGTATATCCGATAGGCTTTGGAGGAGGCTGAATAACCGGTGAGCATTCCTGGCACAGTTTTTGGTGCAAAGACTGGCCTCTGGACATCTGGGATATGCACATATGCAAGGCAGCCCCATGTGCGCAGGAGTGAGACATCAGGCTTATATCCCCAGAATAATTCAAAGGGGTAAGGTCCCTGCCTGTACTTGGGCCCATGTTGAGCAGGGTGCATGCTGTCTCCAGGGCTTCTTTCCAGAGGGTGGGACTGGCAGCAGCAAAGGCCAGGATAGTCCGGGTTCTTTCCTTCAGGGTTCGGTTGGCTCGTTCAGCTGCTCCATTCTGCTGTGGGGTGTAGGGGGCAGAGGTCTCCAGCTTAGTCCCCTGGGAGGCACAGAACTCCTTGAACCGGGCATTAATAAATTCAGTTCCTCTGTCACATCTGACACATTTCACAGTGGTTTTTCGTTGCGTCTGCCAGTAAACAAGTAAGTCCCGACAGCTGCACTGATGGTGTCTTTGGACTTTACTGGAATAACTGCTTTCCACTGAGAGGCTTCATCCAGTACAGTAACCCACAAACGTTCACCAGTAATGGCTGCAGGTGTAATAGGACCCACAGTATCTATGTGTACTCGATCCAGAGTTCCAAGGCAGGTCTGGTACTGATTCCGAAAGAGGGTCTGGCAGTCTTTCCTTCAATACACGCTTCACAGTGTACCGGGCAACAGTGCAGGGAGAGAGGGAGGTGTCAATCCCAGTCACCAGGTTCTCCTTAGCAAGACGCTGCATCCACGTTTCTCCAGGGTGTCCCATTCTGCTATGCCACAAGTAACGTTTGGCACAGCTGTGTGATAAGATACTGGATTTTAGCTGTTTGGTTGCACTGGCTGCATGCTTTGATGTGCTGGTCCCTCTCACTGCAACTACACTATGAATGTAGTACAGTCTTTAACGAAGTGAGACGTGTAACTAAGATTTATAACAAGCTAAGCAAGGGTTTCAGGCAAGGGTGACACCGAAGGTAGGAATCGAAGTTCCAATCCGTTACAAGTTCGCAGCCCTCCTCACGCAGGTCGTCCGAGTCTCCAAAGAACAATATATAATGAACAATGTAGAGAATGCTAGATGTCTCACTCGTAGCAGCAAACCCAAAGACAATGATAACCACCCGAGTTCCTAGTCCACCTATGCGCGGATCCGGCTACGTCGTCCTCTACGAGATGCTCTCGCGAGCATAACGATATGGATGACGAGAGGAGACCCACTAGGATATTACAGTCATTTTCCTACACACAAGGACAACGAGATCTACTCGTATCCCAAAGGGCACGAAGAAACATGAACTACGCGCACATCCTACGTGAGACGCGTCGCGCTGACGCGGCACCTCACTACATACTCCCCCCTTATTCCTGTGCGTCCCCGCGCAGAAGGCAGAGCGCAACAACAAACAGACAAGGCAAACAAAGGAACAGAAAGACCTTCCAACATGCGGAGACTCAGACTTAGACCTACGGGCAACCCGCCTCCCGTGTTGCCAGACCCCAGCCGAATGCTGCGTATCGGGTCCCACCATAATGCAATAAGAACAAGGATCAGGCATGACTAACAGAACAAAAGACAAAACACTGAGAGAAAAACGAAAGTCCACATGATGAACAGCAAAATGAGACACAAGGCAGAGCTAAAATCCAGATGTCCAAAGTCCAGAGTCCAAGGAGTCCAATTCCACATATAGTCCAGTATTACGCCAGTATTGCACCATATTGATCAGGTGTGGTAGTGAAGTGAAAAGGCCATACACCTAATGTGCACAAAAATCTATCCAGGTAAGGGACCCATGGTCAACCCTACCGGGTAAGGCAGCCTTACCCTAGCCTATCCAAAGTCCATATGGCCATACAGAGAGACCCCTCCAAGGAGGGCCAACCGGTCGACGGGACCCTAAGGGTGGACCCTAGGAGTCGTGCCCTTGGGAGGCAATGGCGGGAGCCCGTGACTCTCTCTGTACTCTTCCACTTCTTGTGGCAACAACGCGTGACCTGTGCAAGTTATTTCCAGCTATCCTCATTTGGCTCGTTCGGATCGTCCAGAGTGCGGCCGGTTCGCCAGTGAGTGGCTTGTGATCCACAATGCCACCACACCCGGATCCACGATACATCCACACCCATGTCCTTAACAATTGTGCTAGAGTATAAGCATCAGCATTCATGGTTGTAGCAGCAAAATGAGCACACTTGCTAAGCCTATCCACAACAAATCAAATAGCATCATTTCCACTTGGGGTCTGTGGGAGGTTGGTAATAAAGTCCATAGACCACACTTTGCCACTTCCTTGCTGGTATTTGTAAGGGGTGAAGAAGACCAGCAGGCAAAGTATTCCGAGCCTTGACTCGTTGACAAGAGTCACAATGAGCAACATAGGCTTTGACATCCTCATACATTCCCGGCCAATACCATTCCCTTGTTACAAGCTCGTACATGCGAGTTACTCCAGGGTGACCAACATGAGGTGGATCATGTAAAGCTTCCAAAATTCCACGTCGTAGGTTCTCCACGACAAGTTCCCCATCTTTCCTTTCCTCAAACAATGCAGGAACATATTTCCGTCCATTCCTCTCCCAAAAGCCTCCCTTAGACTAACCTTCCTTCTATTCGCACGCGCTGCCAACCACGGATCGTATGTGTAAGCCTTCTCAAGTTTGCCAAGTAGGGATTCGTACCCATGTCTCGCGGAAGCTCACTCGNCCGATTGCTCCATCGTGCCGAGGGAGCTGGGGTCTCGTGAGCGGCCCGGGAGCGTGACTTGGGACCTTGCGGACCCGAGCTGTGAGGGTACCTCGACATCCCGGCTGGAGGGGGTGAGGGAGTCCGGACTGGTGCGCCGACGCTCGCGCCGGAGGGCAGCCCCGGCCACAGCAGCCCCATTGTCCCTCCCCCCAGGTCCAGGGTGTTGAGTGAAGTGACACCTGGAGAGCGGATCCGCAATGTTGGTCTTGCCCGGTTCCCATACTCATTCAATCTCAAACTCCTGCAGGCGCTCGGCCCACCGAGCCCTCCGAGGACTAAGCCCCACCTGTTGACCCAAGAAGGTGTTGCACTTGTGATCCGTCACCACCGTTACTGGCTTACCTAACAAATAACACCTCCATTCCGTGAGAGCATACACTACAGCCAATAACTCCCGTTCCGTGGCACTGTAGTTCCTCTCGCTTGCTCCCAACTTTTTACTGAAATACGCACAAACCTTCCCATCTTGAAACAGCACAGCTCCCACGCCGTAATCGCATGCATCGCACACTACCGTAAATGGCCGACGTACGTCCGGGAGTGTTAAGATAGGGGCACTTACCAAAGCTTCCTTTATGTTGTCAAATGCTTCATGTTGTTCCTGTCCCCACTTCCAAGGTGCTTTTGCCCCAGAGAGAGCTGTCAATGGGGTTGCTAGGATACTGTAGTTCTGAATAAACTTTCGAAAGTAATTAGACAACCCAAGAAACCTCCTAACTTCCGTTACGTTTGTGGGCGTAGGCCACTCCTGCACCACCTTGACTTTATCCATATCCACTTCCAACCCATTTTCCCCAATGATGTGTCCCAAGTATTTCAATTGTTTCTCAAAGAAAGAGCATTGGACAAGTTTTGCCAGGAGTTGGTGTTCGCGTAGACGGGTGAAAACTCTGTCCAACTGCAGAAGGTGTTCCTCTTCCGTTTTGCTATAAATGAGCACATCATCCTAGTATACAACCACAAAGCCTTCCCTTATAAAGTCGTGAAAAACCTCATTCATAAGCCGTTGAAATGTCGCGGGCGCGTTGGTCAAACCAAAGGGAAGTACAAGAAATTCGTACAAGCCAAAAGGGGTCCTGAAGGCAGTTTTAGGCACATCCTCCTTGCGAAGTCGCACTTGATGGTACCCAGACAACAAGTCCAAGCTCGAAAACACCTTGGCTCCCTTAAGCCTATCCAACAGATCGTCAATTCTGGGGAGAGGGTACCTATCCGAGATGGTAATTTTATTCAGTCTATTACCATACGCAAACTTCCATCCTTCTTTCTAACAAACAAAACAGGTGATGCAAATGGTGAGCAACTTGGCATGATCAATCCCAATTTTAACAACTCATCAACCGTTTTTTCGCATTCCGCAAGCTCACTTGGAGCAAGACGGTACGCGGGCCTATTGGTGGGCCGATGTCCTTGTTCCAAATTTATTGTGTGAAACACTTCCCGCTCCGGGGGTAACCCCGGGAGTTGTTTTGCAAACAAGTCCTCATTTGCAAGTAACAAGTCTTTCAGGGCCTGTGGCTTGCCTTCCAACATGTCATTTATTTGATGAGTGAAAGTCATACCGGTACTACTGGGGGGTTTTGTGACGACGGGGGTGTCGTCCATAGGTCCGCCAGGTCGGCCTCACTTGAGGCTTCCTCCCCGGTGATGTCCACCAGTTCAGCCTGCTCATTCACAAGCACAGTATACAAACAAACCTTCCAAACATCTTGACCCTTCCATCCTTTTCCATTCCTATCCTTCCTTCCTTCCTTCCCCTCTTGTGCTTGTAAACCCCAAACAAGTTTTGGCCCCACTGGTAACGATGAATTTGCGTGTTTTAGGGTGACCCACTTCCCATTATGTCTAAATTGAGCAGCCTTCACACAAAAATCAATTGAGACTCCTCTTTCTTCCATCCAGTCCTGCCCCAAAATCATGTCTACCCCATCAATCATGGCAGGGCTTACAATGAAGTTGTGACGGGAAGTTATACCAGGCTTGAGTGTAAACGACACATCTATCGTTCCTTTCGTATCGGACACACTTCCATCAGCAAGAGTCACGGATATGCATGCGGGTTTGTATCGCACCCCTAGCCCTTGCAAAGTATCACTTTTAATAAACGAATGAGATGCCCCACTATCAAACAACACTGAAAGGATTTTCCCCTTAACATTCGCCGGAAAGGTCATAGCTAGCGGAGAGTCAGTAGTAACACTTCCCATGGTGAGTGTGGGTCTTGGGGGAACCACACAACATACAAAAGAGAATGGGTATACACTAGTTTGACCATTCATGTCCACCGCCTGTCCCTTCCTTCCTGAACACACTTCCACAATCCTTCCTTGCATACGGTGAGCATAGAGACTCTTACTTTTCCAAGTTTTCCTTCCCACAATGAAACAACAAGTGAGGGACGGGTTGCACCTTTGTTCCCATAAAAACTTGGAAATCTCAGATTCAGCCTTCCTAACATTTGGCACCACAAGGTTCACCCCTTCCTTTCCCAAATTGGAGGCCACAAGAGAGTGCAAAACATGCAAGCAAGTGGCATCCATGGCTTCAGAATTTACTTTTGAGGATTATGCCCCGGCCCTTTTCCCTTCCAATGTGCTCCCCGGCCACCACGGCCCTTCCACTGCCCACCTCGAGCTTGATTAGAGGGGAAAGGAGGAGGTGGGGGCAATTGACTGTCGCGCCTGCTCTTCCTTTGCAAGTAGTCCCGCTTGCCCTGACATTGCCATTGCTCGTGACCAAAGTTTTTGCAGAAATAACACTGGCGCTCGGAGGGGACGCTTGTCCGAGAATCTAACTTCCCACCAACGTTGTGTCCGACGGCTCCAAGCACAGGCACCTGGGTGAATCCCGGAAAGTATGCCGGCGTGCTTGTTGGAGTCCTCTTCACAACGTTGAGAACCTTCCTTCCTTCCTGTCCCCTCAGCATCCCCCCTGATTTTAAGTTGCTTTCATATTGCACCACATAAGTGCACAATGAGTCGAGGCTTGTGAACCTGACACCAGTTTGAGGGTTAACTGTGCAAGCAACTCTAATAGGAGCATTCAGGCCTTTGAGGAACATATATATTTTATCATTTTCGCAGATGTCATATTCGGTTTCTACATCACTCAACAAGGAAATAAACCTTTCTATGTATCTTTCAACGCTTTCTTGCCCTTGATAAACATGGTCTAATTTCTGCCGGGCAGCCATAACCAAATCTGTAGAGTCGTATCGATTTCCCATAAAATTTTTAAAGTCTTCCCATGTTGGCTCTGTTTGACCTCCTTCCCTTTCCTTCCTTTTGAGGTATGTCCCCCACACCTTTGTAGGTCGCTCCTCCATACATTGCAGCGCGACTGCCACCCACTTGTCCCTTGACACATTTGAAATGTTCACATATGATTCCACCTTACTAGCAAAGAATTGGAAGCTTCCTCTTTTTCCTGTAAACATGGCTGGTGTAGGCACACGCACGACGTTAGTGGTGGATGACGTCCGCTTGGATGCTCGTTCTCCCTCCAAGGCCTCAATCCGCTTCAATAACCGTAGAATTAGGGATTTAGTCTTATTTTTCTTCAAGGGTGTCTTCAAAGGAGTGGGTTTGGGTTTCGTTTTGGGTGTGGTCGGTTTGGGCGATGGGGCCAGATGCAATTCCGTTTCGGACTCTTCCAAAAGATCATCGACTTCAATACCTTCCTTTTCCAAACCTTCCAAAATTTCTTTCTCTTTAAGGGGGAGACCGGAGTACTTTTTTTTCCTTTCCGTTTAACCGCCATCATATCAATGGAACAATGCAATTACAACCTTCCCTACGTCTCCCTTCGGTTCGAGGCTCTAACCGCCTCGCCGATACCAATTTAACGAAGTGAGACGTGTAACTAAGATTTATAACAAGCTAAGCAAGGGTTTCAGGCAAGGGTGACACCGAAGGTAGGAATCGAAGTTCCAATCCGTTACAAGTTCGCAGCCCTCCTCACGCAGGTCGTCCGAGTCTCCAAAGAACAATATATAATGAACAATGTAGAGAATGCTAGATGTCTCACTCGTAGCAGCAAACCCAAAGACAATGATAACCACCCGAGTTCCTAGTCCACCTATGCGCGGATCCGGCTACGTCGTCCCTCTACGAGATGCTCTCGCGAGCATAACGATATGGATGACGAGAGGAGACCCACTAGGATATTACAGTCATTTTCCTACACACAAGGACAACGAGATCTACTCGTATCCCAAAGGGCACGAAGAAACATGAACTACGCGCACATCCTACGTGAGACGCGTCGCGCTGACGCGGCACCTCACTACACAGTCCCATCTCTGCAGTGACCTGAGCTCTCCAGTGGTTTGGTCCACTGACATACGAAAAGGCACCCACATTGTCTGTTTGGAATACTGCACCATCCCTAAGGGCAGCAGATACTGACAGGATGTTGGTGGTAGCTGAAGGGACACACTGCACATGATGGATCCAGAGGGGAATGCGTTGCGGGCTCAAAATGCAGACTGACCCAGATGCAATAATACACCCAGTGGCATCAGAGGTGGCCAAGTGCAGGGGAATTGGTTTGGCATGGATGATAGGGTTATGCAGCAATGCCACGTCATTTACTAGGTGGACCGAGGCCCCGCTGTCAACCAGCCAGGAGTGCTGTAAGGGTTTACTGATCGTACTGTCCAGGACATTGTGAGATATTGTGTACAGCATACCTTCAGGAGGAGGTGGAGGTGGAGCAGGAGGCTGGAACCAAGCAGGGAAGGCATCTGCACCATGATGGGCCAGTTGGGCTACTGGAGGATGGTGTCCACCCATAGGTGGCTGGCCCTGAGGCCACATGCCTTGCAGCTGTTGGACAGCTGCCACCACGTTCCTCTGGGTCTCCTCGTCCCTGCGCCTCTTTCTGCAGTCTCTCCAATAATGGCCCTTTTTATTGCAGTAGTTGCAAACTCCCTTGGAATCAGATGCACTAGAAGACTGCTGAGCAGTTGCTGCACTTGCTGCTGGCGGGTTGCTGGCTCCACTAGTGCTTGGGGTGATGGCCAGGACTCTGGGCTGGCGGGGAGCTGTCTCATCAAAGCCCAGGGCAGCTGCAGTGGTACGCAGTAATTCAGCCAGTTTGTTGAGTGGATATGCGACGGCTGTGGACAGGCTGCCGGGCTCCTTAGCTGCCTCTGGGAGACCCTGCACTATTTGGGTCGCTACAAAGCCATCCATCAAATGATGATTATTTCTGTGGAGGCAGGCTTTGAGATTGAGCATGCGATTCACGTATTGTGAAATTGTTTCATCATGTCGCATCCCTTGACCCATTTCTTGTAGCCAGTCCATGTTTGCCTGAAGATTATGTCCACCTATGAATTTCCTGCATATGTACTCATAAGCATCATATGCAGATCCCAGTTCTGCCAGTTCTCCCTGCCACTCCTCAGGCACAGATT
>KV908528.1:35000-67500 GCA_002005505.1 Botryococcus braunii
ACAGCAACTTCAAAACTCGGGTCAGCAGCAGACCTTCCCACCATACGGAGTGAAAGCCATTTGTGGAAGGCGACCAAGGATGGAAGACGCTTACAAAGCAGTTCCATTTTTGCTAGATGTCCCTGTTCCAGCAGATCAACTTACGCAAGTTGACATTTTGCCTCCTCGATTGGCCACACAGGTGAAAAGCCGTGCAAATTCACCCACTGCATCTGCAGATGGTGATGCATCTGACGGTGAATTTGACCATTCAAGTCGCACCCAGCCTGGTGAAGGAAACAGCACTTCGTCAGCTCCTTACATGGAAACACTCCATTTTTTCGGGGTTTTTGATGGGCATGGAGGGGCAGAAGCAGCTATGCATTGTGCGCAAACACTGCACCAGCGTATAAGGGAGGCGTTGTCAGCAGCAACATCCACCAACTCACCTGAGCCCGCTTCTCAGGAGGGGCATGTGAGGCCATCAGACCTTGCAGGAATGGAATCTGTCAGCAATGATATTGGCGTGGGAGCAGCAGTCGGCACGGAGGAGGCTTCATTGGTGCAACTCCAGCCTGCTACAGATCTTGGTTCACTCTCAGGTCTGTCATCCGCACGTAGGAATTCGATGAGCCAGAGTTCTTGTGTAGATAATGAAAGCCACAGCTCAGATGGGATTCATGTCCCTGCCTTGGGAGTCCCAGCTGCCGAGAAAGTCGAGGGCCTGCCTTGCAGCGCTGAGACATTTGAAAGCGCCCTTACTGATGCTTTTAACCGCACTGATGAAGAGTTTGCTAAGGCGGACAATGCGGCCTTGGTGGGAACAACGGCTGTTGTGGCACTGGTCGGCACCAGGCAACTTTATGTAGCAAACTGCGGTATGCCTGTCAATATACACACGATGGGCACTTCTGCTGATCTATCAAAATTCATCATTCTGCATTTTGATTTACGTAACCAAAGAACCCAAAAACCAATTATGATATTTAATGGCCATTATGTTCTATTTGAGTGGGTACCTTCTCACAAGTTCTTTTGTTCTCTGTTGGAGGGGGCTCTATGGACTGAAGGGTGTCCGCAGTATATCGGGGGGGTCCCCCTTTTAAGTTATTTAATGCCACAATGTGAAGGGCTTTTTAGGAGGTGGGAGAGATGTTTTAGTGCGTCAAAACTTTCGAGGTATTTTCAAACGTTTCAGGCCGACAATTTTCTGCAATTACATTTCATTGGCGGTTTTATTCGGGGTTGGAAACATGTAGGGATGGATTTTGGGGGTTGCTCAGAAGTGATGGCAGTTAAGTCAGGCCAAAAAATGTTTTACATGGTTTCTATGCTGTAGGGATGAGTTGTGTGTGTCGGGGTGTTTATGTGTGTGCCTGTTTGGGGGGGGGGGGGTGTGTGTGTGCGCGCGCGTGTGTGTGCATCTGTCTCATTAACAGCTGCATCATCTTGATGTACTACTTGTTGGGGAGGTATTCGCCAGAAGGCAAGTAAAATGTATGATTTAGAAATTATTCAGCAATTACACTTTGTGATTTTGTGTGCTGTTAACGTTTTGTAACATTTTAGAGGCTCGGACACCTCCAAATGTGTTTTTCTTCAATTGATATCCTTCTTGATAGCCTTGTTCCTTTGACAGTTTGTCCTAAATTAACTTCTGAAGTTTGGGTTTGAATGCAATGCCTAACAATCAGCATCCAATTACCTGTGTATCTGCTACAATGTTGAGCCATCTTTACGGACAGTATGGTATTTTATCTTGAACTTAAGTTGATGGGTACACCTCCTCAGCCAACAAGATATTTTTGGGTCCCTTGTTGACAGGAGCATCTGCGATTTTGCAGGGGATTCTAGGGCTGTGCTTTGCAGGGGAGGCACGGGCATTGCACTGACAGATGACCATAAGGCCGCTCGGGAGGATGAAACGGTATGGTCCTTTCCCATGTGCATATATGTTTCGCCTGTTGTAGTTACTGCTTGTGCTGTCTCAGCTATACCTCGTCGAGGGGCACTACTACTCATCTATTTCATGCTGTTCTTCCTGTCAAACCGTACAGCAAACCCCCTTTTCGTTTTTTTGCGGGGAGGGGGGCAAGTATATATGGGCATGAGTCTCCTGCTGCATTGTTTGGTCGCTCTTCTGCTTCTGTTGGGTCACGTATTGCAAAGAACAATAACCTTTTTCGTGGCGAAGGGCATCGCAATCCTGACTCATGTTATGTGATATTGCTGCAGGCTCGTGTAGAGGCAGCAGGAGGCCAGATTCTTTTTTGGAATGGTGTTCGAGTGATGGGTGTGCTTGCTGTCTCTAGAGCTATTGGCGACCATTGCCTGCGGCCTTTCGTGATTGCACGTCCAGAGGCAAGGCCCTCACCCAATTCTGTGGGGATTTCATTGTGACAATCTCGTTAAGTTGGTCTAGTATCCCCATGTGTGAGCTGTCGCAAAGCATGACAAAGTTGTTTATTATTCATGTTGAACGTTGAAGCATGCGGACATGAGGATGATGCAGCAATGTTGGCATAATTGCAGTGTGAATGATGTGAGCCACAAACACTGCCTGTTTCTGGCAGATTAGCCTCACAGATTGAGGACCTTTATGTTTTGTACATACAAAATGGGAAAGGTAGTAATCTAAATAATGTCCGATCTGAAAGCATAACGGCAATAATAATGGTAGAAGTCAAACGGCGACCTTTCTCTTGCATTTTAAATGCTTAAACAAAATCTGGAGGAGGAGTCTCTGTGCCTTCAAACAACCCTTAGACACCTGAGAAAAAGAAAGTAATAGCACAGAACAACCTGTACCAGCATCAGCTGAGGACGCATTGCCTTCATAGCCCGTTGTAGGTCTGCTAGTATCTCGGCACTGATCGTGGAAAATTCGATTTTAAAGGGTCCCAGTTTGCATCTGAGATTAGCACTAATGATGTTGAGATATCTGAGCACGCTGCACCTCAGGGAATCAAGACCACTTCCGTTATACCTCCAATAATGTTCATATCCTTCGGCGATTGAATGTTATTTTTATTTGACGAACCTTATCTTACATATAGGAATCAGCGTCAGTGTGGTATGGTATGTATTTTATATTGTCATCTCACCAAGGATTCCAACCCCCCCTTTTTATGGTTTTGTTTTTTTTTTTTGTGTGCTTTTTTCCCTCCCGCCAACCAATTCTGTGGCATTCAATTGTGTCTCATATGGCAAATAAATGCTTGGTCAACTGAGTCTTGTAATTCTGTTTGCACTTCTTCAGGTGACCATCTTGGCTAGACGACCAGATGATGAGCTTTTGCTTTTGGCAAGCGATGGGCTTTGGGATGTTCTCAGTAATCAGGAGGCCTGCACATTGGCCAAGCGTTGTTTACGACGTGCTCGACAACGTGGTGCCTCGCGAGAGTCTGCGGCTCGTATTGCTGCAACAGTATGAACCGACCCCCCCCCCCTCCCGGGGGGGTTTCCTCCTACAGCTCTATTCTTTTTGGTCGTATGAATTGTTGCTTTTATGCGCACTTTGCACACATCACCCCAGGCTGTCGCCTTTTGCTTCCACGGGGTGGCTAGGTCTGAAAGAACCTTACAAGGTCATGGGGCTTTGCTGTCAAGTAAGCCGTTGTTGGTTTTGCTCAAGACATATCAGTGGTTGGTTTGATAGTCGACTGGAGGGTGCAATCCTTGTGTCCCACGGTAGGGTGGAAGTGTTCATGACACCTGGGTTTGCAGAGTAACACACCTGGTTTTCCCAGGCCAATGGTGCTGGAAAGGTACAAAGTGTTGCATGTGATTGCAAATGATTTATTTGAGTATGCAGGGTTTTGCGGGGCTTATCACCTTGCAATTATGAAGGCCACGCCTGTTTAATGTTGAATGGCTTAGTGCGTTTCATTGTAGTTGTTTCAAGTCTCTGGGCTTGTATCAGTATTGAGAAAGCGTGTCAAATCTCACCTGGTCACGGGATTGAATTGCTCTTTGTTCTTTGGTGCATGCCAAGGAGGTTTCTGTATTAAATAAATTTTGGTGCATAAGAGTGTATTTGGTTTTATAGGCTGCTAGCCATTTAGACGTATCTGGTCACTGGTATGATGCATATTTAGTCTTACCGGGGGAAAAGGAGAGGGCGGTTCCAAGGGCCGTCTTGTTTTGCTTTTCTGAGAAACAGGATTTATTGCAGGAGGATTTACGATGTTTTCTGGGATTTGCATCAGATTGTGAATTGGTTGCAGGGATTGTAGATTGGTAAAGTAGACTTTTTGGGTCTGGCATGGTACATAGTTGGTCTTGGCCCAGCAGGGGAAGGAGAGGGGGGCGTTTGGCAGAGTCCTGTTTTGCAACGAAACAAACAGATGCCAATCTAACCCCATGTTTTGCCTCAATTTTTTGAGCTGGATAACAGGATGCCTGAAGGTTTGGGAATGTGTAGTAACAGTCTCACCATGGGTATTGCCTTCCTTCCAATTTCCTTTCACAAGTGGTCAGTTTGGATTTTGGCAGCTCCGCATCACAATAGGTTTTGATGGCAATGGCTTTCAAGGACAGGTTTTTCCTGCCTCACATCCAACAGATGAGATCATGCCTGCAATAACAATGAAACAACGCACTTCACGCACTGGAAGGGGGTGCATCTGTGCGAAACACAGAGGTCGCAGGGCATGCTGTTGTTGCTCAAAAAATGTAGACAAACATATTCACAGGATTTGTGGGAATCCTGTCACATATAAATGTGTTCCGCTTGTGTTTGCCTGTCACAAGCGATGATGCATCGTATGCAGCCATAAAGTACAACGTTGGCTTTCTAAGGAGTTTGTGGTGGATCAGTTCTCTTGACCTGGTCAGCAACAGGACATGATGAGCATTGACACGGAGATCACTGGGTTTTACTGTTTTGGTGATTGTGTGCAGGTGCTGACGAGGGCGGCTGTGGATAGGGGATCTCGTGACAATGTAACGGTCGTGGTTGTTGATTTGTCACCTGGTGGCCCAGAGGGCGAGTGTCTTGCATCCGCGGCGTCTGCGATGGAGGATGTCATGGATGCGGTATGAGATTGCCCGCCCAAGGGGGGGCAGAACAGTGGCAGTTGTTTGACTGGAAGATTGGAACCACACCAACATGAGGAAATTGCAGACCTTTTGACACATTTTGTAGAATGATCACATGCTTCTTAGATTCACTTACACTCTAGGAGAATGGCCCCTCCCCTACACTCTATGAGGCACACAGTAAGATTGTCCCGGACCCAAAACGGGCGCGCGCGCGTGTGTGTGTGTGTGTGTGTGTGTGTGTGTGTGTGTGTGTGTGTGTGTGTGTGTGTGTGTGTGTGTGAAGGGGGGGGGGGAGCGAGAGCGCGAATAATGCTTGCGTGCGTGCGGTGAGTCTGCATGTGTGTGCGTGCCACTATTGAAGGATACCCCTTTTGGGTCTTCTGCTTGGTACGCATTGGCTGCATTAGTTTGGCCAGTTCCCTGGAGGTGTTCGGGACATCTGCAAATATCAGCGTGGAAGGATACCATAATATCACCCATCAGTGACCAATGTCTTCGGCAGATCCAAAGCTCTTTGATCTTTCTAATGGTAATAACTGAACAACACATTTATTTAACTAATGAACCCCGTTTGGGGGCAGAAGCAAGGTAACAAGGCAAGTAATAATCCCAAAAAATTGTGTCCGTCATTGGTGTACAGGTCAGAAAGAGAATTCTAAATACTCTGCCTTCAAAAATTTCACCCCAAATTAATGCTAGGAACTCCTCTGTACTAGTCCTAGACAGCTATAGAAACAAGTTGTAGTCAATACTAACTGTCTACTATTGTAGCCATCTGCTGAATGGCATATTCCTAGAAGGACAGCTGAAGTAATGACAGTTTTATATGCACATGGTGTCAGATTGCCTGCAGAAATATCTGTAACAACATAGCAAGTGTAGTGCGACATCCCAACAACCTGGGGATACCCATGCCGTGGATAAGCTCATCTCAAAAGGGCTGGAGTGAATGGAGAAAGCTGCCATGATTTCCTTATTATATTGAAATGTGGAATAGCTGATTGATTTTGTGCCTAATTATGTTCCCCCCCCCCCCGGGGGGGGTATGGGTGGGGGGTTGAGTGGGTTGTGTGTGTGTGTGTGTGTGTGTGTGTGTGTGTGTGTGTGTGTGTGTGTGTGTGTGTGTGTGTGTGCGTGTGTCCGTGCATTGTGCGCGTGTGTGGGCACTATAATGACTATGGCTATGAGCCATGACTACCCAACCTTTGTGGGGCCAAGGTTTAGGAATAACAACGGCTTTCACTGGGCAGGGGAAATGGCAGAGTTGTGCTGGGCCAATAGACTGCACCAGTCCTGAGAAGGCTTGACATGCACAGGCGGATGATCGTATATCGACTGGATTGGAAGCATGATGTCAGCATCCGCAACCCCAACGTGATTCAGTCGCGTCATTGGCGTTTTTACAGGTCTGGAGGCAGAGTTGAGATTGGGACTTTCTTAGTGTATCACAGCCAAGTCCTGGCTCGCTGAATGGGTTCTCTCTGACTTAACTATGAGTACCTGAGGTCCTGCCAATACTAAGGAGCGGCTTCTGTGGGTATTCCTCATTGGAAGGGTATTTTGTTCGCACCTCCATTTCTTTTTGGAGAAGAGAAATTGGGCTTTAGACGAATGGGGCTCTTGGTTTTTCCGCTGAGGTTTAATAGGAGATCGGAGGTTGTTCACGTTTGTGCCCGTGGGCGCCTCATTCCTCGAAGTTGAGAGTCTTGTTTGCATGCTGAAGTATGTCAGTAGTGGTCTCCTCTGTCGAGAACACAAGTCATGTCCATGCCGCTGTGTATGCACTTAGGTGCCTCCTTGACTTTGTCTTGTGTCTCGACAACCTCGGTTGAAGCCTGGCAGAGTTCTTGGCAAATTAATTGTTTAGAGAAAAACACGTTACAGCCGTTCACGACACCACCTTTTCAACTAACCCCATTGTTTCTGTTGAGAAAAACGTATGTACTCTGAGGAGTTGCCGCGATGGTCAGGAGAACTGAGTCGTGAGGGAAGGCGGTGCTGTGTGTGGATGTGTGTCTCTGTCTCTGCGCGCCTCTCTGTGTGTGCTCCTCTCTCTCTCCTCCCCCCCCCCCCCCTCTCTCTCTCTCTCTCTCTCTCTCTCTCTCTCTCTCTCTCTCGCGCGCGCTCTCTGCTGGTGCGTGTGTGTGTGTGTTTGTGCGTGTGCGTGTGTGAGAGGGGGAGAGAGAGTGTGTGTGTGTGTGTGTGTGTGTGTGTGTGTGTGTGTGTGTGTGTGTGTGTGTGTTCTCTCTCTCTCTCTCTCTCTCTCTCTTCTCTCTCTCTCTCTCTCTCTCTCTCTCTCTCTCTCTCTCTCTCTCTCTCTCTCTCTCTCTCTCTCTCTCTCTCTCTCTCTCTGTCTGTCTGTCTGTGTTGTCTGTGTGTCTGTGTGTTGTTGCGGGTGGGGGGGGGGGGGGGGAGACATTTTTGGTACAGCATTTCATCAGATAGAGTGATAGCAAAGGGCATCATCATAAGAGTGACACATGCATCTGCTTGTTGTTCCCTAAGTTCCAGATTCCTGCCCATTTGCCACGGTTATGTTGGCAAATTGTACTTGAGCTTGTGCTGAACTTGTGGAGCCTTACTGAATTGGTAAATAATGCACTGTTAAGACTGTGTCATTGCCGCATGAGCATATGGGTGTGTAAGATGTGGGTGGCATTGGCATCTGTGCAGAGGTTTGGGGCAGGGAGTTTGGTGTGCTCTACAGATTTTTTTCCTTTTGCCCTCAGCCCGCCATGGGGTGAGGGGTTGACTGTTTTTGGATGCTGTAAGTGCTGGGTGAGGCAGGGCAGACAGCTACTGCGAGCTTGCAACCAGCGTTTGATAAGGAGTCAATGACAGAGTTGTCTTAGCCATCTTTTCTGAGCAGTATCAAAGTGGTGGGCTCTGCCATCTGTGGCGTACGTGTTGTTATCATTTTTCTATAGGCGTTGCGAACTGCTCTTAGTCTCCTTATGCGATTCGGTTGCTTATTGTCCTTTGTCGCGGATGACATTTGTAAGGAGCCCCTCTTTGACATAATCGAATATTTTTTGTTGGGACAAGTTTGTGTGACCATGCTTAGTATGTTGATTGCTGTCATTAGCGCTTGTAGGCTCACCTGCGCATGGCTTACTCATGCAGTGGATGAGGCCTCGTGAGGCCTCCTCTGATAGATCGCACATAGATTGGTCTCTGATGTATTATCGCTCCGCATATAATGCTCCGCTCCGCTCAGAAAAGATTTAAGCAGCCATCTTTGGCATGTTTGGGTTTCCTTTCTTGACTGATCAGAACAAATAAACGTTGATTACGACGTTTAGAATGCACCGCAAATACCGAAACGTCACATTTGTTTGAGACAGGAAGTCTTGATGTCTTGAGTTTGTGATCACTGGTTGACAAACAGCTCAAACGTGGTACTCAGGTCTGTGTGTGTGATATATTGAGGCTAGTTGACATCTGTGAAGTGTTCCATACTGTTGCTCTTCTTATGCAGTCAATGGAGCTTTCGCTGTCAAGAGTTGCAACCATCCTGCATTGTCCGAACTCTGTCTTCGTCAGCTTTAACACCGCAATACTGCAGGTCCCCAACGCCGTGCAATTGTTCTATCGTGCAGCACGTCGCCCTCCTCATCGAAGAGCAGCCTGGAGTCATTCTTTCGATTGGAAACCTGGCGAAGCAATTCCGTGCTCATGAAGTCCCAAGCATTAGCAGTGTAGCATGGAGTTGCCTGGCAGGTCAGCTTAAACAGGAAATGTGCATTTAGAATGTACGTTATAAGTGGCAAGTTGGCACATTAAAAATGAAAGGGCATTGTTGAGCAAGTGGTAGGTTCTGGCTGTGCCCCATGATACAAGAAGGGCTTTGCGGGCTGGTAATTGAACAGGACACAGAGTACTAAATACTGTGTGGGGACAAGACCAGGATTGGAGGAAGGGGGGGGGGGGTTTGGGCTAGTAGCAACTGGTTATGGGATTGGATTTGAAAGTGGATGGGCGGTAACAGGATGAATTGAATATCGGCCGGTACCTAGGAAGACGCAGAGATACTAGAAGAAAAGTGAATTACATTCAGCCTCGATCCCCAGTGATAAGAAAGTCGGGGTACGAAAATCAACCACGAGTAGGGAAAGCCGGTCAGACATCAAGAGGGAAAAGATTTGGGGTTCAGTGAATACATTAAAGTGAAGGGGAGGAAGGGCTGAAAAGTAAGGAGCCTCTAAATTGGAGTAGGGGAATGGCTCTTGTTTGGAGTTGAGAATGGGGGTAGAGGAAGAAGTTGCCAAAGTGGAGAGGGGCAAGAGACCGGGGGTTTATTTCAGTAAAGAGTTAATGGGAAGTAGCAAGGAATAGGCTACATCAACCCTGCTTCTGTCCACAGAACATCCATCTCTCTCTCTCTCTCTCTCTCTCTCTCTCTCTCTCTCTCTCTCTCTCTCTCTCTCTCTCTCTCTCTCTCTCTCTCTCTCTCTCTCTCTCTCTCTCCCCCTCCCTCCCTCCCTCCCTCCCTCCCTCCCCCCCCTCTTTCTGTGTGTGTGTGTGTGTGTGTGTGTGTGTGTGTGTGTGTGTGTGTGTGTGTGTGTGTGTGTGTGCGCGCGCGCGCGTATGATGGCGCAGTACTTGTTCTGGAGTGCTGATTTTGGAGGAGGTGTGCAGGTGCAAGGACACCTCCACAGCCGTAGTTGGATGATGATTGCAATTCGCCTTTTAAGTTCTGGGTATTTGTTAGGTTATGGGCATTCGGCATCACCTGTAAACATGCAGACAGGTCGTTAAAGTAGGTGCCTCAAGCTCCAGTCCGGACGACTGTCTGCTATATTGCACATGCACCTCAATGGACAAGACTAGCATCAAGAATGCCCAGCATCTTCCCATCTTTCCAAACCAGTTCATTACACGATGATCTGACAGTGAGCATTACGATCAACACCCACGGATAAGCTCCTGACGGCTAAAAACGAGTACCTTCCTATACTCAATCAAGCCTCCGTCCCTTAACGGTTTGGGTGGCTTGATTGTACACTAAGATGGTTCACTCACACTTCAGCAATCACACATGCACAACTTACACACCACCCACTGCTTTGTCGCACCTGTAAACATGCAGACAGGTCGTTAAGGAGGTGCCTCAAGCTCCAGTCCGGACGACTGTCTGCTGTATTGCACATGCACCTCAATGGACAAGACTAGCATCAAGAATGCCCAGCATCTTTCCAAACCAGTTGGCCGACTAAGCGACGACAGCAGCCTTAAGAGTTCGATCACAAACGTGTGATCACAATCACAATGTACCTTATGTTCGAAATAGACCTCATCCGAACGTGTCTCGAGGTACCTTATGTGGATGGTGGACCCGTATCCTAATATTGTACATTTGAAGATCACCTAAAGGACAAGGCATTCTATAATGTATGTTCACAACTCAACAGTATTGGAAAGTGTAAATTGGAATTCTGTCAGTTGTCAGGCGCTCATACATAACGGATTTGTGTGAAGTAGCAGACTCTTTTGAAGGGAAAAGTGAAATATGTCAGTCTTTTCACGACGCATGCTTACAGAATGTCAGTCCCCTAGATACCGCGTAACCTGCATGGCGGATTTATGGTGTGCGGTTAGGATAGGCTGTACTTTTAATTCTAAATGTCAGTCTGTTGTATATAAAGCAGAGGAGACGTCACACGGCACTTTCTTCTGCCTGTATGTGTTATTTTACTATCGCGGTACTGTTTACGACTGGAACCCTTCTATTTTCCTCATGTATGTTCAGCAGTAGGGTGGTGGGCCCATAACCTGTGAGGGTATGGGCTTGGCGTATCCCTGTATGACCCGGGCACAAAGGGTGCTCAGTCGCCTTTACTCCTGTTGTGTGATGAAGAACAGGCAGTAACCGGATGTGTGTGAGGACTTGACTGGCCACAGTTAACAGACAAGCACAAGTATGCTCTTGTTGTCCCAATCAAGTCAATTACATTGCAACTGCTTGCTCTCATCACTCGATAACACAAACTACTTTGTCCCGCGCATCTACTGATAGTCTGCATTACTCTGTCCGATGAGTTCAAACCTTGGCAATAATGAATAACATTATCTAGACAGCTCCTTAATACACTATCAACGAGGCATTTCCTGTTCAATCTCTAGTTACCTGTATGACCCGGGCACGAAGGGTGCTTAGTCGCTGGTACTCCTGTTGTGTGGCGAAGAACAGGCAGTAACCGGATGTGTGTGAGGACTTGACTGACCCGGGCACGAAGGGTACTTAGTCGCTGGTACTCCTGTTGTGTGACGAAGAACAGGCAGTAACCGGATGTGTGTGAGGACTTGACTGGCCACAGTTAACAGACAAGCACCCGTAGTGCTCTTGTTGTCCCAATCAAGTGCCTCATCCTATCGAGCCGGCATCATAAGTCTTTCTAAACAAAACGTGTCAGAGTACCTCGTTACACCTTCTTGAGTGAACTCAGTCTAGATTGACCAGGGCAGAACTCAGACTTCTGCCACAGATTACTCATTCTCCTAATTGTTCCATCTTGTCGATCTTCCGAGATTAGGCCACTGTTACTCTTATGAGGGAAAGGCACAAATTCAATGCTATAATATAACACTTCCACATGCCTTTTCCTCACAAAAACTTGGCTAGACCCAAAGAATCACGATGTCCCTGAAATACTTGCCTGCTCAGAGGCTTAGTTAAAATGTCAGCCACATTTCTGGCTGCTGGGATATATGTATGTTATCTACCGGCTAGCCGGGGCTGGGAGGGGGATACCCGCCTCCCAGCCCCACCACCTCTGCTCCTCTAACACCTCTACACCTGGCCGTCTTTCCCCCTAAGGCCCCTATCACAATGCCTCGACGAGCCCTCGTTAATCGAAAATCGTTGTACCGCGAGGGTCGATTTCGCATCGAGGAAATGGAGACGGAGGTTTAAACGCCAACCCGGGGGGGGGGGGGTGTCAGCCTGACACTGTCAGGCCAAACTGAAACGGAGGATCAGGGTTGCCGTCGAAACCAAAGTATTATGACAGGTACCCCTATTTCGACAAGTTTTGACGCATTTTGACAAGGCTTCCGCCAGGAGGGTCTGTCATAATTCGTCCAAACCCCTAATTTTGAAGTGTGTGAAACCCTATCTGGGGTACTGCACTTCATCACACGTGCGCATCGTACAGGACTCCTGCGCATGCGTTTCAAGTTGAAACTTTCAACTCCCCTGGCCGACTCCTCGCGTCTAGAATGCACGTTATATCATTGTTGTTAGCCCAGATATACATGTAGTGTTCTGGTAGGGATGAAGTTGACGTTGCATGTGGTTCCGTAAGCCCAATGGCCGACGATCTGGAAGTCTGCAGATTTTTCTAGAAGACTCTGATTTTCGGTTTTAATGAGTGATAAAGACATATGTTGACTGTGTGCAACTTCGGTGAATTTTGCATGCATGGACTTCCGCATGGACACCATATGGACTTCCGATACTTGTAATAAATTTATCACGTTTGTGCTATTCCGACAAAAGTGCATTTTTTCGTTGTGCTGGCCCTGCCATGATTGATTGCTGAGAGAGAATGGGACAGTTGGATAAAGCTTTCAAAAACGATTGACGCCCTAAAAAGGATTTTGCACCATGATGTCGAATTAAGCAAGGCGAAAAACATGCGTGTCAAAAGTGTTTTGACATTTCGAATTTTGACACCCGGCCTCATACGGCAATAAATGCGGAGGATCATCCATCCGGATGGTCTTCGGACCCAAAACCCAACCTGGAAAGTGCCTCGCCCATATGCAAAACACATTTATGCTAAATAACAATATAATGTAGTGTACACATGTTTTGTGTATCGCGCACTTTTTTTTCCCGAATTCAACCTGGCACTCGAAACTTAAATAACTGGGGAATTTTGCATTTTCAATACAAAAGTAACAGAAAGCATAGTCGAAATAAATCTTGGCCTTTCCTTGCGATTCGATACAAGCAACATTGCATTTGTTGACCCCGAGTCTCTATCGTTAACTGAATGAGGAATTGAGCATTGTAATAGCGAAGGGCTCCTTACGGAGCGTTTTGCCTCCAAAATCCGGTACATCAGTAAACATAGGGTCCCCCATGGACGTGGGACGTAACCTACCCCCGGCAGCCACCCCTGGAAGGGCATAGAGTAGTTGAATGTACCTCTGAGACTGCGTGGAGGCATGGACACAGTGTAGTACATCCTACAAGTCATTGCAATCTTAGCAAAGCAAGCAAAGAGCAGTTGGACAGCCCTGTCCACATGCCTAGATAAGCATTCTGGATTTTGCTGGGGAAATCCACCAAATTCTTGTGGAAACATCTTGGCTTGCAAGTCATCATCCTGCCAACAATATATAGGTCTATTCCCCTCTGCCGGTGCTATTCGCATGACGCTTTCCTGCAGAACTCTGTGCTCAGTAGGTATGGCATTGGATTCTGGAGCTTCCTGTGATATTTCTGCAATACAAGGATTAGCTGGAACAGGATCACGCAAAGGACTTGGGTCGAGTGCTTCATGTGGTGTTTCTGTAATATTCTCATTCCCAATCCCATTCCCATTCCAATTATTATCGTTATCTCCAGATTCCTCAGCACCTGTATTGTGTTCAACATCTCCGATAGTCTCAGGCCCACGCTGACTTTCAGACTCATCATGGTCTTGCTGGGGGACAGGTGGTACCATGAGGTTGGAAACGTGATCCATGAAATGGGAAATGCCATCTTCATAAAGACATGTGTGATGATCTGGGGCTTGGCCACGCTGCTCAATTATTTGAAGCATGGCCAACTCATCAACTCCCTCGTCATTTGTGGGGCTATCATTTTCATCGTCATGAGAATTGGACTCTGATGTGCCCACATCCATGTCAGCATCCTCATCATGCTCGTTTGTAACTTCTGGAAAATCAGCTGCTAGCCGTCTCAGCTTATCAGCGTCAAAATTGAATCCCTGGTACAGCGGTGTCTGTAACAATGCCTCTACTGCTGCAATCATGCCATCGGGGCGTATGTATCAATCCTTGAACGTATGCCGGTCTGATAGTCTCCGCAACATCTGACATTTGTAGAACACTGTAGGCCTCTCATTAGGTAGTGTAGATTCTAATTTCTGACCGCTGTTTGGAACACTTATTACATGACCTTTGACTCCTTTTTGCCTCGTGCTGGGCAAGGGTACTATTCGGTGAAAGCCAACCACAGCAGCTAAGAGGACTGCTTCCAGTTTGTTACACTTCAATTTAGCTGAGTGAATAGAGTTGAATGGAAGTTGGGGGGGCCTCCAGTCGTAGTCTTTTCTCCATTTCGTACTACAGGGTCGGCAGAACTTGAAACAAGACAGAGGCCCATGTCGATGTGGCAGGACTTGCCGAATTAAGTTTCTGCGACCTCCCTCTACCATTTCTGTCATAATCGTATCGTGCAGTTCAGAAACCTCCACTTCTTGTTTTATTTGTTTACAACAAGAGCAGAAGGATGTTATCGGTACACAATCCTTTCTGATTCTTTCTACATCGCGTCCGAATACATTTGCTTCACACAGTTGTCGTGGTTTCCGACGTTGTCTACGCTGTGCAGCCGTCCATCCTCTATAGGTTCACTTTGCTTTGCTACTCCCATTGTAGCATCAGGGTCTTCTTGACTAATTTCCATTGGTGTTAGTTGAAGAACACGATCAGTACCTTCATTTTGATCTGCCAGATTCAAACATCTTCTGTTTGCTGGCGGTTCTCGTGTGCCTCTGTCCTCGGCCTTACTGTTGAATGAATGGGTCAATACTGTGCTTAGTGACATCCCCTGTCACATGCCATCAACATCGGAGTAAACTATAGACTTTATGAACGGTATAGATCATACTCGTACCTCAATGACATAACACGTGACTTGTACAATATGCGATCTCAATAGAGATTACGTATGGTACTACTTTAGGATCCCTGCAGTCCGAGCCATCCCTGGGCAGCCCAGGAACGGCTCGGTACTTGTCCGAAGCATGTTGGTATCCTTGACCAACCTCTACTGTTGGAGAGTGCTGTGTGCTGTTCCTGGGCTGCCCACAGGCTACGAACTGACGCTGTAGCGTGGACGGTCTTTCCCACAGGCTACGAACTGACGCTGCTGTCGTGCCATCACTGCAGGTGTGTTTAGGATTCTCAAAGACGTTGCAGATATGATTGTGCTCAAACATTCAGACCAGTTAGATATTAATGCAGTGTGCATTGATGAGAGTGCATGACGAGAGCGCACTGAATGTTGGACCTCATTGAGACTTATGTAAAAGTCCATCGTTGTGGCGGTAAGATAGTTTCACTGTACAAACATCACAAAGAGACCTTTTGCTGAGTTACTGATGAACTATTACTGTATTCTAGTGACGTAAAGTAGACATCGCAAGGCCTCTTTGGTGCTAAACTCTGCTATCAGGCAAGGCGTAGTGTTACGTGGTCTTTAGCAAGAGTGAGAGCAGTTAACATCATATGTAAGACTTGTCCGAAGCATGTTGGTATCCTTGACCAACCTCTACTGTTGGAGAGTGCTGTGACCTGTTCCTGGAAACGTTGTAGCGTGGACGGTCTTTCCCACAGGCTACGAACTGACGCTGCCGTCGTGCCATCACTGCAGATGACGCCGAAAGAAGAAATGCTTAAGGTTATGGGCCCACCACTTCCAAGCTGAGCTTGCAGTGGCGCACGACAGATTTCCAGGGAGAAAAGGGGTTTCGGACCCTGCTTCGAGGCTGCGAGCTTCATTGACGAGTGAGGTCTGGCCGTTCAAACAGATCGAGCTAGACATGTAAAATTATTCCTTCTGTAGTGCTGGAAGGAATTTTTGTACAGTAGCAATTGGGCTGGGAAAGCAGAAGTACTTCTGGGACTTATCAACGCAGTGTCAGAGTTAGGAAGAATTGGTTCTAGGGGAAGTCCTTTAAGGTCTGGAGTGAAGAACTGGCTTGATCATGAAAACTAGAAGCAGACAAGTAATCATGAAAACGAGAAGTAAGCGCACTGTAATGGAGTCTGGATCAGCTGGGTCTGGCTCCTCCATCAGTGCATCACCCAGCCAGCCAGCAAACTCCACTGCGCAGAGTGGAGAGATGTGCATCACAATGACGAAAACCGGTGGCGTCGTCACAACGAACGTCAATGTCCAGTGACTCTGGACAGAGAAGGAGCGGAATTTCCACTCTGGGATCTGGCATATGTGGCAGCCTGTGGCCTCAAAAGGTGCAAGGCAGCCATTGAAGCTCCAATGCCAGACACAGAGGAGAATGCAGCAGCGCTCCTGATGCTGATTGAGAGCGTCCCCAAGGCGTGGGTCCCAAGCTGGCTGCAATGAAAGTGGCAGCCAATGCCTATCAGTGGGTTCAAGAGCATTTTACTGGAGGGGCAGACCTGGAGGTAACAGCACGCTGGCTGGAGCTCCTACACACCAGCATGGGAGAGAGAGAAACGTTGGAGGACTGCTACAACAGGAAGGTGGCACTCCATCATGGAGAGAGAAGTCAAGCTGGCAATCATCAAGGGCCTGCCCAAGGAAGCGAAGGAGACTGGGATGATCTGCTCATCTGGTGGGACGGATCTGGAGGGACTATGGGAGATCATCTCCAGCACAGCCAAGGGACTGGGCTTCAACGACCAGGTCCCCAGAGTAACCCCTGTGGCCAGGGCAGCCATCACACCAGCTCACTCCACCACACCAGGGACTGCAAGCCCACATTAGACCCAAGCTGGAGGCCAGGGGGGCCAAGCTTCATCGACCAAGGTGGAGGGACCTGACCGGCGTGACAACAGGCGCTGCCGCTACTGCAACAAGCTAGGCCATTTTGAGAGGAACTGCCTCAAGGAGGCGGACGAGAAGATGCAACAGAACATGCAGCAAGTTATTGCTGCAATGGCCAATCTGCTTCCGCAATTCCAAAATCAAGCATCGGCTGCAGTGGCTCGACCTCCGGAGGGCAGCGGGAACGGCAACAACTTTTTTGTTGCCCCGGCCTCGCCGGGCTATATAGGTTGACCCCCAATCGCTGAGAGCGCAGCAGTACAATCGCTGAGAGCGCAGGTGCCCCGGCCTCGCCGGGCTATATAGGTTGACCCCCAATCTCTGAGAGCGCAGGAAATCCGCGCGCTGAGAGCGCAGCAGTGCAATCGCTGAGAGCTCTGGAAATTCGAGCGCTGAGAGCTCAGCAATACAACAATTTCTCATTTTTCATTTCGAAGCCCGCTTTGGTGGTGCATTTGCACCTTGAACCCCCTATGTAACTCCCTCCCGGCGTGTGCGTCTTTCTCATATGATCCGCCGACTCCCGTCCACTTAAAAAATTTTTCTTTCCTTTCCTTTCCCTTCCCACGTACATATATATGCCCCGTATCCCACGTGCATACATACGGCCCGTACCCTAGGCAGCTAATCATCAACATTCGCCCCACCCTTTACTCCCCTTCGGCACGTGCACGGATCCGCTCGCCAGCCCCACCCTACTTCCACTACTCGCGGCTCGTGGACCTCCCAGTCCACGCAGACCGCTGACCAGGAGCTCTGTCCGGTGCAGGTGTGGACCCCTTCAACTTTGCTGTCGCTCATGTCCAGTGGTTAATGTACCGAGGAAGCCTGTCTTTCCTGCCTGCCCCGGATGTTGGCGGTGGTCAACCTGTCTACCGAAGCCACAGTTCACCTCCGAATAGCGCGCCTTTCCATCCTACTTTTCATGCTCTTCAGTTCTTTGCTATCGTATATAGCATGCATGTTCTCTCCGGTTACGGAGAACACGATTGGGAGTCATCTGGGTACTTTAGGGTTCGCCATGGGGGGTATCTGCCGCTACACAGTCAACTAAACGAAAACTCTGTCCCCAATAGTTGCGGTGCATGCGTCTTTTGTATTTATCTAGTTTTCACCCTGTCGAACATAAGAGTTATTGTGGCCCATACATATTGCCACAAGCTACTTTGAATGAACACTTAAATACCCATGAATGCATACAGAGGGTATTGCCAAGACACACAAACACGCTATTTACTTGCATCCACGTACACGGGATTCTGGTTCAGATACTGATCACATCTGCAATCAGAATTCCCACCCAAACCTATAGACACAGGTACAGTGCAGACCCCCTAGGCATGTTTTAATAACAGCTCTCACTATTTTAAACGTGTACTCACTCATATCCGAGTGTAAGCATCCCCCTGTTAGGTAATAAAACCTTCACTTCTATACCACGTCCCTGTTTCCGTGTACATCCACAGGTTGCTGGGGATGCTGTGGATCTATCCGGATGACAGGGTCGCCCGCCACAAACCAGGAACTAATTGTATGCACATTGGTCTGTCTGTGATTTTCTTCAAGGGCTTGGTTATGCTGGTGGGAGGCCAAGGCCCTTCGTGTAGGTATGGGGGCCATGGGGAGTATTGGTGGTGCTTACATAATCTCGTCTCCGCGTGTGCCGGGTCATGCACACTTAAAACTTTTTCTAATTACAACAATTTCGCAGGGGAGTCATCCAGGACTGCGCTCTGCACTCTCATGTACATCCAGAACACCATTCTAAAACACTGCTTGGAACAAATCTACAAAACACTGCTTTCAACACTACATAATCAATACCGTATTGCATCCTCGCACTATAACAGCTGGAAGAGAAGGAGGGCTTACGGACACGGAAAGGGCATTCCATTCATTACATTACTTCATTGTATTTCGCTCGTCTCAGCCGTCAAAGGCAACCGTCTGGTATAACGCCCTGTAACGAGCTACCGAACCTCCAACCGTACTGCGCTTTCGATTGTACCGCTGCTACTCGGGACTTGTCCTCGAGCGCGGTTACATCTCCCCCCACCTCAAGTATCTGGCCGTCCTCGGACAGACCATGCAATGACCAATAAACAGCAACATGCAAAATATCATATGCACTACACAATGGTCCCTGTGGTACCGCGAGGGCCCGTGTGGGTGACCACGTGAGTTATCCTGATCCTGAGTAGCGACCAACTACTCCGCCTACATGAAATAGCAGTGAGGTGGCCAGCCTCCCAACTATCCAACTAGACGTGGTTCAGGGGACGAGGGCCCGTCTCGTCAGGACTGCTCCCATAAGCTGTAAGTCCTTCTAGCAACTACCACCAGCTGCGTTGGGGAATCGCGTGTAAGTGAGGAGCTAAAGGATCCGTCGTCCTATGCCCACACACCCGTCGGCTGATGAGACCCTCCAGTGGACCGGTGCTCATCGACGCAGGGCTGCAGTCCCTGTACGACGCTGCCATTAATGCAAGTTCTGGCACTTGCTCAGGACGACCCAGCTTCTGTGCCAATTCACGTATCTACTATCGGTAGCACGTACCGTGAGCGTTCACGTACATAATTGATGTGGCTTAGGCTTCCCCCCCCCCGCCTCAAGAGGATGGCCTGCCTGGGAGGTGGGTATCTAGGTCACTTCAACCCATTCCTCTCCTTGTAAGCTGATAGCATGGCACGGGTCTCCGCGTTATGCGCAAAGTTGGATACGGGCTCCCATGAATTATCACTTGATGGGTATCCAGCCCACTTAACAAGATACAAGTATGTGGCTTTGCCCTTGCGCTTTGGATCATCGTGGTGTTTCTTCTTATTCACGTGGTGAGCTTTCACCTTGTGCCCGACGATGTCCTCAACTGCATAATACATATCACCATCAATGACTGGGGGTAACGGAGGTGGTTGAGGCATCATTGTGCCCACTTGTGTCGGTTGCTTATACGGCTTGAGCAAGCTTACATGGAACACAATGTGCCAGCGGATTCCTTGTGGGAGTTCCAACTTATAGGCAACATCACCCACCCGCGACAGCACCTTGAATGGACCAACGAACTTTGGCAGAAATTTAGTGCTTAGCACACTTCTGCGACCGGCATTTCTTGTGGACAAGAGAACTTGGTCTCCTTCCTGGTACACGACTTCGCGTCTGTGTTTATCATAATGCTTCTTTTGACGCTGTTGTGCCTCTTCAATATTGCCACGGGCTTGAACCCACAACTTTTCACGATCATGTGCCGCTTGCAAGCACGCTTGGGCTGCCCTGGTTTGGTCTTGAATACGTCGGCGCACGTCCGTTGCTTCTTGGACTTTAAACACATGTGCCCGCGTGTTAGGAATCACTTTGGGTAGGAACGCTTCCAGCCCCTCAACAGCATTGGGGTGGCGACCCAAATTCAGAAAGAATGGAGAGGTCCTTATGCTCTCCTGATATGCGTTATTGATCGCAAATTCAGCACTAGGGAGGTACTTGACCCAATCATCTCCCTGTGGATTGACATAGTTACGGAGGTAGTCCTCCAAAATGCGATTCATTCTCTCGGTCTGGCCGTCTGACTGAGGATGATAAGCTGACGTGAAACATTGCTTGATATTAAGGCCAGAACACCATTCACGAAAGAAATTGCCAGTGAACCTTGGATCACGATCCGTAATGAGCTGAGCAGGCTTGCCGTACACGGCGAACACCTTACTGTACAGCATCTCAGCAATGGCGGTTGATCCAACCGTCTTGCGACAAGAAAGAAACTTTGCCATCTTGGTGAGCTTGTCAACAATGACTAAGATAGAATCATCACCAGTGGTCTTGTCTACTGGTAGATCAACAATCAAATCCATTGAGATTGTATCAAAAGGCTGATCTGGTGGAGCAATAGGTTGCAAGGATCCGGCTGGTGCCTGATTTGAGGACTTGTTCCTCTGGCAAAATTCACAAGTATCAATGAACTTCTTCACTTGCGTGTACAATCCATGCCAATGGAAATGTCTTTCAATGAGATCCTTTGTCTTTGCCAAACCTCCATGTCCTCTGCATGGCGGGCTATGATAATGTGAAATGATCAACGTGCGCAAGTCGACATCGTGCGGTACCGAGATTACAAGCAACTCACCGCGTTGGATGTACCAAATGCCATCTTGTTGTACCATCTTGCTGACATTTTCGGGATTAGAATAGAATGAGTCGGCTGCGTACGCTTCTCGAAGGCGAGACAAGAAGTCATTGGCAATAGACGGTCCCGTAGGAATCCGTATGGGGTCAAAAATTGAATCACGTGGTCTAGCCACAACTTTTTGTTTCTTGTTAACATGCGTAGACTCGCACCCCGAACTACCAAGGTGGGTCCCCTGTGGTAGAACCCGACCTCCCGTGTGGGTGGACTGAGTCCCCTGTGGTAAGGCCTGGTTCCCCGTGTGGGTGGACACCGCTCCCTCAACCGCGCTCCCCTGTGGTAGGGAAGAGTCCCCCCGTGTGGGTGGAGCGGGTTGGGAGAACCCTGTCGTCCGAGAACGAGTCGTTACTGCTGCAATTTCAATGCCAACATGCATAGCTCGCAATAGCGCTGGTGACCGACTTAAAGGATCCGCAACGTTCGTGCGTCCCGGCTCGTATTTCCATTCCAGATGGAATCTTGAAAGAAACTCATACCAGCGGACTTGTCTTCTTGACAACACTTGCTTGTCCTGAAAGAATGTATTCGGATTGTGGTCTGTGATGATAGTAACCTTCTCAGCACCTTCGAGGTACGGGCGCCAAACTTCCAGATTATAGACCACTGCTCGTAGTTCTTGTTCAGTCACACCATAGTTTCTCTCTGCTGGCGTGAACTTCTTGCTATTGTAAGCAATGGGGCGGCCATCTTGAACCAATACGCCACCCATGCCAAATCCACTTGCATCACTTATAACTGTGAACGGCTTATCAAAATCTGGTGCCTTGAGCACTGGTGCCGTTGTGATTGCATGTTTCATGCCACTGAAAGATACCTCATGGTCTGGTGTCCACTTGAAAGGTACCTTGGGTTTGGTGAGACTATTAACGGGTGCAGCTATCCGTGCGAACCCTTGAACAAACTTCTTGCAAAAGTTGGTTAATCCCATGAATTGCCGTACATCATGTACATCAGTTGGTGTGGGCCAATTACGGACGGCCTCGATCTTTGAATCATCAATCTTGATACCATGCGGGCCGACAAGGTGCCCAAGGAACAGTGTCCATTCCTTCAGCCACGAGCATTTCTTCATCTTTGCATATAATTGATGCTCTCGTAACTTCACGAGCACAAGTCTGATTTGCTTCATGTGCTCCTCCAACGTCTTGGAGTAAATTAGGATATCGTCCATATATACTAACAGAAACTTTCCCACGTATTCCTCAAAGATCTTATTCATGACGGTTTGAAATGTGGCGGGGGCATTAGTGAGCCCAAACGCCAAAACTTTGAAATTGTATTGACCAAATGGTGTACGAAATCCCGTCTTGGGAACATCCTCTTCATTGATGCGAATCTGATGATATCCCGAATGAAGATCAAGAGATGAAAAGAAACTTGCATTTCCTAGCATATCTAGTGTATCATCGATGCGAGGCAATGGTGCTCTATGCTTTACAGTCACCTTATTCAATTGCCGATAGTCGACTACCATTCGTAGATTACCATCCTTCTTATTCACAAAGAAGCAAGGGGCTGCAAAGGGAGAATGTGAGTATTCAATAAGTCCCTTCTTTAGAAGACGTTCTATTTCTTCCCACATTGCTCGCTTCTCAAGTTGAGAGTATCTTGGGAGATAGCCTGGTTTGGGCTTGTATCCAGGTTCAAGCTCAATTACATGATTAATTCCACGATCCGGTGGTAAACCATCCGGTAGCTCATCTGGGAATCGGTCTGAAAATTCATTCAATAACTCCCGTAAATCTTTAGGTAATGCATCAAGGTCAGTCCCGTTAGAGTCCGGTTTTTCTAATACAATTGCACATAAGATGGCTTCATCTGATTTCAGCCCATGCGATGCCATCATGGCTGACAGACTTAAAGGTTTTCCAAGCACATGCGAGATATCTTTGTCACCAAGGTGGAAGGTATGTGATTCTCTTCCAACCCTCAAAGTCACAATCTTTTCATTATAGTCAAGTACTGCACGTGACTGCAAAAGAAAATCATCTCCAAGATAGATTGTTGGCTTGGACAAATCAGCTACGACGGCTCTTACGGCCGTATTCAAAGACCCAAAAGAAATAGGTACAGTTGCCATTCCTTTGACTTGCAAGGTGGTGCCATCAGGTCCATAAGCCGAGAGACTGACTTCCTCGATTTTGAGGCCGCATGATTCAGCAAAGTCTGTGCTGATAAAGCTTGGGGTTGCTGCTGTGTCCAGGGTAATGTCATGCTCTAGCCCTGCCACACGCCCCCGAATAATCATAGTTATTCTCGGTGGGACCTTAGTTGAAAAGTACAATTCTTTCACTTTTTCTGGCTTTTCAGGCTCATGCGATGATTCTTGTGCATCTTGCTCAACTGTCATTGAGGCCAAATTAACTTGCACATTTGAGCCAGAAGTGGGTGGTACCTGCCCACGACCACCACGAGCATCACGGCCCCCACGGGGAACGAAACGGCGTCCGCGACCGCCATTATGGCCAAAGTTGTCATCTCTGGGCACATCAAATGTATGGACGCCTGAACGTCCACCCCCTTGGCCATAGCCACGGTAGCCCCCACGGGGTGGGTACGGTTGATCAAACCTCCCGCGCCCCCTGCCATAAGGGGTGTGGTGCTCATCAGACCCATAAGGGCGTTTACTGCCTGCGAAACGGCCACGAGCTCTGCCACGTGAGTCATTTCCACGTCGACCACCATCATGCTTAACGCCTCGAGGATCCCTTGTTTGGTTAATCCAGGATGTACGTCGCAAGTACTGAATAATATCCTCAAGTGGAGGGTCATCATGTACTGAAAATTGGCCCTCAATTTGATTGATAATGAATCGTGGTAGTGCATTCTTTAACGTTCGCACTAGGTCCATGTTGGACCTCTTATCAGAAATGCGAAGTGAGAGGCTCCAAAATCGGTTAAGATAATCACCAAGAGTCCATGAGCCATCCCATGTTAACTTCTCGAGCTTAGCCGTGAGAGCTTGTGCATCTTCATATGAGAATGCAAATTACTTCCGTAAGGCATCATGCATTTCCACATAAGTTGGGACTCTATTAAGACTTGCTTGCAATGCATCAATTGCAATACGGGCATCACCCTCAAGCTTGCTTTTCAACAGTAAGCCCCATTCATTTCCAGGAGTAGGCAAGGTCCTCCCCGATAACAAACGTAATGCTGATTCAAAATCTGCCAGAAAATTTGAGACACGTGGACCAGTACGCTTGCCATTATAATTTTGCAAGGCTTGAATATCCTTAAAGCCTAGGGTCTTGCCCGCTGGGCCTTTACCTCGATAATACTCCGGGACAGGATCATCGTACCCGGGTTCTTGATCACCAGGACCACGTGCTGGGTCAAACGGGCCACCTGGGCCACCACCCCCACGTCTTGGGTTATTATGATTATTACCTGGACCATCATCATCATTATTATCATCACCATCATCATCACCATCAGGGGGTCCATGATTATTGCCCCTGGCCCCACTTGCTTGAGATCCATTGAGGGGAGCAATATCTTCATTCTCGTCTTGCTCATTATTGTCGTAGAATGCACAAGTTAGAGAGAATTTCCAAGTTGTGAGAGAGAGAGAGACAAGGCCGGATGGCCGACAAGTTGGACGCTCTTCCCAATTACAAGTAACCCCCACCTCACGGAGCTTCCACTCCCTACTTGTGGTCTACTAAGCTTCCAAATTACCTGAGTGCGTGTCTTCCCGTGGCTTACGTCTCTATCCGTTCCTTCCCGTGGTTCGTGATCGTGTGTTCACGTTCCTCCAATGGTAGTGCACTAGTCCACCAAACCTCTACAATAGTATCTAGAAAATATCCTAGAATCCTACTATGAGAGTAACGTCCATAACTATCCAATGGAATTCGACGGCTAGGAAGCCAAGGCTAGACGCTAGGCACGTGCGTACTCGCGTTGCTCGTACGACATGTGCACCACATGTGCGCCTAGGCTAGGGGGTAAGGGAAATGTCCAGAAATGCCGGGAAATCCCTACATTCCATTACATCATCCCCCCCTTAATTCCTGCATGTCCTCATGCAGCCACATACACACATACAGTAGACCACAATTATAAGGGAATGGTCGTCACCGAACGGCCCATCCACCAGCGCCGTTAGACCCTTGCCGAATGGGTTACATTAGGGTCCCCGCCTCCAAGTTATTCCCCTATCATCCCAAGCAATTGACTAAAGCGTCCATTTTTTTTTTTTGTTTTTTTTTTTTTTTTAAATTTATTTATTAGGTGTGCTTTGTTTTAGTCCTAAGTACAATACTGTACGATACGATACGACACGGTACGATAATTACGATAAATTACGGCGAACTACGACGAACGTTCGCCTTATTCCTTTCGAACTATCCAAGTCCGCCTTTATTGACACATCCCTATTTATTATTTATTAAAACAATACAATGCTTGTGACACAACCGATAAACAATTGGAACAAGATAAATATGACACAGGTGTAGCTCAGTTCACAATGCTTTCCTAAAGTGGCTATCCATACAACACAGTTTCTTTATGATACATTGTCCATACTGTACACATACTGTACACATAAGGTACACATATAGTACATAGAAAGAAATCCATCCCAAGATGCCAAGTAGTCCATATCCAAGGGTTCCAAGTAGCCCATAGCCAAGGGTTCCAAGTCACTTCTGTACTTCAAGCCCACGTCCCAAGTGCTAGTTAAGCAGACTGCGGTTGCGCGCCATGTGTACTTCAATTCCCATCCCTGAATGCAGAACCCCGAGTTCAATGCATCGAAGCGGTATGAGGCCTCATGCCACACATACCGAGGTAGGCAACCTACCCCGTTCCTCGTCCCAAAGTACACAAGATATACAGTCCCTACCATAGGTCCCGTCCCATGTATTCCCAGACACCAGGTGGGAACTCCACAAGTGGAATGAGGGGGACAACCGTCCGGAGGGGCCCGTTCAAGGGAAGGTGTCGCGCAGCGCCACCTGGTCCCAAATGGGCGGGGCGAGCCCCTGGAGTCTATGATAGGTATTAACCAGCCCGGGATGGGTCTCGAATGCCTCCTGAGATTCCCATGAGTCCTCTGTGGCCCCATGGCCTGCCCACTTTACAAGGTACTCGAGAAAGGGTGTGCCATCCTCAAAATGGTAGGAGTACCCATCCTTGTCGTGCAACAGCCGGTGATCGACTAGTGCATCCACTACCCACTCCAGGTGAGTGGTGCCATCCGCTTTGGTGATGACTTTTGGGGGGCAGTATCCACGCGACTGCGCCTCCTCACGTGTCCAGTATGGCTTCAAATAGCAGACATTTATGCGGGGGTGGATGTCCAGCCGGTCCGGAAGATCCAGTGTGACGAAGTTAACGTTGTCGGGCGTGACCGCCATGACCCTGAAGGGTCCCACGTGCCTGGGTTGCAGCTTGCTGAATCTGTTTGAAGTTAGCGTGGGGGCCGCACGGGTTGAAAGGAGGACATAGTCCCCTTCCTGGTAGATGGCCTCCCTCCTATGCCGGTTGGCATAGGCCGTCTGACGGTCTTGAGCTGCACGCAAACACTTCCTTGCAAGGGTGATTTTGTCTTGCATTTTTCTCATGAAGAGATCAGCCCTATCCACCTTAGTGCCCTCCATGTGTCCCACCGCAAACGGTATATTTGGATCTTGCCCATATGTTAACCTGAAGGGTGTGGAGTTTAGGGAAGTTTGCCAAGAGTTGTTGTAGGCAAATTCCGCCACTGAAAGGTAATCCTCCCACTCCTTTGGGTTATCCTTGACATAGTGTTTCAGAAAATCTTCCAAGATCCTATTCACCCGTTCCGTTTGACCATCTGACTGAGGATGATATGCCGTAGTTCGAGCCGGCTTGCACCCCGTCAGACTTAGAAGTGTGTTCATGAAATTATTCACAAACCGAGGATCTCGGTCCGAAACAATTTCCTCAGGGAAACCGTGATACTTCCATACTTTATCCCTCATCAGAACAGCAACTTCATAAGCATCCGCATTGGTAGTGGTAGGGGCAAAGTGGGCACATTTGCTCAACCTGTCAACCACTACCCATATTGCGTTATGCCCGTGTTTGCTTTTAGGCAGTCCCGTGATGAAATCCATTGAGATGCTTTGCCATTTCCTTGTGGGGATTTGTAAAGGGTGTAAGAGTCCCGCGGGTAACTGGTTTGAGGCCTTCACCCGCTGGCATGAATCACAATACTTCACATACTCCCGCACATCCTCCGCCATTCCCGGCCACCACCAGTCCCGCTTCACTAGATCATACATCTTCGCAAAGCCTGGATGACCAACAGAAGGAGGTTCATGCAAAGCTTTCAATATGTCCTGCCGCAGATTCCTAGCAACTGGACCTTCCTTATCCCGGACTTCATAAAATGCAGGCACATATTTTCTTCCCTCCCTTCCAAATTCCCAAACCCCGTCCGTAAAGTGAACTTTTCTCCTATTTGCCCTTGTTCCCAACCACGAATCATGTGCATAAGCACCCTTCAACAATTCCAGGAAGGTGTCACACCCGTCAGACCCGAGGGTGATGGAGCCCGAGCGGGCCCTCCCGTCCCCATCCATCGAGGTTGCATTGATCCCCTTCCCGGGGTTGGGCTCCGTGGAGACGTTGCGCTGCTGTTGTCCCTGGAGCTGTCCCTGGAGGACTGGGTTCCTGGACAACGCATCCGCAACGTTAGTCTTTCCAGGCTCCCAAACCCAGAGAATGTTGAACTCCTGCAACTTCTCAGCCCACCGTGCCCTCCGAGGCTTAAACCAACCTGTTGCTGAAGAAAAGTGTTACACTTATGGTCTGTGGTGACAGTGACTTGTTTCCCTAGGACATAACATCTCCATTCAGTCAAGGCATACACTACAGCAAGTAACTCCCTCACAGTTGCAGAATAGTTCCTTTCTGCACTATTGAGCTTCTTACTGTAATAAGCAATGACTCGACCTTCCTGCAATAGTACAGCGCCAACCCCAAAATCACTCGCATCACAAATTACCTGGAAGGGTTTACGAAGGTCTGGCAGTGATAGTATGGGTGCCTGTATTAATGCATCCTTGAGAGCCGCAAGGGCCTCATCTTGCTCCTTTCCCCAAGTCCAAGAACTTTTGCTACTGGACAGTTTAGTCAAAGGTGCAGCAAGTGAGCTGAACCCCTGAATAAACTTTCGAAAATAATTTGCAAGCCCCAAAAATCTACGCACGTCGGTGACGTTTTGGGGTGTGGGCCAATCCTTGACTACCTCCACCTTTTGGGGGTCCACTTTCAGTCCATCCTTGCCAATGATATGCCCGAGGTATTTGAGTTCTGAGCATAAGAATTCACATTTGGCAAGTTTTGCAAACAATTCCTTTTCTCGAAGGCGTTGGAACACCTTCCGAAGATGAGCATAATGCTCCTCTTCATCCCGACTGAAAATTAGAACATCGTCAAGGTACACTACCACAAACCCTTCCCTTATGAAATCATGAAAGATTTCATTCATTAGGCGTTGAAAGGTAGCGGGGGCGTTGGTGAGTCCAAAAGGAAGCACTAAGAACTCATACAGCCCAAAGGGTGTACGAAACGCTGTTTTAGGAATGTCTTCCTCCTTTAGCCTTACTTGATGATAACCACTGAGGAGGTCCAGACTAGAGAAAATCTTAGCACCTTTAAGTTTATCAAGCAAGTCGTCTATGCGAGGGAGAGGGTACCTATCATGAATGGTGATTTTATTTAATGCCCTGTAGTCTATAACCATTCGGTATGTGCCCTCCTTCTTCCTCACGAACAAGACCGGTGAAGCATATGGTGAACATGAGGGGCGTATGTGTCCCTTAGAAAGTAGTTCATCCACAGTTCGCTCACATTCCTCAGTTTCTTCCACGGACAAGCGGTAAGCAGGACGGTTTGGAGGAGTTATTCCTTCCTGCACATTAATAGTGTGATAGACTTGTCGGTGTGGGGGTAGTCCTGGTAGCCCATTTGGAAAAATGTCCTTGTACTCCCGGAGCAAGTGTGCTAGCCGCTCAGGCTTTTTAGCACAAATTTCCTCTAGAGGGTCCGAAGGCTTACCCGTGGTGACCTCGGATTCTCCCTCTTCCTCTTCCTTTTCCTCTTCCCTTTCCTCTTCCTCTTCCACTTCCTTCTCCACTTCTAGGCAACTCTCCATATCCGGGGCCGTGCCCGAGGTCTCCCCCGGCGTAGAGTTGTGTAAGGAAGTCCCGGATGACTCCGTCGAGGGGTCGTCCATGTCCACCAAAGGTGGCATCTCTTCCTGTTCATCCCAACCAACATGTTCATCCTTGGCCATGACATTGAACAAGCAGGTTTTCCAATGATCCCGTTTCCCTTTCCTGGTGTTTCCTAATTTGATTCCCCATCCCAACTTCTTTCCCAAGCCTTTGCCATGTTTGTTTAACAAGACCCATTTGTTATTGTGTCTAATATGAGCCTTGCCAGCTCTCACATTAACATTAGCATGTCGTGGTGCTAGCCAATCCTGTCCCAAAATAATGTCAATTCCTTCCATTATTGAGTCACACACAAGAAAGGAGTGTCTCGTAATGATAGATGGAGCAAACCGGACACTCAAATCCACTTTCCCATTTGTGTGTGTTACTGTCCCATCAGCAAGTGTGACGGGTGAAGTCCTCTTGTTATACCTCAAACCTTGCAAAACTTTTTCCCGGACAAAAGAGTGTGTGGCCCCGGTGTCCATTAAAGCTTTACATTGTTGTCCCCTTGCCATGACGGGAAATGTGAGGTTAAGAGGTGCAGCACTTGACGTTGAACCCAACTGACAAGATGCTTTGGGTGCTGCATAAGCTAAAACAAAGGAAAAAGGAAATGTACATTGCTGTCCTTGAAAAGAAAAGCATTCCCCTTTTGAGCCCCTAGCAAGAATTTTCAGGTTTGCGCGAGAGCGTAACCGCAAAAAGAAACTCCTACTTTTCCACACCTTCTGGCCTATCACAAAGCATGCACTGACTTGTGAATTTTCTTTTCGTTCAGCAAGAAAAGATTCAATACAAGTCTCAGCTTTGTGTTTGCCAGGAACAATCAGAGGTGTATTCCAACTTCCCAAGGACTTCTGAACAAGAAAAGTTAAATATGAAAAACAAATTTCATTCATGACTAATCTTGTTTAGGGCCCTTGCCCTTCCCTTTCCCTTTCCAATGTTTTCCCTTGTTAAATCCCTTAGGCCCAATGTGTGAGGGAGGTGAAACACCTTGCAGTGGTGCTGCCACTGGTTGATTGTTTCCTTGCCTCGGATAGAATCCAGGCTGAAAATTTGATGGGGTGTGCCCACTAGCTTGAGCTTTGGCAGCTAGATATTGCTTTTTAGCAACACACTGCCATGACTCGTGGCCTAGTTTATGACAAAAATAGCATTCCCTATCCTTTGGAATAGAGGTTCTAGAATCAATTTTTCTCCCGGACCCAAAAGGGGGTGCTCCCACCAAACCCAAGGAAGGTGGTGCAGGGGGCTGTTGTTCCACCACTCCTGCTGCCACTTGAGGTGTCTGGGTGTAGACCCTCTTCCTCTTGGGTCCCTGTGCATCCACATATGTGCTTTTGAGACTTGCCTCATATTTAACAACATAAGTGCAAATGTCTTCCAGATCAGTGAAAGGACTGCCTGTTGCAGGGTTCACAGTGCATGCAAGTTTGAGAGCAGTATTAAGACCCTTGGTAAAAAGATGTAACTGGTCTTGCATGGCTATTTGATAGTCAACCTCTACATCTGCTAACAGAGACATAAATCTTTCAATATATCTCTCGACAGTCTCATTTCCTTGAAAGACTTTGTCTAATTTTGCCCTGGCAATGGCCACTGTGTCTGTGGAATCATATCTTTTAACCATAAAAGTTTTAAAATCCTTCCATTCCAATGTATGCTCATGTATCCCTTCCTTTTCTAGTTTCCTTACATGTGTGTCCCAAACTTTTGTGGGTCTTTCTTCCATCAATTGCACTCCCAAGGCCACCCACTTTCCTGCAGGCACATTGGTTAGTTTTGCATAGCCTTCCAACTTCCTTGCAAAATAGCAAAAAGATCCCCTCTTTCCCGAAAACAAAGAAGGAGGAGTTGCTCTTACTTGTCCACTAGGGCGAGGAGTCTCCTCCACCCCATCCCCTCCAACTTGCCTTTCGGCAAGAAGCTTTTCCTTAAATTCCAAAAATAACTGATCCTTTATTTTATTGGTTAACTTGATCTTCTTTGTCTTTGGTGTGGACGGAGCGGGCGACGGATCGCGAGATGCCCCCTCCATCAAGTCCTCAACCAGCTCCCCTGAGCTTTCCAACGCTTCCAAAAATTCTCTTTCTTCCGAAGAAAGGTTTTTAAACTTCCCAGAAGAGGGCGGTGACATCTACGGCCCACATATGAGAGTTAGGACCTTCCATCGAACGATCTCCCTCCTACGACTTTCCTCCTTCCACCACGCGAAAGACTTGCAGAGAACAATTCGGCATCTCGCCGATACCAGATGTCGTAGAATGCACAAGTTAGAGAGAATTTCCAAGTTGTGAGAGAGAGAGAGACAAGGCCGGATGGCCGACAAGTTGGACGCTCTTCCCAATTACAAGTAACCCCCACCTCACGGAGCTTCCACTCCCTACTTGTGGTCTACTAAGCTTCCAAATTACCTGAGTGCGTGTCTTCCCGTGGCTTACGTCTCTATCCGTTCCTTCCCGTGGTTCGTGATCGTGTGTTCACGTTCCTCCAATGGTAGTGCACTAGTCCACCAAACCTCTACAATAGTATCTAGAAAATATCCTAGAATCCTACTATGAGAGTAACGTCCATAACTATCCAATGGAATTCGACGGCTAGGAAGCCAAGGCTAGACGCTAGGCACGTGCGTACTCGCGTTGCTCGTACGACATGTGCACCACATGTGCGCCTAGGCTAGGGGGTAAGGGAAATGTCCAGAAATGCCGGGAAATCCCTACATTCCATTACAATTATTTTCATCCTCAGGCTCATCAGCTTCATCATTAGGATCGGTATTTCCACCAGACGGGTCATTTTGGGAATCTGCCCGAGCATGAACATATGGTGGAACCTTTGCAAATCTCGTTTGTGGTGTAGAAATTGGACCCTTTGTAGGTAGCATGCCAGGGGTATTAATGGGTGGGATACGGCCCATAAATACTTGAAAATTAGTGTCATACCCCATGGGCCTTGTGCAGATGCCTGGGATTGCCATGAAGGTGGCTCCTTTGGTTCCCGACCTGTTCATAAGCACTTCGGTCTGAGCCTCTTCAAAAGATGAATCTTCACCATTAACTTTCTCTTTAGTGCCATCTTTCTCACCAAGAGTGCCTTTGATGAGGCTGAGTTTGGATTCATCATCCATAAGAATCCAGGCAAGGGGTTTCATGCTCTCAGGCTTCATGAAGAGCGCAGAATTGTACAAATTGTTTACCCCATCTGCGAAGAGTTCCTTTGGGATTCCAAAAATGTACTCAAAGGCTTCGGTGTAAGCCGGATCAGGAGTCTTGTAGCGAAAACAGTCTTGCTGCAAATAATAGTCATTTGACTCATCAGTGAAATTCATG
>KV908528.1:72500-97500 GCA_002005505.1 Botryococcus braunii
GAGAACCCAGCGCGAGGAGGCCAGGAGACCAAGTCACACCTGCAACGATTGAATAATGTGCAAGAATGTGTTCGAACGGAAGTTGGGGCCATGGGTGTCCTCGGGCAAGACGGGCTGACCCGGCAGCAACGGTATGATTAGAGAGTAGCAGCACGTGAGGCTGCAGCTGAGGTCACTGTGGGACATGATGGAGATGTGAGTGATGGAGAGAATAGGAGAATGTCAGAGGCAATTTGCCCAGGGGAAGCAACTGAAGCTCAGCCTGATGGACAGGACTTGGACAGGCTGGAGGGCATGTCTGATCATGTAAGCGCTGAGAGTGAGGCAAGCGAGGTCAGTTTGGAGATTTCCAACCAGACACTTGATGGGAAAAGGGCGTCTTCAGATGGCGAAGCTCTGCGTGCTTGTGAGGGACACACTGGGGAGTCACAGGTGTGTTGTGAGAGTACAAGCGTGGATGAGAGAGACACCACTGCAGGGTGTCGCACAGAGCCAGATTATGCTGCGCCTTTGAGTGATGAGTGCGTTTGGGACATGATGAGTGATGTAAGACCCAGATTGAGTGGAGCAGCCTGTGAATCCTCCAAGGAGAGAAAGCTGCAGACACCTGCAGAGTGTGAGAGAGTCAGAGAGGTGTGTAACGCAGTAACCTCGAGTGAAAGAGTAGTGGAAGCACGTGAGTGTGAGCCTAGAGACGATAGCCATGTTGTGCGTGATCACAATCTGAATTTCGTAAAGGTTCAGATACCTGGGGTGAGGTGGTCCAAGGTGCCAGTCCCTGGAAACTTCAGGGAGGCGCAAAGATCTCCTCAGTGGGAATTCTGGCGCCAGGCAATGCAAGAGGAGCAAGATTCTCTTGATTCGCACGAGGTGATGGAGTACGTTGAGAGACCCAAGGGGGCACAAGGTGATCCCTGTGCATTGGATCTTCTCTGTGAAGACTGATGCACATGGGAACGTGTTGAGATTTAAGGCTCGACTTGTGGCCCAGGGCTGTAGACAGATTCCTGGAGTTGATGAAGATGAGGTCTTCGCACCTACCAGCAGCTATGGGTCCAGGAGGACTTTGCTAGCAACTGCTGCAGCAAAGAACATGGAAATTCACCAGGTGGATATAAAGACCGCCTTTTTAAATGGTGAATTAGAGGAGGAAGTGTATGTGACACAGCCTCCTGGGTTTGATAATGGCAACCCCAACATTGTGTGCCGACTGCGTAAGCCCTTTATGGCACAAGACCCTGAATGAGAAGCTGCTGAGTATGGGATATGAAGTGTGTTAGAGCGATGCGGGAGTTTACATCAAGAGACACGAGGATGGGGAGCTGTCATACATGCTTGTGTATGTTGAAGATCTTTTGATAGTGGCAATGGGTGCGGAAGATATAGAGTAGGTGAAAAAGGAGCTGTTGGCAAGCTTCAAGATTCATGACCTTGGTGAAGTCAAGGATTTCTTGGGCTGCCTGATTCTGAGAGAGAGAATCTGTGCCTATCAGTGAGCTGTGTGCCTAAGATTGATGCACTGTGTGAGAAGTTGGGGGTGAGTGCTGAGTCACGTACACTCGATACTCCCATGAGTAAAGACTTTGTGACGTCTGGGATGCCGCAGGTTACAGTGGGTGAGACCAGCTTTGGGTCTGGGACTCCACTGCCTCCCGGGCATAGATATTGTGAGCTTGTTGGATCTCTGTTGTATATTGCTAATACAATTCGACCTGATATAGCTCAGGCTGTGGGTGTTCTGTCCGGTTACCGGAACGCCCCCACCACTGCCCACATGAATGAGGGCTTGAGGGTATTGAGGTATCTTCAGTCTACTAGAGAGTGTGTGTTAGTGCTGGGAGGGAAAGGGCCTGAGGTAGAAGGTCATGTTGATGCAGATTATGCTGGCGATATTGACAGCAGGCATTCTACCTTAGGGTACGTGCCATCAGTGTTCGGCAGTGCTGTGGTCTGGGGAAGTAAGAAGCAACATTCAGTTGTTACCTCCACTGTGGAGGCAGAGTTCATGGCAACCAGTCTGGCTATTAAGGAGCTTAACTGGTTGCGTGGGTTCATGGAGGAAATTGGAACTCGTCCTTGGTCTGTGAAGCTATATTGTGACAATCAGGGGTGCATTGCTAACCTGAAAAACCCACTGTATAGCAAGTATACTAAGCACATTGCAGTGTGCTTCCACTTTGCACGTGAAGCTATTGCCAAGGGGCAGGTTACACTCTGCTATGTGGAGTCTGCCAGGAACAAGGCAGACATGCTGACAAAGCCTCTCGCTCGCCCTGTTTCCAGGTGCACAGGCGAGCATTTGGACTCGTGGAGATGACATAGGTGACAGGGTATAACGAAGTGAGACGTGTAACTAAGATTTATAACAAGCTAAGCAAGGGTTTTAGGCAAGGGTGACACCGAAGGTAGAAATCGAAGTCCCAATCCGTTACAAGCTCGCAGCCCTCCTCACGCAGGTCTAATTTTTGCCGGGCAGCCATAACCAAATCGGTAGAGTCGTATCGATTTCCCATAAAATTTTTAAAGTCTTCCCATGTTGGCTCTGTTTGACCTCCTTCCCTTTCCTTCCTTTTGAGGTATGTCCCCCACACCTTTGTAGGTCGCTCCTCCATACATTGCAGCGCGACTGCCACCCACTTGTCCCTTGACACATTTGAAATGTTCACATATGATTCCACCTTACTAGCAAAGAATTGGAAGCTTCCTCTTTTTCCTGTAAACATGGCTGGTGTAGGCACACGCACGACGTTAGTGGTGGATGACGTCCGCTTGGATGCTCGTTCTCCCTCCAAGGCCTCAATCCGCTTCAATAACCGTAGAATTAGGGATTTAGTCTTATTTTTCTTCAAGGGTGTCTTCAAAGGAGTGGGTTTGGGTTTCGTTTTGGGTGTGGTCGGTTTGGGCGATGGGGCCAATTGCAATTCCGTTTCGGACTCTTCCAAAAGATCATCGACTTCAATACCTTCCTTTTCCAAACCTTCCAAAATTTCTTTCTCTTTAAGAGGGAGACCGGAGTACTTTTTTCCTTTCCGTTTAACCGCCATCATATCAATGGAACAATGCAATTACAACCTTCCCTACGTCTCCCTTCGGTTCGAGGCTCTAACCGCCTCGCCGATACCAATTTAATGAAGTGAGACGTGTAACTAAGATTTATAACAAGCTAAGCAAGGGTTTCAGGCAAGGGTGACACCGAAGGTAGAAATCGAAGTCCCAATCCGTTACAAGCTCGCAGCCCTCCTCACGCAGGTCGTCCGAGTCTCCAAAGAACAATATATATGAATCAATAAAGATATTTCTAGATGCCTCCCTTGTAGTAGAAAACCCAAAAACAATGATAGCCACCCGAGTTCCTAGTCCACCTATGCGCGGATCCCGCTACGTCGTCCCTCTACGAGATGCTCTCGCGAGCATAACGAGATGGATGACGAGAGGAGACCCACTAGGATATTGCAGTCATTTTCCTACACACAAGGACAACGAGATCTACTCGTATCCTAAAGGGCACGAAGACACATGAACTACGCGCACACCATTACGAACATTATGCTTACGCGCACATCCTACGCGCAGGGGACGTGAGACGCGTTGCGCTGACGCGGCACCTCACTACATACTCCCCCCCCTTATTCTTGTGCGTCCCCGTGCAGAAGGCAGAGCGCAACGACAAACAGACAAGACATACAAGAGAACAAAAAGATCTTCCAACATGCGGAGACTCAGACTGAGACCTAGGGGCAACCCGCCTCCCGTGTTGCCAGACCCCAGCCGAGTGCTGCGTATCGGGGTCCCCACCATAAAGCAATAAGAACAAGGATCAGGCATGACTAACAGAACAAAAGACGAAACACTGAAAGAAAAACGAAAGTCCACATGATGAACAGCCAAAATGAGACACAAAGTCAGCGCTAAAAGTCCATATGTCCAAAAGTCCAGAGTCCAAGGTGAGTTCGAAGGGTGAGTCCAAGTTCCATATATAGTCCAGTACTACGCCAGTATTGCACCAAGTTTATTAGGTGTGGTAGTGAAGTGAAAAGGCCATACACAACCTAATGTGCACAAAAATCTATCCAGGTAAGGGACCCATGGTCAACCCTACCGGGTAAGGCAGCCTTACCCTAGCCTATCCAAAGTCCATATGGCCATACAGAGAGACCTCTCCAAAGAGGGCCAACCGGTAGACGGAACCCTAAGGGTGGACCCTAGGAGTCGTGCCCTTGGGAGGCAATGGCGGGAGCCCGTGACTCTGTCTGTATTCGTCCACTTTCTTGTGGCAGCAACGCGCGACGTGTGCAAGTTGTTTCCAGCTATCCTCATTTGGCTCGTTCGGATCGTACAGAGTGCGGCCGCGTTCGCCAGTGAGTGGCTTATGATCCACAATGCCACCACAACCGGGATCCACGATACATCCACTCTCGTGTCCTTAACAATTGTGCTACTGTATAAGCATCAGCATTCATTGTTGTAGCAGCAAAATGAGCACACTTGCTAAGCTTATCCACAACAACCCAAATTGAATCATGTCCACTTGGGGTCGTTGGGAGGTTGGTAATAAAGTCCATACACACACTTTGCCACTTCATTGCTGGTGTTTGTAAGGGATGAAGAAGACCAGCAGGCAAAGTATTCCGAGCCTTGACTCGTTGACAAGAGTCACAATGAGCAACATAGGCTTTCCTCATACATCCTCATACATTCCCGGCCAATACCATTCCCTTGTGATAAGCTCGTTCCGGCGAGTTACTCCAGGGTGACCAACATGAGGTGGATCATGCAAAGCTTCCAAAATTCCACGTCGTAGGTTCTCCACGACAACTTCCCATCTTTTCTTTCCTCAAACAATGCAGGAACATATTTCCGTCCATTCCTCTCCCAAAAGCCTCCCTTTAGTCTAACCTTCCTTCTATTCGCACGCGCTGCCAACCATGGATCATCTGTGTAAGCCTTCCCAAGTTTTCCAAGTAGGGATTCGTACCCATCGCTCTCGTGGGTAAGCTCACTCGGGCTGGCCAACTCGATTTGCTCCATCGTGCCGAGGGAGCTTGGGGTCTCGTGAGCGGGCCCCGGGAGCGTGACCTGGGGGACCTTGCGGGCCCGAGCTGTGAGGGTACCCTTGAAATATTCTGGGCTTGGCGTATCCTGCATGGTGGCGGCACGGAGGGTGTTAGACGATGTCCTCCTACTTGTGCGTTGTTAAGTAGGCACGGACATATACAAGTCAAGGACTGGTTAGCAACTGATTGATAGACACCCGGAGTGCCACTATAGTTCCAACCAAGTGTTACAATATCTCTCATCTCTCCTAACAAGGTGACGCAGTTCAAACACGCCTAACCTGCTCTCACCCAGGTCGTGTTCATTACTTTGTCCGATGAGCTAAACTCAACTCTATATGTCTAACATGTTCTAACAATGTTCATCTGAGTGCTAAATCCAGGAATACAATAAGGATTAAGTCACCTGCATGGTGGCGGCACGGAGGGTGTTAGACGATGTCCTCCTACTTGTGCGTTGTTAAGTAGGCACGGACATATACAAGTCAAGGACTGGTTAGCAACTGATTGATAGACACCCGGAGTGCCACTATAGTTCCAACCAAGTGCCTTCCCTATCCGTGCTTGCCCCATATGCCTCCTTTCTACAAACGTGTCTGTAACTTGCGTTATGATAGTCTTCGTTCAAATGCATGTATTGCCTGGCAGAACTCAGGGTTCTGCCTCTCTTTCCTAATTGGTATTGTCTTCATACGGAGACTTGCCATTATTACTCCTCTGAGGGAAAGGCATAAAATTAATTAACACAACACTTCCCCTTGCCTTTACCTCACAGAAACTTGGCCAGTCCCAGTGAGTTACGATGTCCCAGAAACACTTGTCTAACTAGTGGTTTGGTAAAAATGTCAGCCACATTTCTAGCAGATTGAATGTACCTGAATTCAACCTGCCCCTTTGCAATAGCTTCACGTGCGAAATGACAGCTAATTGCAATATGCTTTGTGTGTTTGGAGTACACCGGATTCCTCAGGTGGTTTATACACCCTTGGTTGTCACAATGAATCTTCACTATCCACGGTAACACTCCAATTTCCTCCAGGAAACCTCTCAGCCAATTTGCTTCCTTCACAACAGCACTTGCTGCCATGAATTCAGCCTCCACTGTTGAAGTGGCAACAGCAGATTGCTTTTTACTTCCCCACACTACTGCTCCTCCAAACACAGTGAGGACAAAGCCAGTGGTAGAGAAGCGATGATCCTGATCACCTCCATAGTCGGCATCCACATAGCCTTCTAGCTCTATCTCCCCCCCTCCGAGAGTTAGAACCAAATCTCGGGTTCCTTTCAGATACTTCAACACACGGATGGCTTCATTCCAATGTGCTGTGGTGGGAGATATGCGATAACGAGACAATACACCTATTGCCTGAGCTATATCGGGACGTGTGGTGTTGGCTATATACAGAAGAGACCCTACTAACTCACAGTAACGGTGACCTGGAGGTAGTGGACTGCCAGCACCAATGCTGTCGCTCCCATCTCTCGGTGCAGGCCTTTGGGACATTACGAAATCTTTTGTCATGGGAGTATCAGGTCCCACTGACTCAAGATCCAAGCCAAATTTCTCTACAAGTGCATCGATTTTAGGGATGCAACTCAGGGTGATCAGCCCTTTATCTCTATCTCTCATCACTTGACATCCCAAGAAATCCTTCACTTCCCCAAGATCATGGATGGTGAATTCTTTCTTGAGAAGTCCCTTCACTCTCTCGATTTCTGACATGCCCTTGGAAACTATCAGAAGATCATCAACATAGATCAGCACATAGGACTTTCCTCCATCAGTAGAGCATCTCACATACACTCCCGCATCACTCTTGCACACCTCATACCCCATGACTTCAAGTTTGTCATTCAGGGTTTTGTGCCAGGCACGTGGAGCCTGCTTCAGGCCATACAACGCCTTTCTCAATCGGCACACAATATTCTTATCACCATTCTCAAAGCCAGGAGGTTGCGTTACATATACTTCCTCCTCGAGCTCACCATTCAGAAAGGCGGTCTTAACGTCCACCTGATGAATTTCACAGCCCTCTCTTGCAGCAACAGCAAGCAGAGCTCTTCTAGCTCCATAGCTACTAGTAGGAGCAAAGACCTCCATCACATCCACTCCAGGGATTTGTCTGCATCCCTGTGCCACTAATCTGGCCTTGAATCTCACAACATTGCCATGTGCATTCATTTTCACTGAAAATATCCAGTGAACTGGAATAACCTTATGTCCACGAGGTCTCGGAACATACTCCATGACCTCATGAGTATCTAGAGAATTTTGCTCTTCCTGCATAGCTGCCTTCCAGTATTCCCACTGGGGAGACATCTGTGCTTCTCTCAAATTAGAGGGAACGTGAATTTTCCCAAATCTGACACCTGTGTGCTTTTCCTCTGAATTGCCTGATTTTCTCTCACTTTGTCCAGAACCCACTACTCTTCCACTGACACTCGCTGAGTTACACATCACAGGCTCTCCAGTAGAAGTAGAATGCTCTCTCATAGCACGCTCTCGCTTGGACTCACACTTGGCTTTGCACAAGTTACTCTGCTCATCCCTCACATCATCCTCCCATGCACAGGTACCTCTCGGACAGTCTTTGTAATTTGGAATCCCTTCACATTGTCCAGACTTCCGATTCACCTCCTCAGACACACTCTGACATGCCTGCAAGAGTTCAGACTCTTCAGGTCTCTCACAAGCAACATCGGGATATGGCAGAGTGTCTGCATACTTCCCCTGATTTATGTGATCCACATGCCTCTCAGACCGACTGCATGTCACTGTTGGGAGTGACCTCACATCTCTGACATCACTCTCCCAGGCACAGGTACCTCTCAGTGAGCACTTGTAATTTGGTCTGTCTCCACAATGTCTGTGCTCCTGATTCACCTCCTCCTCTCGTCCCTTACATGGAGTCAAGGATGCAGATCCTGTCTCCCGCTCACAATCATGTTTGGCTGGTGCAGAGAAAGCATATGATGCTTCCTCTGACCGGTGGCTGCCACCACAGTCCCGTCCAGGAGTGCTCTGACTGGACGGGTTGCCAGAAGAACTCTGCATGGTCACATCTCTTACATTTCTCTCAGTCACTGAACAAGACCCACCCATACTGCTCAGCTCCCCGGGACCATTTGCAGCTTTGCATGTAGCTGCCCCCCTCACTGCACTCACATGCAATTCATGCCCCTCATGTGAATCACCCTCTAGCTGCACTTCCCCTGGTCCCTGTGACAGAGAGTCACATTCAGTCAACCCCTCTCGCTCTCTGCTCTCTCCCTTCTCCTGTGGCAGCAGGAGGTCTTTGGCGGCAGTGCGTTGTTCGTGTCGTTGAGCCCGGGTCAGGCCATCCAATTGGTGGTTGCGGCAATCAGACCTAGTTGGTCTGAGGACCTCCTGGGCTCGCTCCATCTGCGGTCGAAGGTGGGAGTCCTGTCTCACTCCTCTGGCTAAGTCCTGTACTGCCTCCAGGGTTTGATCCATCTCCACTGGGTCACACAGTCTTCTGGATTCAGGCTCGGGCTCAGCCTCACTGGGGGGTCCTGTGACAGGCTGTGTGGGGAGGTTGCTGGAGGCTGGCAGGTACTCAGGCTCACTGTGTGGGTCATCAAGATCTGTCTCAAGGCTGATGTTGGTTGTGCCAGGGGAGGTGCCGGGAAAGACTGGGGGAGTGTCACTTGCAGAGGGCTCAGGACACAGAAACTCTGTAGACTGTGTTGAGGAAACGCTCATGCCAACCCGAGAGGCTCCCCTGAGGTGCTCCACGAAAACCACATCTCTGCTCTCCTTCCAGATACCCCCTCCCACATAGATCCGATAGGCTTTGGAGGAGGCTGAGTAACCAGTAAGCATCCCTGGCACAGTTTTAGGGGAAAACACAGAGCGCTGGACATCAGGAATGTGCACAAAGGCCAAGCAACCCCAGGTACGCAGTGGGGTTACATTTGGTTTGTAGCCAAAAAATAATTCTGATGGCGTGCGGTCCCTCCCGGTACTGGGACCCATGTTCAGTAGGGTGCATGCAGTTTCCAGGGCCTCCTTCCACAACGTTGGACTGGCAGCTGCAAAAGCCAGAAGAGTCCTGGTACGTTCCTTGAGGGTGCGATTGGCTCTTTCAGCCGCTCCATTCTGTTGCGGGGTGTAAGGAGCTGAGGTCTCCAATTTAGTCCCCTGGGATGCACAAAATTCTTTGAACGTGGCATTCAGAAATTCAGTTCCACGGTCACACCGGACACACTTCACTTTGGTTTTCTTCTGGGTCTGCCAGTATAGAATGAGGTCCCTCACAGCAGCACTGATGGCATCTTTGGACTTCACAGGCAGGACCGCCTTTAACTGAGATGACTCATCCAAAGCAGTCACCCAGTAACGTTCACCAGTTACTGCAGCAGGAAAAATGGGGCCCACAGTGTCAATATGTACTCTGTCAAGTGGTTCAACAGCTGGTCTACTGCTTATTCCAAATGGAGGCCGAGACGTCTTTCCCTCAATACATGCTTCACAGTAGACTGGACAATTGGAGCAGGGACATAGGGATGTATCAAGTCCCGAGACCAGGTCCTCATTGGTTAGGCGCTGCATCCATGTTTCACCTGGATGTCCCATTCTGCTATGCCAGAGGTATCGTCTGGCACAGTTGTGTGAGTTTTGGGTGGGGGTTTTGGACTTCACAGCAGCTGAAATTCTTCTGTGGTTAACACTGGGACTCAGAGCTACAACTTGATGAATATAAAATAGCCCTTTCTCTGCACTGATCCGAGACCTCCAGCTGTTTGGACCACAGACTTCAGTGAACGCTCCAACATCATCTGTGCGAAAGACTGCCCCATCCCGCAATGCTGCAGATACTGACAGTATGTTTGAGGTTGCAGAAGGAACACACTGAACATGATGTATCCACAGGGGAACTCCCACTCGACTGAGGATGCAGACAGAGCCTGATGCTACAATTCCTCCAGTGGCATCTGAAGTGGCCAGATGTAATGGGATGGGTTTGGCATGCACAGTTGGATTATGTAGTAGGGTCACATCATTCACCAGATGTACAGATGCTCCACTGTCCACCAGCCAGGATTGCAGAGACGAATTTCTGACAGGAGTCTTCAGGATGTTGAGGGAAATTATGTATGGCATACCTCCAGGTGGTGGAGGTGGGGGAGCTGGGGGTTGGAACCATGCCGGAAAGGCATCCAGTCCAGGGTGCGCCAGCTGGGCTGCAGGAGGGTGTGGGCCACCCATATGTGGAGGTCCCTGTGGCCACATTCCCTGCAATTGTTGGACCGCTGCCACTACGTTCCGTTGGGTCTCCTCGTCCCGCTTCCTCTTTCGACAGTCCCTCCAGTAATGCCCCTTCTTATTGCAGTAGTTGCAGATGCCCTTAGTCTCGGACTTGGCCTCAGAGACAGTTGGTTGGGCCTGCTGATGGACTGCACTGGCAGCTGGTGGGGTATTGGCTCCACTGGAGCCTTGTCCAAGAGCCAAAACCCTTGGTTGGCGAGGAGCATATTCATCAAAACCCACTGCAGCTGCTGTGTTGCGCAGAAGTCCAGCCAGCTTCTCCAGGGGTTGTGCTGCAGCAGTTGTGATCATTCCTGGCTCTTTAGCTGCATCAGGCAAGCCCTGCACAATCTGGGTTGCAACGTGTGCATCCAGTAGAGCATGGTTGTTCCTGTCAAGGCATGCCTTCAGGTTGATCATTCTGTTGACATATTGCGAAATCGTCTCGTCATGTTTCATTCCCTGGCTCATTTCTTGGAGCCAATCTGCATTGGCCTCGATATTATATCCACCAATAAACTTTCTGCAGATGAACTCATATGCATCATAAGCAGAGGGCAGATTAGACAGAGGTCCCAGCCATTCCTCTGGGACTGACTCATAAATCAGTAACATTGCGGCTGCGTCATGTGCTGTACCAGGCATAGCCTCCAGGATGGCAGGCAAAGACCCTTTTGACTCATTTGCTGCCAAAAATGCATTCTTCCAAACAATAATATTTGTCCCCCGTTCCTTCAGTTTTATGTGTACCTTGACATTTGTTGGGATAATCTTGGGCAGCTCATCTCCGCTGCCTCTTGAGGTGCTGGGAGTACACGGTTCTCTGATGGGTGTGGATGAGGCTGGTTCACTGCTTGACGTTGATGCTCCACTAGCTGATGATCCTTTCTTCTTGGAAGTCATAATTCCCCAGTTGTCTTATAACTCCAGTACTCGCAAGGTAGCAGCAAGATCTTACTTCTGAACCAGGTGGGTTGAGCTAACGGACAGCCAACGTGAAGGTGAAAGATGTAGTCTTTGACGATAAAGGCTCTCTCGTCAGGATTGCGGTCTCCACGTTGTCCTCCTTCTCTGATTAGTTCGTTGTATGACGGAGGTCCTGATCTCAAGCGCGCTGGAACGTTGAGGTTGGTGGTCTTCCTGGCTGTTTGCTTTGTCCGCTTCTTCGCCATTCACAGTCTAGTGAGCTCCGATTTAGGCGCCACCCACTCTCAGCATCCGAGCCCGTGGGCCCATAACCTGAAATATTCTGGGCTTGGCGTATCCTGCATGGTGGCGGCACGGAGGGTGTTAGACGATGTCCTCCTACTTGTGCGTTGTTAAGTAGGCACGGACATATACAAGTCAAGGACTGGTTAGCAACTGATTGATAGACACCCGGAGTGCCACTATAGTTCCAACCAAGTGTTACAATATCTCTCATCTCTCCTAACAAGGTGACGCAGTTCAAACACGCCTAACCTGCTCTCACCCAGGTCGTGTTCATTACTTTGTCCGATGAGCTAAACTCAACTCTATATGTCTAACATGTTCTAACAATGTTCATCTGAGTGCTAAATCCAGGAATACAATAAGGATTAAGTCACCTGCATGGTGGCGGCACGGAGGGTGTTAGACGATGTCCTCCTACTTGTGCGTTGTTAAGTAGGCACGGACATATACAAGTCAAGGACTGGTTAGCAACTGATTGATAGACACCCGGAGTGCCACTATAGTTCCAACCAAGTGCCTTCCCTATCCGTGCTTGCCCCATATGCCTCCTTTCTACAAACGTGTCTGTAACTTGCGTTATGATAGTCTTCGTTCAAATGCATGTATTGCCTGGCAGAACTCAGGGTTCTGCCTCTCTTTCCTAATTGGTATTGTCTTCATACGGAGACTTGCCATTATTACTCCTCTGAGGGAAAGGCATAAAATTAATTAACACAACAACCCTCGACATCCCGGCTGGAGGGGGTGAGGGAGTCCGGAGTGGTGCGCGACGCTTGCGCCGGAGGGCAGCCCCGGCCACAGCAGCCCCATTGTCCCTCCCCCCAGGTCCAGGGTATTGAGTGAAGTGACACCTGGAGAGCGGGTCCGCAATGTTGGTCTTTCCCGGTTCCCAAACCCATTCAATCTCAAACTCCTGCAGGCGCTCGGCCCACCGAGCCCTCCAAGGACTAAGCCCCACCCGTTGACCCAAGAAGGTGTTGCACTTGTGATCCGTCACCACCGTTACTGGCTTACCTAACAAATAACACCTCCATTCCGTGAGAGCATACACTTCAGCCAATAACTCCCGTTCCGTGGCACTGTAGTTTCTTTCGCTTGCTCCCAACTTTTTACTGAAATGTGCACAAACCTTCCCATCTTGAAACAGCACAGCTCGCACGCCGTGATCGCATGCATCGCACACTACCTTAAATGGCCGACGTACATCCGGGAGTGTTAAGATAGGGGCTCTTACCAATGCTTCCTTTATTTTGTCGAATGCTTCATGTCGTTCCTATCCCCACTTCCAAGGTGCTTTTGCCCCAAAGAGGAAGGTCAATGGGGTGGCTAGGATACTGTAGTTCTGAATAAACTTCCGAAAGTAATTAGACAACCCAAGAAACCCCCTAACTTCCGTTACTGTAAAAGGTTATGGGGAGTGGCGTATCCTGTAAGCAAGCAGACAGGTCGTAAGTTCGTGCCTCTCCAGCTACAGTCCTCGACGACTGTCTGCTCTTTAGACACATGCAACTGCATGAACAAGACTGGCATCCTTATGTGCCCAGTATCTTTCCAAACCCGTTCCGTTACACGTTGATCTGTCAATGAGCATCTACACACGGATAAGCTCCTGACGGCTGAAAGCAAGTACCTTCCTATACTCAATCAAGACTCCGTCCCTTAGCTGTTTGGGAGACTTGATTGTACACTAAGATGGTTCACTTACAAACAAGCAATCAAACATGAACACATTACCAATACACACCCTGCGTAACCGCACCTGTAAGCAAGCAGACAGGTCGTAAGTTCGTGCCTCTCCAGCTACAGTCCTCGACGACTGTCTGCTCTTTAGACACATGCAACTGCATGAACAAGACTGGCATCCTTATGTGCCCAGTATCTTTCCAAACTAGTTGCTCGACTATGCGGTGATCGCAGCTTTAATAGTCCTTTCACACTAACGCGTAATCTAGATCAAATTGTACCTTATGTTCGAAATCGTCCACAACTGTAGCGGCAGGAAGTTGCCAGGTCCAATGCCAGGATTTCGGGCAGGAAGCTGCCGGGTCCTGAAATGAAGGCTCTGGAAAGTGGCACGCGTCTTAGCGTCGAAGGAAGTCCCGGTGCTGACCGGCTTGTAACAGATTCCGCTGAATGCTCTAACCCGACTGGTGTCTCCTCTCTCTCTCTCTCTCTCTCTCTCTCTCTCTCTCTCTCTCTCTCTCTCTCTCTCTCTCTCTCTCTCTCTCTCTCTCTCTCTCTCTCTCTCTCTCTCTCTCTCTCTCTCTCTCTCTCTCTCTCTCTCTCTCTCTCTCTCTCTCTCTCTCTCTCTCTCTCTCTCTCTCTCTCTCTTCCTTTGCCACCACAAGGTGGTATCAGCGAGTAAAGCAAGGTTTTGCTAATCTACCTGTTGGGTATAACGTCGGCAGCTACTTTCACCACGTTGGTTACGTCGTATTGTGAGAAGTTGGGGGCGGCCAGCGATGTTGCCGAGCTTGATGCACTTGATCTCACGCTTGATAGTGACTACCCAAGGTTTCGTAGGAAGGATTTTGATGAACTGATGGCGAAGTGTAAGGTCGAGGTGGCGCGCGATAACTACGATGTCGGCGATCATACGGATCTGATCATTAGTTCGATTGCCCAGTTTTATGTCGCTACTGTTAAACTTCTAAAGATAGGTGCTCTTGCTGCTTTTCGTCCTGTCTGGGCTACAAGTTATGCGCGAAAGGTTTTTATGACGGAGGTTGCTCGTGATCCTGCGGTGTCGCACAAGCTTCCGTCTAATGCGTTAGGCAAGCCGCCGGTGCTCACGGGAAATAACACTAGGCACTGGGTTGCTATTGTCAAGAATTATGTTGAGGCACAGGGAATCAACGATGACCAGCAAAAGCTTCGCGTTGGCGTCTCATTTCTCTCTACAAGCATTCAGGGTCACTGGTCCTCGTATGTCGTAACCCATCCTTCCCCTACTTTCAGCAATTCCCGTTTGATTTTTATGACAAGAATGTAGGGGTGACGGAGGCCCGCCGCCACTGACAGGGGGTTCGTCAAGGCTCGAGGTCTGTTCAGGAGTATGCCTTGGAGTTTAACTCCGCTCTTGCCGATCTGAATTCCATGCCTGGTGGGGAGGTCACTGAGAATGAGAAGGTTACGAATTTTCTGAATGGGTTGCGTGCATCGTTGCATTCTCAGTGTCGAATTAATCACAAAACTGGCCGTGCTTTTGATTCGTATATGGAGCTCTACCAGATCGCTCATGGGCTCGATGATACTGTCGCTGAAGGGTTTTGTTCGCGCGGTTCCGATATGTTTCCTTCGAATCACCATGCTTATCGTGGGTTTGGTCGTTTCGATCGTGGGTTTGGTCGTCCGCGCGGTGTGTTTAAGGCTCGTGGGTTTCGTGCTCGTGGTCGCGGTTTTGATCGCGGTGATCGCTCGCATCATCGCCATGTCCCCGGTTTTCATCATGGGTCTTTTCCATCCCAGTCCATGCCGCTCACTTGTTATGGGTGTGGCCTCCCTGGCCACAAACAGTCCGAGTGCCCTATGACTCCCCGGTTCTCGCAAGGATCTGCGCAGGTACCCCAAGCCCCCGCACATCACGCCGGACCCCCAAATTCTGGTCGCGGCAATGCACCGAGTGGGCGTGGATCATCTCGAGGGCGTGGACGCTTTGGTTGGTATGAAGACTTATCTTTCTCAAAACTTGTGGCTGCTCATGTTTGTTTGGAATGGGGACCTGGTATTGATATCCTTGTTTGTGAAGAAACCCCCCAAGTGAACCTGCAAGATGGTCATGTGTATGCGTTCGTGCTTAAGCCCGAAAAAGCCCATGAAGTCCTCTCCGAGTATAATGCCCTGAAGAAGAATGCCCGTCAGATTGGCGCTTATTTTGTTTTGCCCAAACGAGTTGCTAAGGCAGTAAGTGTTGCTCCCCTTTTGAAAAGTAAAGAGAGAATTATGGAGGGGAGGCGCAACGAAAGTGTAGCTTTGAAAAGTGCGCATGGGGAAGAGAGAATTGTGGCCCCATGGTCTTTTGAAGTGTGGTATGACAAGAAGAGGCCCAGTATATCAATGGTGAGAAAAGCACACCCCGAAGCGCAAATGGTCTTGCGCGGTATGGTTGCAGGGGCAACCGCTGATTGTGCAGTTGATACCGGGGGAGAACTCTCATTCATCTCGGCAGAATTTCTGAAGAAAGTGAACATAACCCCGCAACAAGTGGATAAATTGGAAGTGGAAGTGGCCACGGGTGACATTGCAAAAGTGGTGCATCAAGTGAAGCTGAGAACAGTTTTCAAGTCTTTGCCTTGTGTGCATACTTACTATGTGCTACCAAAATTGGCTGGTGACTGTGATGTCTTGTTGGCCATGGATTTCCTTAAGCGCTATAAGGCCAAGATTGATGTAGCGGAAGATACGTGTACATTTTGGAAGAGAGGGCGAGGCGTGATTGTTAAGTCCATTTCTGCTACTGCTAAGAGCACTAGAAAGAAGTCCCCTGTCATCTCTGCGAGGCATTTGGCGCGCTGTATGAAGCAAGGCTGTCCAGTGTTTGTGGGCATGGTAAGCAAGAATGAAGGGCATGATAATGAGACACGCTCGGATGGGCAAGGGCATGCACATGTTGATAGGCAAGAGGGCAATGAGGCGTGTAACGAAGGGCATAGCGATTATGATCATGATGTTAAAGAGTTTGAACCTGCTTTTGGGCCTACAAACAAGGCCGATGTCCCTTCTGATAAAAGTGGATTGAATCACCCCATTTGTCAACACCTTCGTGCTGAGTTCAGTGATGTCTTTTCTGAGAAATTAGAAGGCCTACCCCCTGACAGACATCTGTTCCACACCATCCCATTGTACGGTGAACATGTTCCTCCATCCCGACCTGGTTACCGTTTAGCTTTGCCTGAGTTGCAAGAAGCACAGAAACAGGTTGCTGAACTTCTTGAGCAGGGATTGATTCAACCAAGTTGCAGTCCGTTTAGCAGCCCTATTATGTTTGTGAAGAAAAAGGATGCGTGATTGGGGGGGGGGGGAGAGTGCATACTTCCAGGGATTACAAATTTACATTTTCCCCTGAGTATTTTCCTGAAAACAATCACCAAGCAGCCATCGTGCAGTATGAAATATTTGACCAGGTGGAGTTGGGGCATTTGGTGGAGCTGGAACACTGACATGTGGGGGCAGTAGTAGCACTCTCTCAGTGCAGGTACCTGGACTCCAATTTTGTTTTATGCAGCTGGATCTTGGGATGGCAGACAGCTACATGTTTGCAATACCCACAGGTCATGTTTTTGGGGCTTCCCCCATGCTTTTCAGGTTGCTGCAGCACTCTGGGGCTTCCCCCTTGGCTTGCAGACAGACCCGTACCTTATTTGTACCTTATTTTCCTTCAAGGGGCTTCCCCCTTGGCTTTTTGTCTTTCTTTTGGCATTTGCGCCACAGATGTATTTGAGATTATTGTTGGCACTTGCGCCAAGTCTTTATCTTAAATATGTTTTTGGCACTTGCGCCATTCTTTCATCTTTCGTCCTTTTTGGCACTTGCGCCAATATTCCAGAAGATTCGACAGGATCTAGGTCGTGATCTGGGATGGGGGCTGGGATTGAGAGAGTGAGAGACTGGTCATTCATTCATTTGTTTCGTTTGTTTTATCATTACGATTAGCTGCATCGGTTACGTATGGACGTAACCGAACCGACGACGGATGTGCCGTCCGAAGTCGTCCCGGCTGCGGTAGAAGCACCTCCTGTAGTGGTTCCAGAAGAGAAAATAACTCTTGACATCACCTTAAGACAGTGTCAGATAGCAGAGAAAGCTCAGTACGTTGCTACTTTGCTGGCTCAGTTGAATGGCCACAGCAATAGGGTGATTGTACAAGATTTCCTGCAACAGCCAGGCCGCTACCAAACGGCCAGGACGCATGTGAAGGACGTGCAGAAGTATATGAGGATACTCATGAAGACATTTGACCATATCTATCAAAATGTCAATGTCTCACTTGAGACATCTGGCATAGGTGACCTGGAGGGGCAAGATCTGCTTGACGCCCAAACAGATAGTGAGGGAGCAGGGCAGATGGAAGATGCTATCACCAAGAAAAAGAAAAGGAAGAGCAGAGGAAGAACTCGTGCGGCTCGCAAGACGGCCAAGGCCAGGAAGATGGCAGAAGTTATGGAAGATGTTGTTTGTGAGCCTGAGGCAGCCATGCTGAGTGAAGTTGATGATACAGCTACCACAGCTGTTTGAGAGACTTCTGTGTGATTCAGAAGTCCTTTGTTTTGTGCAGAAGCACATATGCCCTGCTGTGAGGGAAGAGAGACTGCACTTTTGAGAAGTAAATGGAGCAAGTTGTGCTGCCAGAACCAGGCAGCAGCACCAGTTATTGCTATGCATCAAAATCTGCTGGTTTTTTAACCTTCACGCATTACTGACAATTCAATTGGGATTAGATATCCCAGTAGCATTTGCTATTTGTTTTGGAGCTGGTGGTCAAGACATGTTTAACCAGAACCTGCCTACTACATATTGATTGCGGTTAAGCAAGGATTGAACAATTCAGCTCAGGAGTCCAACATGGTCTAGTGGTATGATTGGCTTATTTGTCTTAAGTGAGGTGACATATCACAAGTCAGGACTCAGTGTACTACAAAGCAGACATTATATGGTACCATAGTTGTACTTGCAAATAGGTGCAGTACAAGTGCCGTACGATCTACTTCTTGTTTGCAAAAACAAGACCAAATGTAACTTTAGTTCATGACAGGGGGACTATGCTTCTTCCCTAGAACGGTGTCATCATCACTCACTCCATGATCATTCACTCTAATACTTCATTTACATTCTGTACATAGCATAGGAAGTCGAGGTAAGCATTGGATGTAGTTGCATTCTTGGTTTTGCATGTTGGAAGTGGGCTCATCGGGGTTGGCATGCACATGCCCCGTTAGTGGGGGGACCACGCTTCTTCCCTAGAACGGTGTCACCGTCATTCACTCCATGCTCATTCACTCTAATACTTCATTTACATTCTGTACATAGCATAGGAAGTCGAGGTAAGCATTGGATGCAGTTGTACTCATGGTTTTGCATGTTGGAAGTGGGCTCATTGGGGTTGGCATGCGCATGCCCCGTTAGTGGGGGGACTACGCTACTTCCCTAGAATGGTGTCCACATCATTCACTCCAAGCTCATTCACTCTTATTCTTTTTTTACATTATGTACATAGCATAGGAAGTCGAGGTAAGCATTGGATGTAGTTGTATTCATGGTTTTGCATGTTGGAAGTGGGCTCATTGGGGTTGGCATGCGCATGCCCCGTTAGTGGGGGGACTACGCTACTTCCCTAGAATGGTGTCCACATCATTCACTCCATGCTCATTCACTCAAATTCTTCATTCATATTCTGTACATAGCATAGGAAGTCCAAGTCAGCATTGGATGTAGTTGTATTCATGGTTTTGCATGTTGGAAGTGGGCTCATTGGGGTTGGCATGCAAAATGCCCCGTTGGTTGGGGGACTACGCTTCTTCCCTAGAACGGTGTCATCATCATTCACTCCATGCTCATTCACTCTAATACTTCATTTACATTCTGTACATAGCATAGGAAGTCGAGGTAAGCATTGGATGTAGTTGTATTCATGGTTTTGCATGTTGGAAGAGGGCTCGTTGGGGTTGGCATGCGCATGCCCCGTTGGTGGGGGGACTACGTATACGCTTCTTCCCTAGAACGGTGTCATCATCATTCACTCCATGCTCATTCACTGTAATACTTCATTTAAATTCTGTACATAGCAGAAGTAGTCGAGGTAAGCATTGGATGTAGTTGTATTCATGGTTTTGAATGTTGGAATTGGGCTCATTGGGGTTGGCATGCGCATGCCCCGTTAGTGAGGGGGACTACGCTACTTCCATAGAATGGTGTCCACATCATTCGCTCCATGCTCATTCACTCTAGTTCTTCATTCACATTCTGTACATAGCATAGGAACTCGAGGTAAGCATTGGATGTAGTTGTGTTCATGGTTTTGCATGTTTGAAGTGGGCTCATTGGGGTTGGCATGCGCATGCCCCGTTGGTGGGGGGACTGCGCTGCTTTTCTAGAATGGTGTCCACATCATTCACTCCATGCTCATTCACTCTAATACTTCATTTACTTTCTGTACATAGCATAGGAAGTCGAGATAAGCATTTGATGTAGTTGTGTTCAAGGTTTTCCATGTTGGAAGTGGGCTCATTGGGGTTGGCATATGCATGCCCCGTGAAAGGGGCGGTCGCGACTACTTAACTTCCCTATATATAATGGTGTCCACATCCTTCACCCATGATCATTTGCTGTAATACTTGATTTACATTCTCTACATATCATAGGAAGGCGAGGTAAGCATTGCCAATACTTGAATTCATGGTTTTACATGTTGGAATTCCTTCGAAGTGGGCGTACGGGATTTTGCCTATCCCCTAGGGGATAGGGTGTAGGGGTTAGGGAGGGGCCTGCTACAAGTTCGGCAAATCCTTGTCGATTCTGTACCATGGTCTGGGGCCCGCTACCAGATCGGCAAATTCTTGTCCGATTCTGTACCATGGCATGGGCCTGCTACCAGTTAGGCAAATTCTTGTCCGATTCAGTACCATGGCCTGGGGCCTGGGGCCTGCTACAAGATCGGCAAATTCCTGTCCGATTCTGTACCATGGCCTCGGGCCTGCTACCAGATCGGCAAATTCTTGTCCGATTCTGTACCATGGCCTGGGGCTTGGGGCCTGCTACAAGATCGGCAAATTCTTGTCCGATTCTGTACCATGGTCTGGGGCCCGCTACCAGATCGGCAAATTCTTGTCCGATTCTATACCATGGCATGGGCCTGCTACCAGTTAGGCAAATTCTTGTCCGGTTCTGTACCATGGCCTGGGGCTTGGGGCCTGCTACAAGATCGGCAAATTCCTGTCCGATTCTGTACCATGGCTTGGGGCCTGCTACCACATCGGCAAATTCTTGTCCGATTCTGTAGCATGGCCTGGGGCCTGGGGCCTGCTACAAGATCGGCAAATTCTTGTCCGATTCTGTACCATGGTCTAGGGCCCGCTACCAGATCGGCAAATTCTAGTCCGATTCTGTACCATGGCATGGGCCTGCTACCAGTTAGGCAAATTCTTGTCCGATTCTGTACCATGGCCTGGGGCCTGGGCCTGCTACAAGATCGGCAAATTCCTGTCCGATTCTGTACCATGGCCTGGGGCCTGCTACTAGATCGGCAAATTCTTGTCCGATTCTGTACCATGGCCTGGGGCTTGGGGCCTGCTACAAGATCGGCAGATTCTTATCCGATTCTGTACCATGGTCTGGGGCCCGCTACAAGATCGGCAAATTCTTGTCCGATTCTGTGCCATGGCATGGGCCTGCTACCAGTTAGGCAAATTCTTGTCCGATTCTGGACCATGGCCTGGGGCCTGCTACAAGATCGGCAAATTCTTGTCCGATTCTGTACCATGGCCTGGGCCTGCTACCAGTTAGGCAAATTCTTGTCCGATTCTGTACCATGGCCTGGGGCCTGGGGCCTTCTACAAGATCGGCAATTTCTTGTCCGATTCTGTACCATGGCCTGGGGCCTGCTACCAGATCGGCAAATTCTGGCCGTACTAGAAGAAGTGTACCGGCCGTACTGCCGAGTCCGTGACACTGTCGAGTTACGTGACCGATAACCTACGTGACTTTGGCGGAAGCGCAAGTTCGGTTCAGTGAACTGATACCAACCGACATAACAATTGTCCGAATATCGAATCCATTCTTTGGAGGCATTCTGTTCCATGTCTATCATTGACAGTTGACGACGGAGTTGCTTGGGGCGTGCAACCAACGGCTACACCAAGTGCAATTTGATTTGTTGTGCTCCGTAGTAGCTGTGGTTTCTCTGGTCTTCTTTCATTAGTTATTCCATGCTCTATAACGTTATCAGAGAACTTTGCGAAAGTTCTCAAGGCTGTCTTGGGCACGTCAAGAAGTTATTGTTACAAGTACGGCTGGAGCTACTTGCACTACCTCACAATCCTTGACCAGCTCAAAACTTTTTTGCTTTAAAGCTCTACTGTCAGTATGACCGTGAGTTAATTCCTCGTTGGTGGTTGCGACTCGGAACTGTATCAAAACAAAAATGATGTCAGCATCGAGTGGCTGGTGCCCACTGTTTGGAAGCATATGGGCCAATTGCCCCTCTCTTCACTCTTAGAAGTGCAATTTCAGTGACCTTCATATCATCACTCCTACAAACTGGCATCGCTTCGTGGGTTTTCACATTGCAGGTCATGTCTGAGCAACAGTGAGCCCTGCAGGGTACTACAAAAGGAGCATGTGGAAATTCAGACGAGTCTTCACAATCCATAGAGGCTGGCTAAGCAGGGATGAGGCACGGTTAGCAGAGGCCGGGGCTTGTTGAGGGCTCTGCAGCTCCACAAATGTAAGGTAAGATAGAAAATGTACCTTTCTACTAAGCATACTTCAATGACATATTTAGGTTACACTGTTTCAGTAAATTGAGGTCCAAGCACAGCTATGCTGCAGCATTAGTGTCAGGATGCTGCAGGCTTGAGACATTTTTGCCTGTACCTTACATGTGCAGAATGTGTTTGCGTGTGTGTGTGTGTGTCTGTGTCTGCGTGTGTGTCTGGGGGCAATGTTGCATGTTCCCAAGTGTGTCTGCGTGTGTGTGCGAGGCACGGCTAGTAGAGGCCGGGTGTGATGGAATGTAGGGATTTCCCGGCATTTCTGGACATTTCCCTTACCCCCTAGCCTAGGCGCACATGTGGTGCACATGTCGTACGAGCAACGCGTGTCCGCACGTGCCTAGCGTCTAGCCTTGGCTTCCTAGCCGTCGAATTCCATCGGACAGTTATGGACGTTACTCTCATAGTAGGATTCTAGGATATTTTCTAGATACTATTGTAGAGGTTTGGTGGACTAGTGCGCTACCATTGGAGGAACGTTAACACACGATCACGAACCACGGGAAGGAACGGATAGAGACGTAAGCCACGGGAAGACACGCACTCAGGTAATTTGGAAGCTTAGTAGACCACAAGTAGGGAGTGGAAGCTCCGTGAGGTGGGGGTTACTTGTAATTGGAAAGAGCGTCCAACTTGTCGGCCATCCGGCCTTGTCTCTCTCTCTCTCACACAACTTGGAAATTCTCTCTAACTTGTGCATTCTACGACATCTGGTATCGGCGAGATGCCGAATTGTTCTCTGCAAGTCTTTCGCGTGGTGGAAGGAGGAAAGTCGTAGGAGGGAGATCGTTCGATGGAAGGTGCTAACTCTCATATGTGGGCCGTAGATGTCACCGCCCTCTACTGGGAAGTTTAAAAACCTTTCTTCGGAAGAAAGAGAATTTTTGGAAGCGTTGGAAAGCTCAGGGGAGCTGGTCGAGGACTTGATGGAGGGGGCATCTCGCGATCCGTCGCCCGCTCCGTCCACACCAAAGACAAAGAAGATCAAGTTGACCAAGGAAATAAAGGAGTAGTTATTTTTGGAATTTAAGGAACAGCTTCTTGCCGAAAGGCAAGTTGGAGGGGATGGGGTGGAGGAGACTCCTCGCCCTCTTGGACAAGTAAGAGCAACTCCTCCTTCTTTGTTTTCGGGAAAGAGGGGATCTTTTTGCTATTTTGCAAGGAAGTTGGAAGGCTATGCAAAACTAACCAATGTGCCTGCAGGAAAGTGGGTGGCCTTGGGAGTGCAATTGATGGAAGAAAGACCCACAAAAGTTTGGGACACACATGTAAGGAAACTAGAAAAGGAAGGGATACATGAGCATACATTGGAATGGAATGATTTTAAAACTTTTATGGTTAAAAGATATGATTCCACAGACACAGTGGCCATTGCCAGGGCAAAATTAGACAAAGTCTTTCAAGGAAATGAGACTGTCGAGAGATATATTGAAAGATTTATGTCTCTCCTAGCAGATGTAGAGGTTGACTATCAAATAGCCATGCAAGACCAGTTACATCTTTTTACCAAGGGTCTTAATACTCCTCTCAAACTTGCATGCACTGTGAACCCTGCAACAGGCAGTCCTATCACTGATCTCGAAGACATTTGCACGTATGTTGTTAAATATGAGGCAAGTCTCAAAAGTACATATGTGGATGCACAGGGACCCAAGAGGAAGAGGGTATACAACCAAACACCCTAAGTGGCAGCAGGAGTGGCGGAACGTCGACAGTCCCCTGCACCACCTTCCTTGGGTTTGGTGGGAGCACCCCCTTTTGGGTCCGGGAGAAAAATTGATTCCAGAACCTCTATCCCAAAAGATAGGGAATGCTATTTTTGTCACAAACTAGGCCACGAATCATGGCAGTGTATTGCTAAACAGCAATACCTAGCTGCCAAAGCCCAAGCAATTGGGCATACCCCATCAAATTTTCAGCCTGGATTCTATCCGAGGCAAGGAAATAATCTACCAGTGGCAGCACCACTGCAAGGTGTTTCACCTCCCTCACACATTGGGCCTAAGGGTTTTAACAAGGGAAAACATTGGAAAGGGAAAGGGAAGGGCAAGGGCCCTAAACAAGATTAATCATGAATGAAATTTGTTTTTCATATTTAACTTTTCTTGTTCAGAAGTCCTTGGGAAGTTGGAATACACCTCTGATAGTTCCTGGCAAACACAAAGCTGAGACTTGTATTGAATCTTTTCTTGCTCAACGAAAAGAAAATTCACAAGTCAGTGCATGCTTTGTGATAGGCCAGAAGGTGTGGAAAAGTAGGAGTTTCTTTTTGCGGTTACGCTCTCGCGCAAACCTGAAAATTCTTGCTAGGGGCTCAAAAGGGGAATGCTTTTCTTTTCAATGGCAGCAATGTACATTTCCTTTTTCCTTTGTTTTGGCTTATGCAGCACCCAAAGCATCTTGTCAGTTGGGTTCAACGTCAAGTGCTGCACCTCTTAACCTCACATTTCCTGTCATGGCAAGGGGACAACAATGTAAAGCTTTAATGGACACCGGAGCCACACACTCTTTTGTCCGGGAAAAAGTTTTGCAAGGTTTGAGGTATAACAAGAGGACTTCACCAGTCACACTTGCTGATGGGACAGTAACACACACAAATGGGAAAGTGGATTTGAGTGTCCGGTTTGCTCCAGCTATCATTACGAGACACTCCTTTCTTGTGTGTGACTCAATAATGGAAGGAATTGACATTATTTTGGGACAGGATTGGCTAGCACCACGACATGCTAATCACTGTGACGAAGGATTTTTCGGAAAGTCTTCGTATTTCATTCTTAAATTTCTTAAATACGAAGGGTTTACGAAGATTTACGAAGCATTTACGAAACCGAGTCGAAGGTCGTGGAAAAGGGGCTTAGAAATGCGAAAAATTTACGAATTTCAGATGAAAGATTTGCGAAAGGTTTACGAATGGTTTGTCAGATTCGGCCGATATTTTTATTTTTCCGAATGCTTTACAAAAGTACTTTTACGAAGGATTT
>KV908528.1:102500-132072 GCA_002005505.1 Botryococcus braunii
GTTGAGGTGGCCATCTGTCACATGCATAGTGACCATTTACAGTCGGAGGCCATTGGCAGTATGTGGGCAGCAGAAGAGGTGGGGAAGTTTACGATTGAATATTGCCCTGTCTTGTTTTCTTACATGCTTCAAGAGCATGTAATGGCAGGTCCATTGGGAAAGCGTGTATGGATCATGCCCTCCTCTAACATGTCTGGCACATAGCGGGACCCCTTTTTCGAAGTTTGAGCGTACGAATAACGAGAAGTATTTATTGCACACACACATGCATACTGTCAGCGCAAGCTAGCACAAGGTATAAGAACCATCAATGCAATTGCCATTACAGTGACTGAGTTTAGGGGAATGTTCCTTGACATGATGTGACCTTTCTGTGGCCAGGGGACCACAGACACTTGGACATTGCAGCCTGCCACATTCATTGAAATGTTGAAACCTAGTAAGGGCTGGCAACAGTGCAGCTTGAAGTTCAGGGTGTGCACGTTACTTTTTTCCGATGTACTGCAGACCTAATGTTTTCTATAAGGTACATCTTCAGCTCAAGGCGCCAACACAAGCGCTGGACATCAATGCGCGGGGAAGTCTCCACTGTTTTCAGCTAAAAGCGCTGTAACCTGCGCTTGTTTATTTAGCATTTGGCCTTGGGGTGAGGAGGGTAGGACAGAGAGGGAGGCAGGCACTTCCATTTTCTGAACAAGAGGGGGGCGGGGGAGCGTTCCACCGGGAAGTTTGAGCTGTGCATGGCAGTGCAGTGCATCCATCTGTACAAATCAAGTTGGAAGCGCTTGTCTTTGAAGTGCATTGCTGTCCAGGCCGAGCTAGCCCGACAGGCTGCTGTTCCTGGGGCATGCATATGGCAGACAATTGGATATGGCAATGCACTAGTGTGCAGCCGAAATTCAAGAGTGTACTTATGGAGTCAATCTGTACAATAATTAGTTGTTTGCATTAGCTCAGCAGCTTAATATGTCTGGTTTAGGTGCCACTTGATGCTTATTAGATACATCAGTGTGTATCCACGTATGGGTATGTGAAGGACCTGCCATGGTACCTAACATCACACAAATGTAACTACAGTATATCTGCCTCTAAAATCTGGCCTCAAATCCCACACAAGGCAACGGTCCCCCACCTTGTACTGCAGTACTGGACTTTTTTCCTATTCAGCTGAACTTTCTTGACATGACACCATACATGTCTTTTTCTCACCAGTGAACTCTGCCACGTGCAGGGAGCAATATTTACTATGTCAGCAATATGTGCAGTAACATGCATGTTAACAGTGTGGTACTCCAGGGTGCCAATATAGCCATTCACTACCATTGATGTGTTGATCCCCACCGAGTGCTCAGAGAACAGACATCACAAGGGCATGATGGGTTTCTGGGACACATCAAAATCACACACTGGGTGCATGAGAAGCATGTCTGCAGCATACTCACTCAAGTCACAAGTTCCCAAAAAATACGAAATTTTTCCGATCGATTACGAAAGAAATACGAAGGTCTTCGTAAACCCTTCGCAAAGTCTTCGCAAAAAAGTTGGGCCCATCTCGCGTCGGAAAAAATCCGAAATTTTTGCGACGCTTACGAACTTCGCAAACCGGTACGACAGGATTGCGAAGCCTTTGCGACAACTTCCTTCGTCACAGTGAATGTTAATGTGAGAGCTGGCAAGGCTCATATTAGACACAATAACAAATGGGTCTTGTTAAACAAACATGGAAAAGGCTTGGGAAAGAAGTTGGGATGGGGAATCAAATTAGGAAATACCAGGAAAGGGAAACGGGATCATTGGAAAACCTGCTTGTTCAATGTCATGGCCAAGGATGAACATGTTGGTTGGGATGAACAGGAAGAGATGCCACCTTTGGTGGACATGGACGACCCCTCCACGGAGTCATCCGGGACTTCCTTACACAACTGTGCGCCGGGGGATACCTCGGGCATGGCCCCGGATATGGAGAGTTGCCTAGAAGTGGAGAAGGAAGTGGAAGAGGAAGAGGAAAGGGAAGAGGAAAAGGAAGAGGAAGAGGGAGAATCCGAGGTCACCACGGGTAAGCCTTCGGACCCTCTAGAGGAAATTTGTGCTAAAAAGCCTGAGCGGCTAGCACACTTGCTCCGGGAGTACAAGGACATTTTTCCAAATGGGCTACCAGGACTACCCCCACACCGACAAGTCTATCACACTATTAATGTGCAGGAAGGAGTAACTCCTCCAAACCGTCATGCTTACCGCTTGTCCGTGGAAGAAACTGAGGAATGTGAGCGAACTGTGGATGAACTACTTTCTAAGGGACACATACGCCCCTCATGTTCACCATATGCTTCACCTGTAGTGAGGTGCCGCGTTAGCGCGACGCGTCTCACGTAGGATGTGCGCGTAGTTCATGTTTCTTCGTGCCCTTTGGGATACGAGTAGATCTCGTTGTCCTTGTGTGTAGGAAAATGACTGTAATATCATAGTGGGTCTCCTCTCGTCATCCATATCGTTATGCTCGAGAGAGCATCTCGTAGAGGGACGACGTAGCCGGATCCGCGCATAGGTGGACTAGGAACTCGGGTGGCGATCATTGTCTTTGGGTTTGCTGCTACGAGTGAGACATCTAGCATTCTCTACATTGTTCTTTATATATTGTTCTTTGGAGACTCGGACGACCTGCGTGAGGAGGGCTGCGAACTTGTAACGGATTGGAACTTCGATTTCTACCTTCGGTGTCACCCTTGCCTGAAACCCTTGCTTAGCTTGTTATAAATCTTAGTTACACGTCTCACTTCGTTAAATTGGTATCGGCGAGGCAGTTAGAGCCTCGAACCGAAGGGAGACGTAGGGAAGGTTGTAATTGCATTGTTCCATTGCAATATGATGGCGGTTAAACGGAAAGGAAGTAAGTACTCCGGTCTCCCTCTTAAAGAAAAAGAGATTTTGGAAGGTTTGGAAAAGGAAGGTACTGAAGTCGATGGTCTTTTGGAAGACGAGTCCGAAACGGAATTGCAATTGGCCCCATCGCCCAAACCGACCACACCCAAAACGAAACCCAAACCCACTCCTTTGAAGACACCCTTGAAGAAAAATAAGACTAAATCCCTAATTCTACGGTTATTGAAGCGGATTGAGGCCTTGGAGGGAGAACGAGCATCCAAGCGGACGTCATCCACCACTAACGTCGTGCGTGTGCCTACACCAGCCATGTTTACAGGAAAAATAGGAAGCTTCCAATTCTTTGCTAGTAAGGTGGAATCATATGTGAACATTTCAAATGTGTCAAGGGACAAGTGGGTGGCAGTCGCGCTGCAATGTATGGAGGAGCGACCTACAAAGGTGTGGGGGACATACCTCAAAAGGAAGGAAAGGGAAGGAGGTCAAACAGAGCCAACATGGGAAGACTTTAAAATTTTATGGGAAATCGATACGACTCTACCGATTTGGTTATGGCTGCCCGGCAAAAATTAGACCATGTTTATCAAGGGCAAGAAAGCGTTGAAAGATACATAGAAAGGTTTATTTCCTTGTTGAGTGATGTAGAAACCGAATATGACATCTGCGAAAATGATAAAATATATATGTTCCTCAAAGGCCTGAATGCTCCTATTAGAGTTGCTTGCACAGTTAACCCTCAAACTGGTGTCAGGTTCACAAGCCTCGACTCATTGTGCACTTATGTGGTGCAATATGAAAGCAACTTAAAATCAGGGGGGATGCTGAGGGGACAGGAAGGAAGGAAGGTTCTCAACGTTGTGAAGAGGACTCCAACAAGCACGCCGGCATACTTTCCGGGATTCACCCAGGGGCCTGTGCTTGGAGCCGTCGGACACAACGTTGGTGGGAAGTTAGATTCTCGGACAAGCGTCCCCTCCGAGCGCCAGTGTTACTTCTGCAAAAACTTTGGTCACGAGCAATGGCAATGTCAGGCCAAGCGGGACTACTTGCAAAGGAAGAGCAGGCGCGACAGTCAATTGCCCCCACCTCCTCCTTTCCCCTCTAATCAAGCTCGAGGTGGGCAGTGGAAGGGCCGTGGTGGCCGGGGAGCACGTTCGAAGGGAAAAGGGGCGGGGCATAATCCTCCAAAGTAAATTCTGAAGCCATGGATGCCACTTGCTTGCATGTTTTGCACTCTCTTGTGGCCTCCAATTTGGGAAAGGAAGGGGTGAACCTTGTGGTGCCAAATGTTAGGAAGGCTGAATCTGAGATTTCCAAGTTTTTATGGGAACAAAGGTGCAACCCGTCCCTCACTTGTTGTTTCATTGTCGGAAGGAAAACTTGGAAAAGTAAGAGTCTCTATGCTCACCGTATGCAAGGAAGGATTGTGGAAGTGTGTTCAGGAAGGAAGGGACAGGCGGTGGACATGAATGGTCAAACTAGTGTATACCCATTCTCTTTTGTATGTTGTGTGGTTCCCCCAAGACCCACACTCACCATGGGAAGTGTTACTACTGACTCTCCGCTAGCTATGACCTTTCCGGCGAATGTTAAGGGGAAAATCCTTTCATTGTTGTTTGATAGTGGGGCATCTCATTCGTTTATTAAAAGTGATACTTTGCAAGGGCTAGGGGTGCGATACAAACCCGCATGCATATCCGTGACTGTTATAATAGTGAAAGAACATTTTGGTGCCTTTCCCTCAGAAGAGTAATAGTGGCCAGATCAGCTCCAATTACCAGTGAGAACATTTATTAGAATGAGTAATAGGTGGCAGAACCTAGGAGTTCTGCCAGAACCAATCTAGACCAATTGTACGTTGATAAGGGAGGATGAGGTAATCAGACACGGTTTGCTCGAAAGGCTATATGCTCCTGGCTCGAAGGAATGAGGCACTTGATTGGGACATCAAAAGCACTTCGGGTGTTTGTCACTTAACTGTTGCCAGTCAAGTCATCTCATTCACAGTCGCCACTGCTTGTTACTCGACATACAACAAGAGTGTCGCCGGGCTAAACACCCTCGTGCCGGGTCATACAGGTAAACTGTTGTCAGGACATCACATACACAAGAACAATAGATTAGGAAAGGGTCTAGATAATGTGTAATAGAAAGGTGCTAATGTTTTAGCTCATCGGACATCGGTAATGCAGACTATCAGTAACTTCGTAGATAGAGTAGTTTGAATTGCTGAGTGATGAGAGAGAGCAATAAGCATTGTAACACTTGATTGGGACATCAAAAGCACTTCGGGTGTTTGTCACTTAACTGTTGCCAGTCAAGTCATCTCATTCACAGTCGCCACTGCTTGTTACTCGACATACAACAAGAGTGTCGCCGGGCTAAACACCCTCGTGCCGGGTCATACAGGAAACGCCACGCTCAGAATTGTACAGGTTATGGGCCCACCAACTCGTACGCTGAGCACTTCAGATGTGTTACCCGAAAGAAAGGATCTGCGATGGGACGAACGAGTTAGAGCGGGAGAATGGCCTCGGGCTCGTGAAGACCTGTGAGGTTTTCCCCACCTCGACCACCTACGTATGACAGTTTGAGAAGAGCTGGTGGAGAGACAAGACCACGAACACCTGAGGAACGAGCATTCATCGTCAAGGACTTCGTCAGCCGAGCTTACGGACAGGGGAGACTCGACCCTCCACAGTGGTTTAAACTGAGATTTCCAGTTTACCCTGCCTACAAAGTCACAGCCTGGGAGTGTTCCTTCATCAACGGCGACCCAGGATTCGTAACTCGAGCACTATTTGAACGACACCTGCGGCAAGTCGGAGGTCCGGACCAGGAAGAGTTCTGGGCAGAAAAGGCAGCGTACACAGTTGTGGAGACTGCTCTCGCCTCATTCGACGAGGACTTCCTTCTTTCTCTATTGGGGAGTGTAAAGGGATACAGTCCAGAGGAGTGGTGCACAGAACCAGACAGCCAGGACGAGGACGGAGACTCGAAAATTTCAGAACGCGACGACGACTGATCAGATCTTCAACAAAATGGCAAAGAAGGGCTCAAGCACCAGTGAAGCATCAAAGTCAGCGGACGAGGAATCAACATCAACCCCCACACGAGAGCCATGTACACCCAGTACCTCCAAGGGTGAGGGAGATAGTCTTCCCAAGGTTATTGCCACGCAAGTAAAGCTCCATATTAAGCTATTGCGTCATGGTCAGAACTTTATAGTGTGGGACAATGCGTTCACTGCTGCTAATAGTGCAAAGGGTTCCCTGCCTGCGATTCAAGAAGCCATGCCTGGTACTGTCCACAATGCTGCTGCTATGCTACTGATGTATGAATCAGTACCAGAAGAATGGTTGGGGGAGCTGTCTAGCAAGCCCTCTGCTTATGATGCCTATGTATTTATCTGCAAGAAATTTGTTGGTGGATACAACACCCAAGACAATGCAGACTGGCTGAAGGAGATGGCAAGGGGCATGAAGAGAGGCGAAACTATATCTCAGTATGTATCCAAGATGATCAATCTGAAGAGCTGCCTGAAACGTAATGGACATGATCTCCTGGATGGTCATGTGGCAACCCAGATAGTGCAGGGACTTCCAGCAGCAGCCAACCCACCAGGATTGCTACCCACTGCAGTTGCTCAACCTTTGGATCAGCTGGCAGACCTGATCTCCACCACAGCAGAGGCCTCAGGGTATAATGATGATGGGGAGCAACAGGCGGTGGTCATGATGGCTCAGCCTACCCCACCTGCCCCTGTACCTGCACCAACAGCATGTGCGCTGAACCAACCCAAGCAGCCAGCAGAGGGGGACGCAAAGGGAGAGGTAAAGGGGACCTGCAACTACTGCCACAAAAGGGGACACTTCTGGAGAGACTGCCGCAAGAGGCAGAGGGATGCAGAGACCCAGAGGAACGTAGTTGCAGCTGTACAGCACCTAGCTGGCATGTGGCCTCACGGGCAATTTCCTGGAGCACCTCAGCCACTCCCAACTGTGCAGCATGCCTTCCCTGGAGCTGGAGCATTCCCACTGTTGCATTCACCTCATGGTCCTCCCTCTCCCCCTTCAGAAGGTATGCCATACGTAGTGTCCTACAATGTGCTGGACTCTCACTGCAATAAACAGTCCAAACAGTCCTGGCTTGTGGATAGTTGATACAGTAGAAACGGCCAAAGGATGCGAAAACAATGGTTACAAGTTGTTTGGGCTCCACCTCAGTACCCGTCCAGTCCGGCCCGGTCCTTCCTCTGCCAAAGCCTTATTCTATCCTGTTCTAAGTGTGTCCCTGTCTCCATCGCCAATGCGCCTTGTCAAGTAAGGGTCACTCCCTTGGCGCGTGAAGTAGCCACTTCTTGGCGTGGAGGAACATAACTCACGAAGGGACCTTTATGGAGGTCCAAATCCTCGTGGTCCGGTCATTTTCCTATAACACGCGACTTTTCCTGTTACAATAGTGGAGCGTCAGTGCACCTTGTGAACAGCCTGTCCCTGCTGCATGCCCCCACTGTACATACCAAGCCTATTCCCCTACAACTTGCCACTTCAGATGCAACAGGAGGAATCATTGCCACTGGCTCAGTTTGTCTATTGTCCCCACAGCATGTACCACTGTGGCTGCATCATGTGCAGTGTGTTCCTTCAGCTACGACCAATATCCTGTCAGTATCTGCTGCCCTTCGTGATGGTGCCTGCCTTGCCACAGACGGTGTGGGAAGCTTTACAGCAGTGACAGGCCCAAATGGGTGGAGGATGCCAGTGAGTGCAGAAAATGGTCTGTACTATGTACACAACTGTTTGCCTGTGACAGCAAGTAAAACCCCAGGCCCAGTGACAGCTGCCTTGAAGAGAAAATGTAAGAAAAGCCTGAAGCACGACTGCACTTGACGGTTCCTGTGGCACAGCAGATTGGGACACCCTGGAGAACCATGGATGCAACGTTTGAGCAGCGAGCAGTTAGTCACTGGCCTAGACACACATCTCTCCCCTTGTGAAAAATGCCCCAAGTACTGTGAAGCCTGTATTGAGGGGAAGCATGCCCGCCCACCCTTTGGGGAAAGTTCCAGACCTGCAGTGAACCCTCTTGACAGAATTCACATTGACACTGTGGGTCCCATATCTCCAGCTGCAATCACTGGAGAACGGTTTTGGGTGACAGTAGTTGATGAAGCATCAGGATGGAAAGCAGCCTTGCTAGTTAAATCTAAGGATGTTATCGGAGCTGTTGTTAGGGATCTTGTCCTGTTTTGGCAGACAGAACGAAGAACCACTGTGAAATGCATTCGATGTGACAGGGGCACTGAATTTATTAATGCCAAATTCAAGGAGTTCTGTGCATCTCCGGGCACTAAGTTGGAGATGTCAGCACCATATACCCCGCAACAGAATGGGATAGCAGAGCGAGCTAACAGGACCCTCAAGGAGCGAACCAGGACACTTCTCAACTTTGCAGCAGCCAGTCCTGTGATGTGGAAAGATGCTCTGGAGACAGCCTGCACCCTTCTGAACATGGGACCCAGCTCAGGCAGGTCTCTTACCCCCTGTGAAATGTTTATGGGATATAAACCTGATGTCTCCCTTCTACGTACCTGGAGATGTCTGGCATTTGTGCATGTACCAGACCAGCAGAGGGGTGTATTTGCACCCAAGGCAGTGCCCGGGATGTTCACTGGATATTCGCCAGTGTCCAAGGCATTTCGAATCTATCTAGGGGGAGGGGTCTGGCGGGAGAGCAGAAATGTGGAATTTGTGGAGCACATTCGGGGGGGCTCCAGAGTGGGAATACACATTCTGCCTGGAGAGCCACAGAAGTTTTCATATCCTGAAGGCCTGCACCTCCAGCAGCGGGACAGTGAACTTCCTGCTGGTCACATCCAACCCCACACTCAGGATGGCACGATCAGCATACCCTGCTCCAGCAACAGACCTGACAGCACCCTCCCAGAAGCCCCTGACGAGGCTGCAACCGAGCATGGCTGTCAGGGGAAGTGCCTCCCGGAGGAAGGTGCCTCTGATCTTGCCACTGGATCACCGGGAGGAACCCATCCGCTAGACCTGGACCAGTCCGGCATGTTGGAGACACTTCATCGAATGGCAAGAGGGAATCCCGACAGTGGAGGACATCAATGGTGTTTGGAGCGAGCACAGCAGACACTCCGAGATCCGCGGCCTGACAACGAAGGCCAGCCGCCGGATGGATTGACAAGATCACAACGCTACGAGCATCGCACTGCTGCTCGCGAGCTCCTGCTGGCACAGGAGAAGGGAGAGAGCTGTGAGCGAGTGGGGTTGACTGAATGTGACACCGAGTCACAGGGACCAGGGGAAGTGCAGGAAAGAGGTCAGGATCCTGAGAGACCTGCATCACATGTGAGCGATGAGAGGGGGACAGTCTCTGATCAGACTGAGGATGGTCCAAGTGAGCTGAGTTGCTTGGGTGGGACCTGTTCAGTACCTGAGGAAATTGTTAGAGATGAGAGTTCTGTCTGTAATGCCCAAAGACAATGTGGTGCCAGCCACACAAGTGTGGGCTATGCTTGTGAGCGTGCTGCTGGGCCTGCGCCCCAGCGCTCATGTTTGGCAGGGAGCAGACAGAGAGAGAGAGAGAGAGACATGGGCACAACACCAAGACAGACCAAGTGTCCAAGCTGTGCAGAGTGGTTCAATTGCCTGCGAGAGCTCTGACGAGGCTGAAGCACGTCAGTCATGTAAGAGTGTGGATGAGGAGGTGAATCGGAAGCTTGGCCAGTGTGAGAATTTGCCCAATTACAAGAGCTTTCCGAGAGATACCTGTGTCTGGGAGGATGATGTGAGAGTGCGAAGCAGTAAGCTCGAAAGGGCAAACTGTGAGTCGAAGAGAGAGAGAGAGCAGCGAGGAAGAGTCAGAATCCTCACAAACTGCACCCAGGTGCAGTGCGGCGACATTCAGCGAAAGAGTAGTGGGTGAAAGAGAGAGTGACAGCAAGCCAGATCAGGGGAAGCACACAGGGGTACGGTTTGGGAAAACTAGTGTGCCTTCCAGTTTGAGGGAGGCACAGAAGTTCCCTTCAGTGGGAATATTGGAAGGCTGCTATGCAAAAAGAGCAGAATTCTTTGGATGCCCACGAGGTCATGGAGTATGTCCCTAGACCTCGTGGCCATAAAGTAATTCCAGTTCATTGGATCTTTTCAGTGAAAATGGATGCCCATGGCAATGTGCTCAGGTTCAAGGCTAGGCTGGTAGCTCAAGGATGCAGGCAAATTCCTGGAGTAGATGTCATGGAAGTCTTTGCCCCAACTAGCAGTTATGGATCCAGGAGAGCCTTACTGTCAGTGGCTGCACAAGAGGGTCTTGAAATTCACCAGGTGGATGTCAAGACTGCTTTCCTGAATGGGGAATTAGAGGAGGAGGTGTATGTCACACAACCTCCTGGGTTTGAAAATGGGGATGGTAACACAGTGTGTCGCTTGAAGAAGGCATTGTATGGCCTGAAGCAAGCTCCAAGGGCATGGCATAAGACCCTTAATGAGAAGCTGCATACCATGGGCTATGAAGTGTGCAAGAGTGATGCTGGTGTCTATGTGAAGTGTTCAGTAGATGGAGGAAAGTCATTTGTGTTGATTTATGTAGATGATCTACTGATAGTTTCCAAAGGCATGGGAGAGATTGAGAGAGTGAAGGGTTTACTCAAGCAAGAGTTCACCATTCATGATTAAGGAGAGGTAAAAGATTTCCAAGGCTGTCAAGTGATGAGAGATAGGGATAAAGGGCTAATTTCATTAAGCTGCATCCCTAAGATTGATGCACTCGTGGAGAAATTTGGGCTGGATCTGGAGTCTGTGGGGCCCGACACCCCTATGACCAAAGATTTTATAGCCACACAGAGGCCTATGTCCAAGGACAACAGTGACAGCATTGGTGCTGGGAGCCCCCTTCCACCAGGACACATGTACTGTGAACTGGTTGGGTCACTGTTGTACATTGCAAATACCACTAGGCCTGATATTTCACAGGCTGTGGGAGTGCTTTCCAGGTACAGGATTACCCCTACTACTGCTCACTGGAATGAAGCCATCAGAGTGTTGAAATATCTGAAGGCAACCAGAGATCTCGTTTTGGTCCTTGGAGGGAAGGACACAGAGCTTGCGGGTTTTGTTGATGCAGATTATGGTGGGGACCAAGATCACCGATTTTCCACTACAGGGTATGTCATCAGAGTGTTTGGTGGAGCTGTAGTTTGGGGGAGCAAGAAGCAGTCTGCAGTTGCCACATCCACTGTAGAAGCTGAGTTCATGGCAGCAAGTGCAGCTGTCAAAGAGGCCAATTGGATGAAGGGATTCCTTCAGGAAATTGGGATTTCTCCATTGATTGTCAAGATTCACTGTGATAATCAGGGATGCATCAATCATCTCAGAAATCCAGTGTTCTCTAAGCATACTACGCATATTGCTATCAGCTTCCACTTTGCGCGGGAAGCTATTGCATTGGGTCAAGTTGATGTGAAATACGTTCCTTCTGCAAGGAATGTGGCGGATATATTCACAAAGCCTTTAACAAGGCAGGTATTTCAAGGACATCGTGAGGCTCTGGGTTTGGCCAAGTTTTTGTGAGGAAAAGGCAAGGGGAAGTGTTATAATAGTGAAAGAACATTTTGGTGCCTTTCCCTCAGAAGAGTAATAGTGGCCAGATCAGCTCCAATTACCAGTGAGAACATTTATTAGAATGAGTAATAGGTGGTAGAACTTAGGAGTTCTGCCAGAACCAATCTAGACCAATTGTACGTTGATAAGGGAGGATGAGGTAATCAGACACGGTTTGCTCGAAAGGCTATATGCTCCTGGCTCGAAGGAATGAGGCACTTGATTGGGACATCAAAAGCACTTCGGGTGTTTGTCACTTAACTGTTGCCAGTCAAGTCATCTCATTCACAGTCGCCACTGCTTGTTACTCGACATACAACAAGAGTGTCGCCGGGCTAAACACCCTCGTGCCGGGTCATACAGGTAAACTGTTGTCAGGACATCACATACACAAGAACAATAGATTAGGAAAGGGTCTAGATAATGTGTAATAGAAAGGTGCTAATGTTTTAGCTCATCGGACATCGGTAATGCAGACTATCAGTAACTTCGTAGATAGAGTAGTTTGAATTGCTGAGTGATGAGAGAGAGCAATAAGCATTGTAACACTTGATTGGGACATCAAAAGCACTTCGGGTGTTTATCACTTAACTGTTGCCAGTCAAGTCATCTCATTCACAGTCGCCACTGCTTGTTACTCGACATACAACAAGAGTGTCGCCGGGCTAAACACCCTCGTGCCGGGTCATACAGGAAACGCCACGCTCAGAATTGTACAGTGACCCTTGCTGATGGAAGTGTGTCCGATACGAAAGGAACGGTAGATGTGTCGTTTACACTCAAGCCCGGTGTAACCTCCCGTCACAACTTCATTGTAAGCCCTGCCATGATTGATGGGGTAGACATGATTTTGGGGCAGGACTGGATGGAAGAAAGAGGAGTCTCAATTGATTTTTGTGTGAAGGCTGCTCAATTTAGACATAATGGGAAGTGGGTCACCCTAAAACACGCAAATTCATCTTTGCCAGTGGGGCCAAAACTTGTTTGGGGTTTACAAGCACAAGAGAGGAAGGAAGGAGGGATAGGAATGGAAAAGGATGGAAGGGTCAAGATGTTTGGAAGGTTTGTTTGTATACTGTGCTTGTGAATGAGCAGGCTGAACTGGTGGACATCACCGGGGAGGACGCCTCAAGTGAGGCCGACCTGGCGGACACCGACCAATCTATGGACGACACCCCCGTCGTCACAAAACCCCCCAGTAGTACCGGTATGACTTTCACTCATCAAATAAATGACATGTTGGAAGGCAAGCCACAGGCCCTGAAAGACTTGTTACTTGCAAATGAGGACTTGTTTGCAAAACAACTCCCGGGGTTACCCCCGGAGCGGGAAGTGTTTCACACAATAAATTTGGAAGAAGGACATCGGCCCCCCAATAGGCCCGCGTACCGTCTTGCTCCAAGTGAGCTTGCGGAATGCGAAAAAACGGTTGATGAGTTGTTAAAATTGGGATTGATCAGGCCAAGTTGCTCACCATTTGCATCACCTGTTTTGTTTGTTAAAAAGAAGGATGGAAGTTTGCGTATGGTAATAGACTACCGTCCCCTGAATAAAATTACCATCTCGGATAGGTACCCTCTCCCCAGAATTGATGATCTGTTGGATAGGCTTAAGGGAGCCAAGGTGTTTTCGAGCTTGGACTTGTTGTCTGGGTACCATCAAGTGCGACTTCGCAAGGAGGATGTGCCTAAAACTGCCTTCAGGACCCCTTTTGGCTTGTACGAATTTCTTGTACTTCCCTTTGGTTTGACCAACGCGCCCGCGACATTTCAACGGCTTATGAATGAGGTTTTCACGACTTTATAAGGGAAGGCTTTGTGGTTGTATACTTGGATGATGTGCTCATTTATAGCAAAACGGAAGAGGAACACCTTCTGCAGTTGGACAGAGTTTTCACCCGTCTACGCGAACACCAACTCCTGGCAAAACTTGTCAAATTCTCTTTCTTTGAGAAACAATTGAAATACTTGGGACACATCATTGGGGAAAATGGGTTGGAAGTGGATATGGATAAAGTCAATGTGGTGCAGGAGTGGCCTACGCCCACAAACGTAACGGAAGTTAGGAGGTTTCTTGGGTTGTCTAATTACTTTCGAAAGTTTATTCAGAACTACAGTATCCTAGCAACCCCATTGACAGCTCTCTCTGGGGCAAAAGCACCTTGGAAGTGGGGACAGGAACAACAGGAAGCATTTGACAACATAAAGGAAGCTTTGGTAAGTGCCCCTACCTTAACACTCCCGGACGTACGTCGGCCATTTACGGTAGTGTGCGATGCATGCGATTACGGCGTGGGAGCTGTGCTGTTTCAAGATGGGAAGGTTTGTGGGTATTTCAGTAAAAAGTTGGGAGCAAGCGAGAGGAACTACAGTGCCACGGAACGGGAGTTATTGGCTGTAGTGTATGCTCTCACGGAATGGAGATGTTATTTGATAGGTAAGCCAGTAACGGTGGTGACGGATCACAAGTGCAACACCTTCTTGGGTCAACAGGTGGGGCTTAGTCCTCGGAGGGCTCGGTGGGCCGAGCGCCTGCAGGAGTTTGAGATTGAATGAGTATGGGAACCGGGCAAGACCAACATTGCGGATCCGCTCTCCAGGTGTCACTTCACTCAACACCCTGGACCTGGGGGGAGGGACAATGGGGCTGCTGTGGCCGGGGCTGCCCTCCGGCGCAAGCGTCGGCGCACCAGTCCGGACTCCCTCACCCCCTCCAGCCGGGATGTCGAGGGTACCCTCACAGCTCGGGTCCGCAAGGTCCCCAAGGTCACGCTCCCGGGGCCCGCTCACGAGACCCCAAGCTCCCTCGGCACGATGGAGCAAATCGGGTTGGCCAGCCCGAGTGAGCTTACCCGCGAGACCGATGGGTACGAATCCCTACTTGGAAAACTTGGGAAGGCTTACACGGATGATCCATGGTTGGCAACGCGTGCGAATAGAAGGAAGGTTAGTCTAAAGGGAGGCTTTTGGGAGAGGAATGGACGGAAATATGTCCCTGCATTGTTTGAGGAAAGGAAAGATGGGGAACTTGTCGTGGAGAACCTACGACGTGGAATTTTGGAAGCTTTACATGATCCACCTCATGTTGGTCACCCTGGAGTAACTCGCATGTACGAGCTTGTCACAAGGGAATGGTATTGGGCGGGAATGTATGAGGATGTCAAAGCCTATGTTGCTCATTGTGACTCTTGTCAACGAGTCAAGGCTCGGAATACTTTGCCTGCTGGTCTTCTTCACCCCTTACAAATACCAGCAAGGAAGTGGCAAAGTGTGTCTATGGACTTTATTACCAACCTCCCACAGACCCCAAGTGGAAATGATGCTATTTGATTTGTCGTGGATAGGCTTAACAAGTGTGCTCATTTTGCTGCTACAACAATGAATGCTGATGCTTATACTCTAGCACAATTGTTAAGGACATGGGTGTGGATGTATCGTGGATCCCGGGTGTGGTGGCATTGTGGATCACAAGCCACTCACTGGCGAACGCGGCCGCACTCTGGACGATCCGAACGAGCCAAATGAGGATAGCTGGAAATAACTTGCACAGCTCGTTGTTGCCACAAGAAAGTGGAAGAATACAGAGAGAGTCACGGGCTCCCGCCATTGCCTCCGAAGGGCACGACTCCTAGGGTCCACCTTAGGGTCCCGTCGACCGGTTGGCCCTCCTTGGAGGGGTCTCTCTGTATGGCCATATGGACTTTGGATAGGCTAGGGTAAGGCTGCCTTACCCGGTAGGGTTGACCATGGGTCCCTTACCTGGATAGATTTTTGTGCACATTAGGTGTATGGCCTTTTCACTTCACTACCACACCTGATCAATATGGTGCAATACTGGCGTAATACTGGACTATATGTGGAAATTGGACTCCCCTTGGACTCTGGACTTTTGGACATCTGGACTTTTACCTCTGCCCTTGTGTCTCATTTTGGCTGTTCATCATGTGGACTTTCGTTCTTCTTTCAGTGTTTTGTCTTTTGTTCTGTTAGTCATGCCTGATCCTTGTTCTTATTGCATTATGGTGGGGACCCCGATACGCAGCATTCGGCTGGGGTCTGGCAACATGGGAGGCGGGTTGCCCGTAGGTCTAAGTCTGAGTCTCCGCATGTTGGAAGGTCTTTCTGTTCCTTTGTTTGCCTTGTCTGTTTGTTGTTGCGCTCTGCCTTCTGCGCGGGGACGCACAGGAATAAGGGGGGGAGTATGTAGAGAGGTGCAGCGTCAGCGCGACGCGTCTCACGTAGGATGTGCGCGTAGTTCATGTTTCTTCGTGCCCCTTGGGATACGAGTAGATCTCGTTGTCCTTGTGTGTAAGAAAATGACTGTAATATCCTAGTGGGTCTCCTCTCGTCATCCATATCGTTATGCTCGCGAGAGCATCTCGTAGAGGGACGACGTAGCCGGATCCGCGCATAGGTGGACTAGGAACTCGGGTGGCGATCATTGTCTTTGGGTTTGCTGCTACGAGTGAGACATCTAGCATTCTCTACATTGTTCGTTATATATTGTTCTTTGGAGACTCGGACGACCTGCGTGAGGAGGGCTGCGAACTTGTAACGGATTGGAACTTCGATTTCTACCGTCGGTGTCACCCTTGCCTGAAACCCTTGCTTAGCTTGTTATAAATCTTAGTTACACGTCTCACTTCGTTAAATCACCGGTATTGTTTGTGAGGAAGAAGGAGGGCACATACCGAATGGTTATAGACTACAGGGCATTAAATAAAATCACCATTCATGATAGGTACCCTCTCCCTCGCATAGACGACTTGCTTGATAAACTTAAAGGTGCTAAGATTTTCTCAAGTCTGGACCTCCTCAGTGGTTATCATCAAGTAAGGCTAAAGGAGGAAGACATTCCTAAAACAGCGTTTCGTACACCCTTTGGGCTGTATGAGTTCTTAGTGCTTCCTTTTGGACTCACCAACGCCCCCGCTACCTTTCAACGCCTAATGAATGAAATCTTTCATGATTTCATAAGGGAAGGGTTTGTGGTAGTGTACCTTGACGATGTTCTAAATTTCAGTCGGGATGAAGAGGAGCATTATGCTCATCTTCGGAAGGTGTTCCAACGCCTTCGGGAAAAGGAATTGTTTGCAAAACTTGCCAAATGTGAATTCTTATGCTCAGAACTCAAATACCTCGGGCATATCATTGGCAAGGATGGACTGAAAGTGGACCCCCAAAAGGTGGAGGTAGTCAAGGATTGGCCCACACCCCAAAACGTCACCGACGTGCGTAGATTTTTGGGGCTGGCAAATTATTTTCGAAAATTTATTCAGGGGTTCAGCTCACTTGCTGCTCCTTTGACTAAACTGTCCAGTAGCAAAAGTTCTTGGACTTGGGGAAAGGAGCAAGATGAGGCCCTTGCGGCTCTCAAGGATGCATTAATACAGGCACCCATACTATCACTGCCAGACCTTCGTAAACCCTTCCAGGTAATTTGTGATGCGAGTGATTTTGGGGTTGGCGCTGTACTATTGCAGGAAGGTCGAGTCATTGCTTATTACAGTAAGAAGCTCAATAGTGCAGAAAGGAACTATTCTGCAACTGAGAGGGAGTTACTTGCTGTAGTGTATGCCTTGACTGAATGGAGATGTTATGTCCTAGGGAAACAAGTCACTGTCACCACAGATCATAAGTGTAACACTTTTCTTCAGCAACATGTTGGTTTAAGCCCTCGGAGGGCACGGTGGGCTGAGAAGTTGCAGGAGTTCAACATTCTTTGGGTTTGGGAGCCTGGAAAGACTAACTGTAACGGCAGGAAGCTGCCAGGTCCTGAAATGTGTAGGATTTTGGGCAGGAAGCTGCCGGGTCCTGAAATGAAGGTTCTGGAAAGTGGCACGCGTCTTGGCATCGAAGGAAGTCCCGGTGCTGACCGGCTTGTAACAGATTCCGCTGAATGCTCTAACCTGACTAGTGTCTCGTCTCTCTCTCTCTTCCTTTGCCACTATACTAACGTTGCGGATGCGTTGTCCAGGAACCCAGTCCTCCAGGGACAGCTCCAGGGACAACAGCAGCGCAACGTCTCCACGGAGCCCAACCCCGGGAAGGGGATCAATGCAATCTCGATGGATGGGGACGGGAGGGCCCGCTCGGGCTCCATCACCCTCGGGTCTGACGGGTGTGACACCTTCTTGGAATTGTTGAAGGGTGCTTACGCACATGATTCGTGGTTGGGAACAAGGGCAAATAGGAGAAAAGTTCACTTTACGGACAGGGTTTGGGAATTTGGAAGGGAGGGAAGAAAATATGTGCCTGCATTTTATGAAGTCCGGGATAAGGAAGGTCCAGTTGCTAGGAATCTGCGGCAGGACATATTGAAAGCTTTGCATGAACCTCCTTCTGTTGGTCATCCAGGCTTTGCGAAGATGTATGATCTAGTGAAGCGGGACTGGTGGTGGCCGGGAATGGCGGAGGATGTGCGGGAGTATGTGAAGTATTGTGATTCATGCCAGCGGGTGAAGGCCTCAAACCAGTTACCCGCAGGACTCTTACACCCTTTACAAATCCCCACAAGGAAATGGCAAAGCATCTCAATGGATTTCATCACGGGACTGCCTAAAAGCAAACACGGGCATAACGCAATATGGGTAGTGGTTGACAGCTTGAGCAAATGTGCCCACTTTGCCCCTACCACTACCAATGCAGATGCTTATGAAGTTGCTGTTCTGATGAGGGATAAAGTATGGAAGTATCACGGTTTCCCTGAGGAAATTGTTTCGGACCGAGATCCTTGGTTTGTGAATAATTTCATGAACACACTTCTAAGTCTGACGGGGTGCAAGCCGGCTCGAACTACGGCATATAATCCTCAGTCAGATGGTCAAACGGAACGGGTGAATAGGATCTTGGAAGATTTTCTGAAACACTATGTCAAGGATAACCCAAAGGAGTGGGAGGATTACCTTTCAGTGGCGGAATTTGCCTACAACAACTCTTGGCAAACTTCCCTAAACTCCACACCCTTCAGGTTAACATATGGGCAAGATCCAAATATACCGTTTGCGGTGGGACACATGGAGGGCACTAAGGTGGATAGGGCTGATCTCTTCATGAGAAAAATGCAAGACAAAATCACCCTTGCAAGGAAGTGTTTGCGTGCAGCTCAAGACCGTCAGACGGCCTATGCCAACCGGCATAGGAGGGAGGCCATCTACCAGGAAGGGGAGTATGTCCTCCTTTCCACCCGTGCGGCCCCCACGCTAACTTCAAACAGATTCAGCAAGCTGCAGCCCAGGCACGTGGGACCCTTCAGGGTCATGGCGGTCACGCCCGACAACGTTAACTTCGTCACACTGGATCTTCCGGACCGGCTGGACATCCACCCCCGCATGAATGTCTGCTATTTGAAGCCATACTGGACACGTGAGGAGGCGCAGTCGCGTGGATACTGCCCCCCAAAAGTCATCACCAAAGCGGATGGCACCACTCACCTGGAGTGGGTAGTGGATGCACTAGTCGATCACCGGCTGTTGCACGACAAGGATGGGTTCTCCTACCATTTTGAGGATGGCACACCCTTTCTCGAGTACCTTGTAAAGTGGGCAGGCCATGGGGCCACAGAGGACTCATGGGAATCTCAGGAGGCATTCGAGACCCATCCCGGGCTGGTTAATACCTATCATAGACTCCAGGGGCTCGCCCCACCCATTTGGGACCAGGTGGCGCTGCGCGACACCTTCCCTTGAACGGGCCCCTCCGGACGGTTGTCCCCCTCATTCCACTTGTGGAGTTCCCACCTGGTGTCTGGGAATACATGGGACGGGACCTATGGTAGGGACTGTATATCTTGTGTACTTTGGGACAAGGGACGGGGTAGGTTGCCTACCTCGGTATGTGTGGCATGAGGCCTCATACCGCTTCGATGCATTGAACTCGGGGTTCTGCATTCAGGGATGGGAATTGAAGTACACATGGCGCGCAACCGCAGTCTGCTTAACTAGCACTTGGGACGTGGGCTTGAAGTACAGAAGTGACTTGGGACCCTAGGCTATGGGCTACATGGAACCCTTGGATATGGACTACTTGGCATCTTGGGATGGATTTCTTTCTATGTACTATATGTGTACCTTATGTGTACAGTATGTGTACAGTATGGACAATGTATCATAAAGAAACTGTGTTGTATGGATAGCCACTTTAGGAAAGCATTGTGGACTGAGCTACACCTGTGTCATATTTATCTTGTTCGGACTGTTTATCGGTTGTGTCACAAGCATTGTATTGTTTTAATAAATAATAAATAGGGATGTGTCAATAAAGGCGGACTTGGATAGTTCGAAAGGAATAAGGCGAACGTTCGTCGTAGTTCGCCGTAGTTTATCGTACCGTGTCGTATCGTATCATATCGTATCGTATCGTACAGTATTGTACTTAGGACTGGAATAAAGCACACCTAATAAATAAATTAAAAAAAAATGGACGCTTTAGTCAATTGCTTGGGATGATAGGGGAATAACTTGGAGGCGGGGACCCTAATGTAACCCATTCGGCAAGGGTCTAACGGCGCTGGTGGATGGGCCGTTCGGTGACGACCATTCCCTTATAATTGTGGTCTACTGTATGTGTGTATGTGGCTGCATGAGGACATGCAGGAATTAAGGGGGGGATGATGTGATGGAATGTAGGGATTTCCCGGCATTTCTGGACATTTCCCTTACCCCCTAGCCTAGGCGCACATGTGGTGCACATGTCGTACGAGCAACGCGAGTACGCACGTGCCTAGCGTCTAGCCTTGGCTTCCTAGCCGTCGAATTCCATTGGATAGTTATGGACGTTACTCTCATAGTAGGATTCTAGGATATTTTCTAGATACTATTGTAGAGGTTTGGTGGACTAGTGCGCTACCATTGGAGGAACGTTAACACACGATCACGAACCACGGGAAGGAACGGATAGAGACGTAAGCCACGGGAAGACACGCACTCAGGTAATTTGGAAGCTTAGTAGACCACAAGTAGGGAGTGGAAGCTCCGTGAGGTGGGGGTTACTTGTAATTGGAAAGAGCGTCCAACTTGTCGGCCATCCGGCCTTGTCTCTCTCTCTCTCACAACTTGGAAATTCTCTCTAACTTGTGCATTCTACGACACCGGGGCCCCTTGTGTGCCTTGCGGGCACTGTTGCCGGTTCCCAAGTGTGCCTTGTGTGTGCGTGCATGCGTCAGTGGGTTTTCCTCCATTGGCAGTTGGGAGAGAGCGGGAGGTGGTGTTCCCGGCTTGTTTTAAATGGATCGTGGCTCTGTTGACTCATAGTGCCACCTCCGTGCTTTTTTGAGGGCCAGCACCGTCAAACATAAACTCTCCACAGAACCCCCCTCAAACAGATGGGGGGTTGAGTCATAGTTTCACCTTCTTGCTTATTGTTCTGCTAAAACCAGTAAACTTTTCCACATCCCTGTATCTCGTGTCAATTTCAGAGCATGCACACCCGCACATGCACAATACTAGCACATAGGATTCGGGCAAAATCTAACTTTGTTGCGCCTGTTCACTTATCCTGACATCACAAATGCATATATGGCAGACATGGGTATGATGTTGTGCTCAAAGGGGCGCCGTCGAGGTTCTCGGTCTGTGGAGAGTGCTCCAGCTAAGAAGACCAGGCCTGAGGGAGAATGCAGCCGGGAACAAATGAGGTGCTCACATGTAAGATGAGAATTTCCGACCGTACTGATTTTAGAGATGATGACATATGTTGTGCTTACTTTTTCTTACGTATTTCAATGAAATGAGTTGCTTCTTCGGTAGGCCACATATGTATCGCAAGGATGCATACTGTGCTTGTAAGTTGGTTGGTGGGGCAGCGGCAGTTTATCTGCAAGTCGTTTGCAGACACTACTTTCTTTTGGGGGAAAGGGGGGGGGGGAACAGGGCACAGGAGTGGACATTTTGTGTGGTTTTTTCCCCCCTTTTCTTTTTATTTACACACAGTGGGGGTTGGGGGAGGGGGAGCTGGGCATGGTTTCGGCTGTTACCCAGGTACATGGTCCACTTCTACTGCAGCACGTGCAAAGTCGTATTCCTTGTCTGCAATCTCTCTCCCTCTCTCTCTCTCTCTCCCTCTCTCTCTCTCTCCCTCTCTCTCTCTCTCTCTCTCTCTCTCTCTCTCTCTCTCTCTCTCTCTCTCTCTCTCTTCTCTCTCTCTCTCCTCTCCTCTCTCTCTCTCTCTCTCTCTCTCTCTCTCTCTCTCTCTCTCTTTCTCTCTCTCTCTCTCTCTCTCTCTCTCTCTCTCTCTCTCTCTCTCTCTCTTTCTCTCTCTCTCTCTCTCTCTCTCTCTCTCTCTCTCTCTCTCTCTCTCACTCTCTCTCTCTCTCTCTCTCTCTCTCTCTCTCTCTCTCTCTCTCTCTCTCTCTCTCTCTATGACTGTGTGTTTGTATTTGTTTCTTTCACTCTTTGTTTGATTGTGTGTCAGTCTGGCTGGCTGGCTGGCCGTCTCATGCCATGAACACTCAACATATTATCTTAGAACACTTATTGCTTATCCTAACTGTATCATGGATGTACTGCAGAGCGAGAGCTTCCAAGCATTAAGGATCTACGGATTGGGCTACCGCATGCCCTGATCACCAGTCTTCATATTCAATGGAAATATGCGTTGCTACATGCAGATTCTGCATTTTCTACAGCGCGGGCATGTTGCTTAATGCACGTGGGATCGTATGTGTGAGGGTGCTGAGTGACAGGTGTTGTTTGGAAGCATGTAGTACATGTACATATATGGATTGGGGTGACTCTAAGCTTAACGCTTCTAAGCTTCATATAATTAGATTTACAGCTTCATCGAATTAGATTTGCAGCCTGTCTTGGGGTGACAGGCGTTGTACACTGTTTGTTGGAGATCTCACCCCAATCTTAAGATTGGGGTGACAAGAAGGATTGTTTTAGCGTTGAGCTTGACACACAGATTATATTTGCACTTTGTGCAGTTAAGGTGTCTGCATGGCACATGGTGCCCCTAATACAGGAGTGTCATTGTAATTACCATTCAAGCCTCAGAATTCTCATGTCTTCTGGTGCAACACTCAAGTACTTCACAAAAGTTCCTATACACTTCCCATGCCAAGCCCATAAGGTCTGACACACTTCCCATACATCTTGTGAACATCTCATGTCTTCTGGTGCCAAACTCATGTTCTTCACAAAAGTTCCTACAAACTTCCCATACGTCTTGTGAACATCTCATGTCTTCTGCTGCAACACTCAAGTTATTAACAATAGTTCCTATACACTTCCCAGGCCAATCCCATAAGGTCTGACACACTTTCCATACATCTTGTCAACATCTCTTGTCTTCTGATAACGTCTGATACGAATCCTGTACACTTCATGCAATGTTCTCATAACTTCTCATAAGTCCCAGAACTTCCAATATACTGCTGATTTCGTTCACGGTACATCTCAAACTCTTCCCATACTCTTCCAATAACATCTCATTTACGTCACGATCGTGCTGAACCTGGACTTCGAAGTGGTTTTGAGATGTCTTATAAACGTCGGATTCAGGTCTGGGAAACTTCTTAAAAGGCGACATATGCGCTGAAAACGTTCATAATTTATTATACTTGAGATGGAAGTATATGAGAAGAGTGAGACTTAAGAAGTGGACAAGATGTCTTGGGAAGAATATGGTAAGATCTCGAGATCTTCTGAAAAGTTCTCAAAATTCGTGAGAAGATTATGAGAAGTCCTCTTATCATATTTCCTCTAGATTTTATGAGAAGATCGAGATGTTTTCGAGAAGTTTCTAGACGATTCAGACGTATATGAGAGGAACTCGTCCTGCCAGTGAGAGCCAGTGGATGTAATGCAAACATCACTGGCAGGACGAGTTTTGACCTGAAAAGGTCTGAATCGTCCTGGAAAGCTCCTAATTGTCCTGGAAAGGTCTTGATCGAGCTGGAAAGGTACTGAAGGATACTGAAAAAGTCCCAAAGTTTTCTGGGTTATTTTTGGGGTGTCCCAGAAACATTTTAGTAAAAGCACGGAAAGGGATTAGAGTAGGCTGGGACATGTTTGAGAACTCCCGGAAACATCCCTAGGCCATCGGGATGGTTTCCAGACATCCTGTAAATGTGCTGGTGAATGCTGGACAGATGCCAAGACATGTTGGAAATCCCCAGTTCAATCCCAAAACTTCTCGGGATCACCTGTGAATGCTGGAAAGGTGCCAAGACATGCTGGAAATCCCCAGTTCATCCCCAAAACATCTCAGGATCACCTGTGTACATCCTAGGAAGCAATGCAAAACATGTGATGGTCCTGCCAGTAACCTAGAGCGCATGGGGTATTCCATGGATCTTGATGATAATGTGGATGTGTCCAAGTGTGTGTGCAACACACACACACACACACACACACACACACACACACACACACACACACACACACACACACACACCCACACACACACACACACACACACACACACACACACTACCCACACACACACATTAACTACTTGTGTATAAACACTCTGTACTTGTGTATAAACTCTGACACACACACACACACACACCCACACACACACACACACACACACACACACACACACACACACATTAACACACACACACACGCACGCACACACGCACACACACACACACACACACACACACACACACACACACACACATACTTACATACATCCATGCTGTTATATCTTTAGATCTCAGGGAGAAAGACAGTTGAGGGTGCTGGTGACACATGCATGCTTTCATCCAGGTGTTTTTTACAAGTACAGCATTTGAGGTATCCAGTACCTCACCCCTCCTAACTGCTGGTCTACCATAAAAAAAATTTGAAAACCAGAAACCTAGATTAGTCCCCAGCATTTTTCCTAGGCCTCTTTCGCCCTGTATTGTCATTTCTTGGTTTGTCCTTTGAGGTCCACCCCATGGCCACCTTCAAGGCCCGCGCCTTCTTGTAAATATGGTCATTGCTGAACCCAGGCAGGATGAAAGGTACTTGCATCTGGGCTCTAGCATGCATGATGCTGTAAAGGGCTTCAATCATCCCTCCAGCCCACATTCCCATCACTCCACGTTCCTCATACGAGGACTCCTCCAGATCTGTCGCAAACATATTCTGAACTGCCGCCTCGTAGATTGCATTCAAGCCAGGACCAAGCTTGATGGTCCCCTGAAAGAACTCCCTCATCTCATCAGTCTCTGACAGCCGCATCATTGTGGCATAACTGGAGAGAGCCTTCGGGAGGTACGTCGGGCTGGCTGCCTCGTCCCCTGTGCTGTTGAGAGACAGGCAAAAAGTGTTGTTGACCACGGCATGCACGTGAAGCGGGGGAATGTGGGCGTGTTGCCCTTTGCCCAACACAACGAACCACACCCCCTGCACGCGCAATACTGCGTTCTTGAACGCCTCCCAATGGTCCCTTGATATGCAGCCACCGGTACTGGAATACGTGGGGATATCTATACCCTGTGCAGCAGCAACCACGTTTCAGACTGGTGCAACCCAGGACCATCCACCTTCCTTCCCCAATATGCCAATTAAGGATGGGAGCAACAACTGGGCCCAGTATGCAGACTGGTGCAACCCAGGACCCTCCACCTCATGTCCCACTGTGGCAATTGAGGAAGCGAGCAACAACTGACACTTGTATCCAGACTGGTGCAACCCATGATCCCCAGCCCACACACACACACACACAATCCCACACACACATAAACACATAGTGACACCCATACACACACACACACACACACACAGCCACCCATACACACACACACACACACACACACACACACACATACACACACACACACACACACACCCCCACACATAAGCACACCATCCCCTACCCATTGGGGACATGACATTCCCATTATATCTCCTTGAATGCACAGAATGTTATGTTAAGTGCATTGTGTGCTGCTGAAAATTTTGAATGCCTAGGTACACTACATACTGTTTCAGACTTCATGAATAGCACACCTACCTCCTTGATGCCGTCAATTACAAATATCGTCGATGGCATTGGCAATGGAGCATCAATGTGGAACAAGGTGGATGATCCTTTGTTCCCTGCGACGATATCTTGCATTGTGCCTGTTCCACAACACCCTCATTATATGGTCACCCTTGTGTGTTGTGTAGGATACAACTAAACATGAGTAAAGGGGCGGCACCTTGTGTCACTTGCGCTTTTACGACTTCGTTGTTTAATAGGTGTGGCTGGACCAACACCCCATTGCGAAAAATATGGCCCACTTCTTTCTTGAGTACGTCGACTGGAATGTTTCCTGTCTGCCATATTTGTGGCTCCCGTACATCCTGTACATGAGCACATAATGTCTTAAATACGGGCATGGTAATGCTTATCCAATACTTAGGGCCTTCCCTTCGTTTTCAGTGTATTTAGAGTCCTTTAAACGCATTTTCTACACTACCTTGACTGGCCATCCAATAAACAAAACCATGCTGAAACCCCTCACCTTCATTTGCCTCAGAGCTTTCTTCAAAGGCATTAAATCCGTCTGCGGCGCATGACAACACGGAATCACCCGCCCCCTTTCTCCTTGTGCGTTGCTACAAGCTGATGTACATGTACCCACTGTCTGCCATTTCCTAACCTTCACATACTGATCCTGATCGTACAAGAGGTCCTCTAATGCCTCTGTTTTTAATTCTACGCCATTATTTCCCAACATGGACGCATATTGCTGCGACGCTGTTGGGCGATCTAGATCTAACATGCATACAAATGGCAATAAACGGTATACGTTAAATTACCGTCTGGTCTGGATAACGTCACGAGAATATGTATTAAAAATAGGATTAACCTCAAATCCCATAGTTTGCCTTACCGCATACCCTGCAGTCAAGGTAGTGTGCGTAGACCAGAACTGTACGGGCATCTTGGAACCGTAAGATTGTACCCCCCCCCCCCCACCTAGGGATTCTCGAGAAAAAAAGCCGGAAGATTGTACCACCCCCCCCCCCCCACTCGGTATTCGCGAGAAAAAAGCCGTAAGGTTGTACCACACCCCCCCCCCCCCACTCGGTGTTCGCGAGAAAAAAAGCCGCAAGGTTGTACCATACCCCCCCCCCCCCACTAGGTATTCTCGAGGAAAAAAAGCCGTAAGGTTGTACCACCCCCCCCCCCCCACTCGGTGTTCGCGAGAAAAAAAGCCGCAAGGTTGTACCATACCCCCCCCCCACACTAGGTATTCTCGAGGAAAAAAAGCCGTAAGGTTGTACCACCCCCCCCCCCACTCGGTATTCGCGAGAAAAAAAGCCGCACGGTTGTACCACCCCCCTAGTCCGTGACACTGTCGAGTTACGTGACCGATAACCTACGTGACTTTGGCGGAAAGCGCAAGTTCGGTTCAGTGAACAGATACCAACAGACATAACAATTGTGCGAATATCGAATCCATTCTTTGGAGGCATTCTGTTCCATGTCTATCATTGACAGTTGACGACGGAGTTGCTTGGGGCGTGCAACCAACGGCTACACCAAGTGCAATTTGAATTTTTGTGCTCCGTAGCAGCTGTGGTTTCTCTCGTCTTCTTTCATTAGTTATTCCATGCTCTAAAACGTTATCAGTTTGCTTTGCGAAAGTTCTCGAGGCTGTCTTGGGCACGGCAAGAAGTTATTGTTATAAGTACGGCTGGAGCTACTTGCACTACCTCACAATCCTTGACCAGCTCTAATTTTTTTTGCTCTACTTTCACTTTAAACTTTAAAGCTCTACTTTCAGTATGACCATGAGTTAATTCCTCGTTGGTGGTTGCGACTCGGAACTGTATCAAAGGAAATATGCTGTCAGCATCGAGTGGTTGGTGCCCACGGTTTGGAAGCATATGGGCCAATTGTCCCTCTCTCTTCACTCTTAGAACTGAAATTTCAGTGACCTTCATATCATCACTCCTACAAACTGGTATCGCTTCGTGGGTTTTCACATTGCAGGTCATGTCTGAGCAACAGTGAGCCCTGCATGGTACTACAAAAGGAGAATGTGGAAATTCAGACGAGTCTTCACAATCCATAGAGGTTGCCTAAGCGGGGATCAGGCACGGTTAGCAGAGGTCGGGGCTTGTTGAGGGCTCTGCAGCTCCACAAATGTAAGGTAAGTTACAAAATGTACGCCTGTTCACTTACCCTGACATCACAAATGCATATATGGCAGACATGGGTAGGGTGTTGTGCTCGTAGGGGCGCTGTCGAGGTTCTCAGTGTGTGGAGAGTGCTCCAGCTAAGAAGACCAGGAAGAATGCAGCCGGGAACAAATGAGGTGCTCACAGGTAAGATGAGAACTTCTGACCGTACTGATTTTAGAGATGATGACATATGTTGTGCCTACTTTTTCTTACGTATTTCAATGAAATGAGTTGCTTCTTCGGTAGCCCACATATGTATCGCAAGGATGCATACTGTGATTGTAAGTTGGATGGTGGGGCAGCGACAGTTTATCTGCAAGTCGCTTGCAGACACTACTTTCTTTGGGGGAAAAGGGGGGGGGGGGACCAGGGCACAGGAGTGGACATTTTGTGTGTGTTTTTTTTTTCTTTCTTTCTTTTTATTTATACACAGTGGGGGTTGGGGGAGGGGGAGCTGGGCATGGTTTTAGCTATAACCCAGGTACATGGTCCAGTTTTACTGCAGCACGTGCACAGTCATATTCCTTATCTGCAATCTCTATCTCTCTCTTTCTCTCTCTCTCTCTCTCTCTCTCTCTCTCTCTCTCTCTCTCTCTCTCTCTCTCTCTCTCTCTCTCTCTCTCTCTCTCTCTCTCTCTCTCTCTCTCTCTCCCCCCCCTCTGTGTGTGTGTGTGTGCGTGTGTGTGTGTGTGTGTGTGTGTGTGTGTGTGTGTGTGTGTGTGTGTGTGTGTGTGTGTGTGTGTGTGTGTGTGTGTGTGTGGTGTGTGTGTGTGTTGGGGGGGGGGGGGCAGACTCTGCAAGTCGAGGTTGCATACACTCTCGTTGTCTGGTGGGGGGATGGTTCAGGATTGCATACAATATGTTAATACTCGTATGCAGTTCACACTCTGGGCTGTACTGCAATAACAAAGGTTACAGCAACTCATGTGCACACTTTGATTGCAGACTTTCGATAATGTCGTCATCCCAAAATCCTACGTACTCTGGCGCCTTTGTCAAGGAAGGGGGAGCTAAGGTACTACCCATTTTCTGCATGGGGTGTTGGTGTACAGGAATTCATATATCTGTATTATGCAAGTGCAATGTATGTAAGTTGATGGCCATGCATGGTGGTCTCCTGGTGTGCAGTTCTTTGGAAAGAGGGTGGATGAGTCCAACAAGAATGTCGTATCGGAGGAAGAATCCACTGAGGATGACTCGGACACTGAGGTGGAAGAGCTAAAGGAAGCAACTTCACCCCCCCCCCCCAGGAGAAGCTTGCGGTCACCGGTGACTCCTGCAACCCTGATATGCTGCAATATTGCTGTGGTCATTCTTGCAATTCAGACTGTTTTTCTTCTCGTGTAAATGAGAATGAAGTTTCAAACTACATACCCCGGGCAAGCATGTTTATGTACATTGTGCTGAATTGTACTCATTCTATAGTGACTATAGAACATATAATGTGCACATGAATTTAGTATGAGTCATCCTTATGTCCAAAAGCCCTTGCTGTCTGTCCCTTGTGAGTGCTAAACACTCCCCCCCCCAATATTTCTAACGCTGGATACATATCAAAGCAGTAAATAGGTTGGGGTGTGTACAGGCAGGAAAAGCATCCGGATCCGTGCATTCAAAACCAAATCATGGCAAGAATAAAGAGCACAGCAAAGAAACAGAGGGCCTGCAAGGCACAGCAAAAGGCAGCGAAGGTCTGCAAACGAAGTTGTTGGACGAGGTAATTCATGACACCTTCACTTTCACATACAACACACACACACTATTGAGTGACTCTCTCTATCTTAGTGCAGGAATGATTTTGACATTCTATTTCCCGTGATGTCTTGTTTACCATTAATGTTCCGATCCCATTCATAGGCTCTCCCCCACCTCCCTCTCCCTCTCCTCCTCTCCTTTCTCTCTCTCTCTCTCTCTCTCTTCTCTCTCTCTCTCCTCCTCTCTATCTCTCTCT
>KV908528.1:132992-199629 GCA_002005505.1 Botryococcus braunii
CTTCTCTCTCTCTCTCTCTCTTCTCTCTCTCTCTCTCCTCTCTCTCTCTCTCTCTCTCCCCTCTCTCCTCTCTCTCTCTCTCTCTCCTCTCTCTCTCCCCCTCCTCCTCTCCCTCTCCCCCCCCCCCCCCCCCCCCCCCCCCCCCCCCCCCCCCCTCTCTCCTCTCCCTCTCTCTCTCTCTCTCCCTCTCCCTCTCTCTCTCTCCTCTCTCCTCCCCTCCCCCCCCCCCCCTCCCTCCCCTCTCCTCTCTCTCCCTCTCTCTCTCTCTCCTCTCCTCTCTCTCCTCTCCCCCCCCCCCCCCCCCCCCCCCCCTCCCTCCCCCCCCCCCCCCCCCCCCCCCCCCCCCCCCCCCCCCCCTCCCTCCCCCTCTCTCTCTCTCTCTCTCTCTCTCTCTCTCTCTCTCTCTCTCTCCTCTCTCTCTCTCTCTCTCTCTCTCCTCTCTCTCTCTCCTCCTCTTCTCCCCTCCCCCCTCCTCTCTCTCTCTCTCTCTCTCTCCTCTCTCTCTCTCTCTCTCTCTCTCTCCTCTCCTCTCCTCTCTCTCTCTCTCTCTCTCCTCTCTCCCCACAGTGGCTTTGCAGCAAAGACAACTGTGTTTCGTTGCGGACGGTATCATGGGGGTTTTTGGTGTGGCATTCATGACAAATGGACCATTGGTATGATGTAATTAACATTTGAGTTACTATTGTTTGCTGCAGAGTGATGGCCAGCACCAAATTTGCCAGATAGCTCAGCATTGAGAGCATGGACATGCACAAGGAGATTTGCAATATGTGGCCGCATGCCTGTTGGAGCTGGACAGATGTAGTTTTTTATACCCCATTCCTGTGAGGATGAACGTCAGCAAGTACCTGGCATTTGTTATTACTTGGAACTTAGGAAGTTATTATAGTGTCGAGTGCCACATGCGTACAGCTGCATAGGAAAGAAGGCTACATTATTACAGAGTTATTACAGGTTAAGGGGCATGTGCCAGTCAGGTTAATTTGTAAGGACAGCAAAGAGGTTTTAGGTCGTATTACTTTACAAATTTGTAAAGTATGGACAACAGCCATATGTAAACTTTAAAGTATGGACAACAGCCATATGTAATTATAATCGTCCACCATCTATAAAAATCAGTATACAGTTCTGGCTGGTGTACTCCACATGCATACTGAATTCCTTACCGTCATGTAAATGTATTTCGTATATGAAACATGCACGAGATTATCCCAGAATAGTCTTGAAAACGTTACATCTCTGTCTATAAACTGTACAGGAAAACGTTTACCCATCCCAAAAAGCACCCTCATAATACCTGGTGTCTGTCCATACTGGTCATGGGACTTACTTGAACTTATCCCAGAAAGATCCTGAAAACGATCCAAGGACATCACAAAACTATCCTAGGATCTTACTTGAACTTATCCCAGAAAGATCCTGAAAACGATCCAAGGACATCACAAAACTATCCTAGGATCTTCTCCTTAGGACCTCTCGGGATGTCCTGGAAACGATCCGAAAATGTTCCAGACTTCCCGTGAACCGGGACATAGCTGTCTAGGACATCCTAGAAGGTACCCAGTGCCGCTCAGATCATTTTCGGGACTTCTGTACGAAATGGTCCTGAAACCATCCCAAAAACGTACTGTAATAGACCTGAAAACATACTGGGAAATGTCTTGGGATATTTCTGGCATACTTTCAGTAACATTCCGGGTTTCTCGGTATCTTTTCCACACCTACATCATCCAGGATGTTTTTGGGATACTTCCAGGAACTTTCCAGGACGATTCAGACCTTTTCAGGCAAAACTCGTCCTGCCAGTGCATGGAAGGAAAGCATGTCAAGTCTCCTCACCCGTGGCACTGTCACGTCCTTCTACAGGGTACCCGTTACCCAAGGTAGACAAATTTTTTTCTGATTGAAATTAGAGATTGTGCAACTACGGTTAGTAATAACTGGGCTGCGGCTTCTGTATCAAGGTGAATTATGCGGATCGCCACTCAAGGATTCGGCCTTGAGACCTGGATTACCGGAATACTGGATTTACTGGTACTTACGATAAGGCCAATCGAAGGCTGGAGGTTACAATCGGAGACTGCTACGGTTCAAGTCACGGATGTTTTAGTCGGGGTTTCGTAGTCGGGATCACCGGCATACGGCCTAGCGCAGTCCGGACTATCGGACTTTGGGTCGACGGTTGGAGTATGAAGTTAACTGGAGTTATAAATCAGATATTTCACTTTCAAAGGTGTTAATCTATCTTATTAATAAGAATATTCTAATCCTACTGTTAGGGTTTGATGCTCCTTTTCAGGATCCGGATTGGTACTACGGTGCGTGATGTTACGACTTATGTGTGGCGGCTACGTACCAAATTACTTGCGGCGCTTGTCAAATGAAACTTATGAACGACTATGTGATAAACCAACAATTACTAAAGGTACTGGAACAGGTTAAATGATTATTACTGCACGAAAGTGGGACGGCTAGATCTCATTACTGATCGTCGGTTCTTGCTAAAGAGGTGGAATGCTCACTGATACTATTAAGATTTGATAGATGATTCAAAGCGATACTGACACTGAGTTTCAGAGGTGTTGCTTCACAATTACGACAAGTTACGACTGACAAGTCGGGTAGATCAAGTTACGACTAGGACTTTCAAGGACAAACAGACACATGCACTTTAACGCAGGCGAGACGGACGTGGCTGGTAGGAATCTTGGGGTTCAACTTGTGCTTACAAAGAGACTCGCGACAGAGGTTTCCCTCTCCTAACACCTAGCACAGCGTGGTTTAGTGGACGGCTGGACGCCCTTATATAGTCGTCCCCGAACTTACGCGGGGATTCTGGAAGATTCTGGACCCTTCTAACCGAAAGGTCCAGAAGAACTTGAACCTTCTGGAGGAATCCAAAGAAGCTCTTACAATCAGCCACGCATGACAAACTGACACGTATAAGAAATCTAGAGAGTTCTAGACTGACGGAGAAAGTTCTAGACACGAAGTTCACAATGAAAAGACGCTAAACGTTACACGTCACCCTTATTCTAGAAAGTACGAGCTGATTCGTGAAACATCAAGGAACTGTTTAGCAGCTGCTTATGAACTGCACATTAAAACTGGCCTTCAAGCGGGCCCACAACGTGTCAAATAGCAAATTTCCTTCTAAGTCCCACTCCAGACCAACACGTGCGGGGCTGGGACTTGAAAGGGCACAAGATTGAGGGTTTTATCAAGCAGTACACAATCCTCTCGAGCCGCGCAAGTCCCGACTCGAAGGCGCAGTGTTCCCGGTCTCCAGGGCACCCGGAAAGGACATATTCTGTTCGAAATCCATAATGGCTACTTAGTATAACAGGCACCTGCTATATCGTCACAGCACAATGCCAGCCAAGGAACTGCAGACACATGTGGGCATGCATTGGTGGTTCAGTCCTGGCGCGCAACCTTTGGAGGCATCTAGGCTGGACAGCAGCAATCTTCAGGCCTTTGAAATCTGGTTATAAGCAAAGGAGGAGGGATGTCTCTTATAAAGCCTTTAAAGGAAATTTCATCACTACTAGCAGGCGTAGGATGATAAGGCTTCATGACTACAAAGTGCTAGCGCGACAACAGAAAAGCCACAATTTATCTTAAAAATGGTTAAGATAAGGCCTCAGAATGAAAGTAGATTAAAACCCACTCCAATTTGAAACTGACTGACGCCAATGTAGCCAGTATAGTATCCGCATCTCAAAGTGCAAGTCACAAGTTCGCCAAACCTCCCCTTGATTCACGTCATGCGCCAAAACCGACGCTCTTGGCCCACAATACTTCACCCCCCCCCAAATAAGTTATTCCCACCCGTAATTTGGGCACTGCTTGTCAGGGATTCGCCTTTTCCTGCCACTTAAGGCATTAAATGGTCCCTTTCGTGCCTGCAAGTTCTGTCCGTAAAAACAGAGTTTGGTTCATTCCTATAGCAGTAGTAGCATCAAAATATCATTTTTGACAAAAACCAGAAAATCCGGCCTTAACGGCGGGCCCCATCCCATCTCTTGCCTCTTTTTTCCTTGCCAACACAGAATCCCGGCTTCCGATTTGGGGCCCCATGCAGACCTCAAGTCCCTCACGAGTCCACCCAAAACTCCCCTCTTTTGGTCAGCTGGGCCCTAGAGAGAAGGAACAAAGCCCTTTTGTTCTCAAAAACTGCCGAGCGCATGGCTCCTTAACCTCGATCTCCTCATGTCCGCTACAACGGAGCCCCCACAGCACCGAACAACACCAAACTTCGTGACAACAATCTTTAATAGGAATGATACTTTGCCTCAAGTTTAATCGGAAGAAGCTTTCATGCTCAAGACGCTGCGGAGTCTTGTTTCGAAGGCCAGGTTTCGAAGGTCTTGTTTCGAAGGCCCTGTCAAAGACTATTACACGTGAAAACATATACCATTATTCTATGTACACGTAGCATTAAGCTTAACGGATTCTAAGCATACCTGCGACCAAGCTTGCACTAAGTTGGTGAGCAGTTGATTTACTGTGCGACTCAGAGGAGCACACGAAAGCACAGGAGTCATGTTTCAGCAAAGACTGATTTCTGACTCGAGAGCAACCGCCTTATATATGTTGCCAGCTTCAGCCGCAAGTACAGAGTACCTTGGAGTAACGTCCCGAAAGTTCATAGCCACAGATTGGCAGTTTTAGGACATCGAAATATGTGCAAGTTCAGGTGGGTCCAAATCATGGAACATTAACGCATTATCCACCCGATCATTCTAGAAACCAGCCCAAAAAGGGGGCCATACAACTACTGTACAATAAGTGAATATAAAATAGGCAAGAATATTCTCTCATCTCTCGAGTCCATAACCTATGAGCGGACACGTCATATGTCAACAACTTCATGTTCAGAATCTGCTTGATTTAACCAGAACTATCTAGATTCTCTTTACGTGTCAAGTGATCCTGCTTTGTGGATTACGTGGCAGCTCAGAATCAGTTGTAACCTGGGCACTAGAGGGACCTGATCCCTCTGGACTCTTCGTTCCAGCGGGGTCCTGAATCCCCGCGTAAGTTCGGGGAATACTATTTAAGGCGACCAGCCGTCCTCTAAACCACGCTGTGCTAGGTGTTAGGAGAGGGAAACCTCTGTCGCAAGTCTCTTTGTAAGCACAAGTTGAACCCCAAGATTCCTACCAGCCACGTCCGTCTCGCCTGCGTTAAAGTGCATGTGTCTGTTTGTCCTTGAATGTCCTAGTCGTAACTTGATCTACCCGACTTGTCAGTCGTAACTTGTCGTAATTGTGAAGCAACACCTCTGAAACTCAGTGTCAGTATCGCTTTGAATATCGTCTATCAAATGAGCATTCCACCTCTTTAGCAAGAACCGACGATCAATATCGAGATCTAGCCGCCCCACTTTTGTGCAGCAATAATCATTTAACCTGTTCCAGTACCTGTAGTCATTGTTAATTTATCATATATATATGATAAAATATATAGTCGCTCATAAGTTTCACTTGACAAGAGCCGCAAATAATTTGGTACGTAGCCGCCACACATAAGTCGTAACATCACGCACCGTAGTACCAATCCGGATCCTGAAAAGGAGCATCAAACCCTAACTGCAGGATTAGAATAAAATAGATTAACACCTTTGAAAGTGAAATATCTGATTTATAACTCCAGTTAACTTCAATCTCCAGCCGTCAACCCAAAGTCCGATAGTCCGGTTTGCGCTAGGCCGTAAGCCGGTGACCCCGACTACGAATCCCCGACTAAAACATCCGTGACTTGAACCGCAGCAGTCGCCGATTGTAACCTCCAGCCTTCGAATCGCACAATCGTAAGTACCAGTAATCCAGTAATCCGGTACTTGATACAGAAGCCGCAGCCCAGCGACTACCAACCGTAGTTGCATAATTGCCACGCTACGTATAAACGAAAACCTTTCAGCGATATTCTGCCCTGCGGGGAAAGTTTCGCACGCGTCGACGATGTCGTCTGCCGCGCGAGTTTTGGCCCTTTTCCCTCCTTAGACTCCCGCAAAAATGTAAACCCCGCTGGCACGCGCCACACCCTGCCGCGTCAGAGCCCTCCACGCGTCACTGCGCGTGCCTCCCCATTTGCAGCGGTTCCCCCCTTACATCAGGCCGCCCTTTTCCCTCCCGGTCGAGATATTCCTCCCGGTCCAGATATTTTCTTTGCCGCGCTCGTGAGTCTATGAACGTTTCACTTGAAATAATTACATATTTCTTCTGACCTTACCAAAAGGTTTTGCCACGCTACGTATAAACGAAAACCTTTCAGCGATATTCTGCCCTGCGGGGAAAGTTTCGCACGCGTCGACGATGTCTTCTGCCGCGCGAGTTTTGGCCCAATCTGAAATGACATGAACACCCCTGATGTAAAGGGCTGAACCCCTGCAGATGCGCCAGCATGACGCACGCCCCGGCATGCCTACCCTTGCGTACACGTCACAGGTCAGCGTCCCGGCCAAAATCCCACACATGCCAGGCTTCCGAAACCACCCCGGGTGCTATGTGCCATTGATTACAACTTTACACCGCCCCCATAATTGCATCATGACCCCGAAAATACCATCTGCAATGACATCACACCCTCACGGGCCTCGTCACATGACGCACGCACCAGCATGCCTACCTCCTCACGGCAAGGGCCCCCCCAGATCCAGCAGCCACACAACCCACACGCCAGCAACACGGTCCCTGCAACACCGGGCACACGGCCTGAAAAAGGACGTAGACCTGTCACACGCACAGTCAACAGCCGCGTGCACTCCTTACGCGAAGAGGCCCCCCACACACACGCGCCACTGCAACGATACGTCACCAGCCCGTCAAAAATGTAAACCCCGCTGGCACGCGCCACACCCTGCCGCGTCAGCGCCCTCCACGCGCCACGGCGCGTCCCTCCCCATTTGCAGCGGTTCCCCCCTTTACATCAGGAGGCTCGTACTGCAGGGGGGTTGAGACTCTCGACTCGAGAGACGTCTTTAATGCGACGTGGCACCGTGTTTAAGGGCAGACCGGGAAGAGTTTATACCAGCGTGGCAGTCACGTGTACTGATGTACTATCACGTGCTGGAGTTTCAGAGCCGACATTAATTTCCTTGCGAAATGCCACACGAATTACGCCAAGTGACGGCCAGGGTGGGAATAACTTATTTAGGGGGGTGCTCGGAACTTTAACTCACCACCGATACGAACCTCGAATCAAACACCAAGAACCGCAGGACTTTAAGTCTCACGATCGATGAGATCCGGAATAAGTATACCTTACTAGAAAACTGGCAGAAAACAGGCCGAAATTGTACCAAGGCCCCTATAAACCACTATGAGTGTCAATTAACCTTAAAGTACCATACAGTACGAATACACCCAAGTGAACTATGAATGTACCTTATTGTTTATGAGCATTGTAAGTATTATAAACCCTTGAAATGAATTGATGTGGCTCACAAACATGCTAACATGAAATCACCCAACATGTTGCTCAAATACCTAAGGTATACATGTTAGTGTCTATTTTTCTAACAGCTATATTGCACATGCAACTCAATGGACAAGACTAGCATCAAGAATGCCCAGCATCTTTCCAAACCAGTTCGTTACACGATGAACTGACAGTGAGCATTACGGTCAACAACCACGGATAAGCTCCTGACGGCTAATAACGAGTACCTTCCTACACTCAATCAAGCCTCCGTCCCTTAACTGTTTGGTTGGCTAGATTGTACACTAAAATGGTTGACTCACACTTCAGCAATCACACATGCTCATCTTACACACCACACACTGCTTCGTCGCACCTGTAAACATGCAGACAGGTCGTTAAAGTAGGTGCCTCAAGCTCCAGTCCAGACGACTGTCTGCTATATTGCACATGCAACTCAATGGACAAGACTAGCATCCAGAATGCCCAGCATCTTTCCAAACCAGTTGCTCGACTAAGCGACGATAGCAGCCTCAAGAGTTCGATCACAAACATGTGATCACGATCACAATGTACCTTATGTTCGAAATAGACCTCATCCGAACGTCTCGAGGGACCTTATGTGGATAGTGGACCCGTATCCTAATATTGTACATTTGAAGATCATCTAAAGCACAAGGCATTCTATAATGTATGTTCACAACTCAACACTTCCCCTTGCCTGCATGCTTTAAGTGTATCTTCTCAGTCCTAGTGAATCCCTATGACTAACACCACGGGCTTGTTAAGTGGTTGGTCATAAAGTCAGCCATATTGTGAGCAGATTCCACATAGAAGATATCTGCCAGCCCCTTTTTTATGGCCTCCCTAGCATAGTGGCATCCACAAAGTTTTCACGAGCGGGTACCTTCCCTCCAAGAGTTAAAGCTAACTCTTGGGTGTCCCTAAGATACTTCAGCACTCGAATGGCTTCACTCCAGTGCGAAGTGGTAGGGCTCATTCTGTACCTTGGCAACACACCTACCTGTGCAATGTCAGATCTGGTGGTGTTGGCAATGTGCCGCAGTGACCCTTTAAGCTCACAATACCAATGGCCAGGAGCCAGTGGTGTGCCTGACCCTACTGACTCCACATCCTTGGACTCTAGCCTGCTGCTAGCCACAATGTCCTTGCACATTGGAGTATCAACTCCAACGACCATCCTCACATACACCCTTTCCAACGTTTTGCAACGCTGTTCTAAGTCCACAGACACCACTCATGTATACCGTAGTAATACCTCTGACAACAACTGAAGACTAGTCTCCTCGACGTGTTCAAATGACGACACGAATTTAATACGTACCTGTCATGTTGATCATGACAGCTAAACATGTATGTAAACTCAAACTCCATCCCCTCACTTTTAAAGCTCCCCATACATTTCATCTGACCCTTTTGACCGGTGCGCGACATCGACACTCGTTGTGACCGTGATTTCCTGTGTGAGTTCCCTTTCTATCACCATATGGAGGCCAACACTTGCACAACCAACATGACCCAGGGCTTACTGCTTAAGTACCCTATCTATTGAAGAATTCATGGTTTCTTTCAAGTTTTTCTTGCCCTAGCCTAAACTCACATCGCTTCCCCTGGAAGTGCTATTACATGTTTCACTGTCCGTCGACCAAATTATATGTCTCCAACCTCTACACTGTCATTTGGTTAAGGATTTGAAGCATCATGACTAAACAGACACCGTTACAAGCGACGTGCACCCAAAACGCATCTAACAACTATGTTTCATGTTATATAACCTGGAGTCTGGATATCAACAACTTTCACCTGGAAATTTTTAAAGTTTTCTCACATATGGCCACAACTCCCAAACTTGGCTCTGTGGCTATCTCAAAGAACTCTCTCTAGCTTTCATTGATTCACTGGCTATCCCTGTCTAGCCCTCTAACATGAGGGTGCACCGATGCATCAAAGCCTTAGGGTTGAATTGTCTGTAACTGACAATTCTACCACCCAAAGCTCACTTGTATTGGCCAAAGTGATGGTAGCTCACCTCTACCCTATTTATACACACATAACCCTTTTAATAAAAAGTGTTATGTATACACCATCAGTACAACGATCAGTCACTAAGCGCGTTGCTTCAACAATACACCTGACTTACAAAGTCACCAACGCTTACGTGTGTTGGGTCAAATATCACCATCCTCTGCTTGAGGATCAAAGCTTATCACAAGTACCTATCAGTAACCTCATCTTGAGCACAGTAGATCCTTTCCATCATCACTACTAGACATTAGGCTACTCAACATCCAAACGCGCGCAAAGCGCAACGCGCGCAAGGGCGCAACGATAACTGATGAGCTTCCCCTGACCACATTATGTCACTGATTAACCTAAAACTTTCTTCAAATTAATCAAGTGTCCTCAGAAACCAATTCTTTTCCATGTCAATTTCAGAATTAGCTTCACATGTTAGCAATTTTTGGTGTTCATAATTTGGCCCATCTAACTCTCATATCCTTGGTGCAGCCCGCACCATGGATTAAGACTAACTTGCAGCTATTTCTACCCCAACTGCACCTCTTTGCATTCCTAGAGTCATTCATGTATATCACCTTAAACATTCTGGGTCAATTACCCTTTGGTGAATGCCAGACTGTAGGTCAGGCCGTGAAGCGCATGCATTGCGCATCGATAAAATTGTAATCTTCTGGTACCCACAACTCAATCCTGGTCAGCCCAGAAACTTTCAACACCAGGTCAAAAAACTCAACATACCTTTCTTAGAGATTTTCACAACACCACATACACAGACACACATAGAGAGGTCTCACAAGCCACACTGGACCCCTATATGACCCTATGTAGGACCACTCAAGGTTTGAAAACCGCGTTGGCCACACAACATCAGCCACACATCACATTGACTACACATCATTGACCAGACACCACCAGTCAATGTCTAGTTTCACACTCTGGAAAACATGGAAGGAATGCCAGGCACATAAGACAAGTCATGACATTGATCAATACACAGCCGTTCCGATAAGAGGTCTTGACTCCGCAAGTGCATGACACTTCAATGAGGCACACGACTCCCGATTTAGCATTTCTCACCCTCAACATTAGGGACTAACCATCAGCGAGTCCGAACGCGACACCTGATCAGCCTTTCTCACTCTCAACATTAGGGACTAGCCATCAGCGAGTCCGAACGCGACACCTGATCAGCCTTTCTCACCCTCAACATTAGGGACTAGCCATCAGCGAGTCCGAACGCGACACCTGATCAGCCTTTCTCACCCTCAACATTAGGGACTAGCCATCAGCGAGTAGCAGCGCAAACCACAATAAGAAAGTGCTCAGTGGACTGGGGAACCAAAAGTCCCTTACCACCATATTGCACCAACTACTGAATGTTTACAAATACACAATCAATGTCTTTCAAGCCCCAGCTCATGGACATCTTTACACACGCTTACACATACAACACATATATAAGCCCATCCACATGCTACAGTACCTGTACTGTTGCTCATGGTGTCTACCAATACCTGGGTGGGGGCTCCCTAGGGTCCACCCACTTCTTCCTGCTGAGTATCACACTTAATGTCAGTGGGTAGAGGTCATCCATTACTACGCTTGTAAATCTGACCCCCTTGATCTCCAGCTTTAAGTGGGTGACAGACTTAGAAAGAAGCCTTTCTATTGGTTCACCTCTCAACCACTACAGTTACTGTAACAGAGGAGCATCACTTCCTCTCTCAAATAATTGAGCCACAAACTCACAATTTCAGGACCCAAATCATACACAACCTCCCGTATGCACTCAAAATTTCACTCCTCCATCCCAAGGTGGTCTTCCGCCTCGTCCCCTTCCAATTGGGATTTCACCAGCTCGCCTTGCGAATGAAACTGCCAAGATTGCTTGGCAATTCAGAAACCATTCGAATGGATTCTGAAGCATATACTGCGACTTGAACGCGGGTACAAAACTGCGGGGCTGTCGCTCCCTTTCGGACTGGAGTAGACTTGTGTAGTGTCCGCTGGCCACCAGTGCCTTGCCCAAAACCACATATCGGCTTATCCTCAGCACCCAGAGTTGGGTGGGCCCATAACCCGTTAGGTTATGGGCATTCGGCATCACCTGTAAACATGCAGACAGGTCGTTAAAGTAGGTGCCTCAAGCTCCAGTCCAGACGACTGTCTGCTATATTGCACATGCAACTCAATGGACAAGACTAGCATCAAGAATGCCCAGCATCTTTCCAAACCAGTTCGTTACACGATGATCTGACAGTGAGCATTACGATCAACAACCACGGATAAGCTCCTGACGGCTAATAACGAGTACCTTCCTACACTCAATCAAGCCTCCGTCCCTTAACTGTTTGGGTGGCTTGATTGTACACTAAAATGGTTGACTCACACTTCAGTAATCACACATGCACATCTTACACACCACACACTGCTTTGTCGCACCGGTAAACATGCAGACAGGTCGTTAAAGTAGGTGCCTCAAGCTCCAGTCCAGACGACTGTCTGCCATATTGCACATGCAACTCAATGGACAAGACTAGCATCAAGAATGCCCAGCATCTTTCCAAACCAGTTGCCCGACTAAGCGACGACAGCAGCCTTAAGAGTTCGATCACAAACGTGTGATCACGATCACAATGTACCTTATGTTCGAAATAGACCTCATCCGAACGTGTCTCGAGGTACCTTATGTGGATAGTGGACCCGTATCCTAATATTGTACATTTAAAGATCACCTAAAGCACAACGCATTCTATAATGTATGTTCACAACTCAACACAATGCGTACATCGTGATACCGTACATACGAGGTTTAGTACCATCGGTCTAACGGATTACAGACCCGAACAGTCATCGATCCGTATAAACGACACGATCTAGCCTCAAGTGTTTAGAGCGCTCAGCTCGGAGCCAAGCACTTACACCGCAGAAAAGTTCAGATCACAGAATCAGATCATAAGTGGCTACGTAATGTCTGGAGTTGACTCACTTACGACTGCCTTACTAGAATTTATCAATGAGAACCGTATCTACACCCCGGATCTCATCTATAAGTACGTAAGTCACATGGAACCTCCCCTTACTACATGGGAGAGATCATAAACCTTTGCCTTATAAGTCAACATGACTTCACCTTACTATAATAAGTATAATATTATTGTACCTCAATGTTGTACAACTGTACCTTATTAACCCCTGCAGCTGTACCTTATTTAAATATGCACCTGTGAGCTCTCTAAGTCCCTTATTAATAGGATGTGACACAAACATGTAACTTAAAAATGTCACTACATGTCTAGTAAATATTTAAGGTATGCATTTGTGTATTCAATATCCCAACACCTCCCCTCATATGCAGAGAGGAACATCCATCTAAAATGTCTTATTAACTATTGCAGATCTGCAGGTCCAGACACATGAATTATTTCAGACCTGCCATCTCTCTCAGCTTGGTAAATTGAGCCTTTGGAAGAGCCTTGGTGAAAAAGTGAGCAATGTTCTCAGAAGCAGCCACATATCTGGGCTCAATTGCTCCAAGTTCCACCTTATCTCTAACTCTATGGTACCTCACAGCAATGTGTTTAGTCCTGGAGGATATAGGTATTCCCTTCTGTTACATTTCGTGACATATAGTGAGATTGCCTTCGTCTTGAACAGACATGAACTCTTAAAAGGAACTGATAAACAATGACATGAGCAAAGGCATACATGAGACGACTAGGACTATTTATCACAGAGAAGTGTAATTAAGCACAAGGTCATGTTATAAATAGTGTCGTACGGTATTCGCACGTGGTTGCCAGATCAACGCGTGATCTTGCAACGCTGGTATTTGAAAGGCAAGCAGCGGAGTTGAATGTCACTTGCCTAGCACTATCATTGATTGATGCTTGTGTGAAGACAGCAAGTGTTTTACTTATGGCGTAAGGCCGTCACACGGACTGCCCAGCCAACTAAGACAACTGATCACTCGCTCTGCTAGTGCTTGCAGGTAAGGCCGATTGGCCTAGTTAGACATGTTAAGACATGCATGGACAAGTTACTTGCTTACTGTAAAAGGTCATGGGCATTGGCGTATCCTGTAAGCAAGCAGACAGGTTATAAGTTTGTGTTTCTCCAGGTACAGTCATTGACGACTGTCTGCTCGTTAAACACATGCGACTGAGTGAACAAGACTGGCATTCTTATGTGCCCAGTATCTTTCCAAACCAGTTATGTTACACGTTGATCTGTCAATGAGCATCTACACACGGATAAGCTCCTGACGGCTGAAAGCAAGTACCTTCCTATACTCAATCTGGACTCCGTCCCTTAGCTGTTTAGGAGGCTTGATTGTTGTTGAGTTGTGAACATACATTATAGAATGCCTTGTGCTTTAGGTGATCTTCAAATGTACATTATTAGGATACGGGTCCACTATCCACATAAGGTACCTCGAGACACGTTCGGATGAGGTCTATTTCGAACATAAGGTACAATCTGATCTAGATTACACGAGATGAAAGGACTATTAAAGCTGCGATTAACGCATAGTCGAGCAACTGGTTTGGAAAGATACTGGGCACATAAGGATGCCAGTCTTGTTCATGCAGTTGCATGTGTCTAAAGAGCAGACAGTCGTCAAGGACTGTAGCTGGAGAGGCACGAACTTACGACCTGTCTGCTTGCTTACAGGTGCGGTGACGCAGGGTGGGTATTGGTAATGTGTTCATGTTTGATTGCTTGTTTGTAAGTGAACCATCTTAGTGTACAATCAAGTCTCCCAAACAGCTAAGGGACGGAGTCTTGATTGAGTATAGGAAGGTACTTGCTTTCAGCCGTCAGGAGCTTATCCGTGTGTAGATGCTCATTGACAGATCAACATGTAACGGAACTGGTTTGGAAAGACACTGGGCACATAAGGATGCCAGTCTTGTTCATGCAGTTGCATGTGTCTAAAGAGGCAGACAGTCGTCAAGGACTGTAGCTGGAGAGGCACGAACTTACGACCTGTCTGCTTGCTTACAGGATACGCCACTGCCCATAACCTCTTACAGGTTATGGGCCCACGCCCTTCCAGCTGAGCCAAGGGCAGACAGGAATGCATGGCATCATCGGATGCATCTGTACTGGGTTTTCCACGGACTTGCCTGACGGCAAGAAGAAGTAAAAAAAGAACAACTGGATATTCACTCAGAAGGCCTACCTACAGAGTCTTCAATCTCTTGGAAGTTTTTTTTCCGTGAAGTGACCTGAGATTATCACCCGTCGTCGTTATCGTGAGACCGTCAGTAGGTCCGGGTGGTCAGGCAATTGAATTGCTGAAGAATATTTTGCATATCTTGCATAGTAAGGTTACACGCTAGACCTCGAAAGGGTGGAATACTTGAAAGTGCTGTGGTGTACGCCGGAAGGGTATACTTAAATCAGCTGTGTCAGGCTGAACGCGGTGAGAGGAAGTGAAGTGTATGACCAGACCTCAAACTCGTTCTCAAAGCAAGGTTTCTGAAAGTAATCCCACCAGTACAGAGACTATGGCAACACCAGCAGGAGGCAGCACGGCCTCCTCAGGAGCTGGACAGTCAGGACAGACCACTGGAGGCACTGCAGCCAGCTCGTATGCATACACGATGAACTCCTCCAATCCCAAGATGTCTACGCAGCTGAAGGCTGATCGCACTAATTTCAGGGCCTGGCGTGAAGAGCTGGAGTCCTGCGCAATGCAAAAAGGAGCAATGGGAGCGTTGGAGACAGCCATGCCTAAGACCGCAGAGAATGCAGCAGTAAAACATTTCATTTTGCAGTTTGTCCCGTCCATGTGGCACGACGAAGTCAAACAGCGGGGGAGCGCTTTTGACTTCATTCAGTGGATGGCAGACCGCTGCACCGGAGGGAAGGACAGGGAAATCAACGAGAAGTGGATCAAGGGGCTCAAACAAGGCATGGTAAAGGGAGAGACAGTGCAAGAATGGTGCCACCGAGTCATCAGTATTGCCGCCTCCCTAGAGGCCAATAACCATCAGCTGAGCGACCGCCAGATCTGCAGGTATATGTATAAGGGGCTACCTGCAGTCTTGCAGAACGACGCTTGGGCAATTACCTCCGCCAAGTCAGACCCCTACAACATGCTGGAGACGATCCTCACTGCCATTGAGAACTTGGAGTACCAGGATATCCCGTTGGCAGAGTCAGTGCAAGTCACAGCATCAGCTGCAGCAGTTATGGCAGCAGCAGTAGCAGCAGCCGTGCCAGCTCAGGGTGGAATCCCTGGGTGTTGTGTTTGGTATCAGTACAGAACGGAATCCGAAGATTAAAGTTGGAATTAGTGAGCTAGACGGCTCCCTGCCGTCCCAAGGCCTTCGGCCTTGGCGTCCTTTGGGATCCCATAAATGGATCCTTTAGGACAGGCGTCCAGTAGGATCCTACTTATGGGATCCTTTGGACTAGTCCGATAACCCCTCCTGAGTTTCAGGACATGCACGCCAGCTGTCCGCCAGCTGGAGAGATGCTTCAAGACTAGGCCATGGCCACGTCAGCCTTGGATTCTGTTAGGTTATGGGCTTGGCGTATTCCTGTGCAGTGGCGGCACGGAGGGTGTGAGTCAAAGTTCGCTCTACTGTGTGACGAAGAGTAGAGTCTAGAACATGAACAATCAAGGACTGATTGGGCAACTTTAAGGAAACACCCGGAGTGCTTGTGAAGTCCCAAACAAGTCTATTACAATTGCTCACTTGCTCTCTCTTAACAACGGAATTTAAACTATCCTAACTGGTACGTACTCAGAAAGGATCAATCTCATTGTCCGATGATAAGGTAGCCAAGCACATACACATAACATGAAATATTAAGGTCAACAAAGCCTCAAATCTCCCTATCTATTCACCATCACGTTACCTGTGCAGTGGCGGCACGGAGGGTGTGAGTCAAAGTTCGCTCTACTGTGTGACGAAGAGTAGAGTCTAGAACATGAACAATCAAGGACTGATTGGGCAACTTTAAGGAAACACCCGGAGTGCTTGTGAAGTCCCAAACAAGTGCCTTGCCTCTCCGTGCTAGCACCACTACCTTCCTGCACTAAACGTGTCTGTAACTTGCGTTATCTTTATCTTCGTTCAAATTGTTCCTAACCGCTAAGTCTTTGTAGTTTCGCCCATATTAGTCATTTATTATTGTCACTGACGGAATAGCCACTATTACTCCACTGAGGGAAAGGCATAAATAACTCATCCAATACAACACTTCCCCTTGCCTTTTCCTCACCAGAACTTGGCAAGACCCAGTGAGTTTCTATGACCCTGAAACACTAATTTTACTAGAGGTTTAGTGAAGATGTCAGCCACATTTCTGGCAGACTGAATGTATTTGAAGTCAACCTGCCCCTTTGCAATAGCTTCACGAGCAAAGTGACAGCTGATTGCAATGTGTTTGGTATGTTTAGAATACACTGGATTCCTGAGATGGTTGATGCACCCTTGGTTATCACAATGTATCTTCACTATCCAGGGTAACACACCAATTTCCTCTAGGAATCCCCTCAGCCAATTAGCTTCCTTCACAACAGCACTTGCTGCCATGAATTCTGCTTCTACTGTGGAAGTAGCCACAGCAGATTGCTTTTTACTTCCCCACACAACTGCTCCTCCAAACACAGTAAGAACGAAGCCGGTGGTGGAGAAACGGTGGTCTTGATCCCCACCGTAATCAGCATCAACATATCCCTCCAACTCTGTTTCTTTTCCACCAAGGATCAGAACCAGGTCTCGGGTTCCCTTAAGATATTTCAACACACGGATTGCCTCATTCCAGTGTGCTGTTGTGGGTGACATCCTGTACCTCGACAGAACTCCTACAGCCTGGGATATATCAGGACGAGTGGTGTTAGCTATGTAGAGTAGTGACCCTACTAACTCACAGTATCGATGACCAGGAGGCAGAACACTCCCAGCACCAATACTATCACTCCCATCCTTAGGTGCAGGCATCTGAGACATTACAAAATCTTTTGTCATTGGGGTATCGGGCCCAACTGACTCAAGATCAAGACCAAACTTCTCCACAAGTGCATCTATCTTAGGAATGCAACTCAGGGAGATTAACCCCTTCTCTCTATCTCTCATGACTTGACAACCTAAGAAATCCTTCACTTCCCCTAAATCGTGGATAGTGAATTCTTTCTTGAGAAGCTCTTTCACTCTCTCCACCTCTGACATGCTCTTGGATACAATCAAGAGATCATCTACATAAATTAGCACATAGGATTTACCCCCATCTTCAGTGCATCTCACATAAACTCCAGCATCACTCTTGCACACCTCATACCCCATGACTTCAAGTTTGTCATTCAGGGTTTTATGCCAGGCCCGTGGGGCCTGCTTTAGGCCATACAGTGCCTTTTTGAGTCGACACACGGTATTGCGATCACCATTCTCAAATCCAGGAGGTTGCGTTACATACACTTCTTCCTCCAGCTCACCATTGAGAAAAGCTGTCTTAACATCTACCTGGTGAATCTCATAACCTTCCCTAGCAGCCACAGCTAGCAAGGTTCTCCTAGCTCCATAGCTGCTGGTGGGTGCAAAGACCTCCATGACATCTACTCCAGGAATTTGTCGACAACCCTGAGCAACCAATCTTGCCTTGAATCTCAACACATTGCCATGTGCATCCATTTTCACTGAGAAAATCCAGTGAACTGGTATTACCTTATGCCCATGAGGTCTGGGAACATATTCCATAACCTCATGGGTGTCTAATGAATTCTGCTCTTCTTGCATCGCAGCCTTCCAGTATTCCCACTGAGGAGACATCTGAGCTTCTCTTAAATTAGAGGGAACATGGATTTTACCAAATCTAACCCCAGTGTGCTTCCCCTCCTCTCCCTTGCCCTTGGGAGAATCGTTGGTTGCACCCTCAGAACCCACTACTCTTCCACTGACACTCGCCGCACTACAGCTAGCTTTTCTCTCAGTGGTATCAGGGCTTTCTCGCATGTTTCTCTCTCTCTTGGATTCGCACCTCGCACTGCTCAACTTGTTGCCTCGCACGCTCACATCTTCCTCCCAAACACAGGTACCTCCCGGGAAGCATCCATAGTCTGGAGGTTTCTCACATTGTCTGAGCTTCCGGTTCACCTCCACATCCACACTCTGACACATCCTCTCAAGCTCAGGCTCTTGAGGGCTCTCACAGGCAGAGGGAGGTAGGCTCTGGTCACCCCTTTTCTTCCCCTTCCTTTCTTGACTTGTATGTCTCTGACTTTCACGTTGTGTCACAAGAGTCTGTGACCTCTCATCCCTGACATCCTTCTCCCAGACACAGGTACCTCTCAGGCTGCACTTGTAATTTGGTGGTACCACACATTGTCCGTGCACCTGATTCACCTCCTCTTCTCGGCTCTCACACAAGTACTGGGATGCTGACCCAGTACTGCTCGCACAGACATTTCTGGCTGATTCCGAGAGAGTGGAATGTCTCCTCTCAGGACTGTGGCTGTCACCACCTTCCCCTACCAGTTCATGCCACTGATGGGGAGAGCCAGATGTTTCCACACAGGTCTCACCACTGACATGACACTCATTCACTGGACAGGACCCACCCGTGCAACTCAGCTCCCTGGGACCATTTGCAGTCATGACTGTGGCTGCCCCCCTCTCATCACTAACATGAAAATCAGGGCTCTCAGACAGGCACTCATCTATCTCCACTTCCCCTGGTCCCTGTGACTGTGTGTCACTTTCTGTTAGCCCCACTCTGTCTCTGCTCTCACCCACCTCCTGTGACAGCAGGAGTTCTCTTGCAAGTGTTCGTTGCTCATGCCTCTGGGCTCTTGTTAGCCCATCAGCAGCCAAATTGGAGTTCTCCAGGCTTGTTGGTCTGAGAGACTCTTGAGCTCGCATCATTTGTTGCTGTAGTCCCGAGTCCGAATGAATGCCGCGGGCCAGGTCCAGAGCTGCTTCGATGGTCCTTCGGATCTCCGCGGGAGCAGTGGATCTCTGGGGGTCAGGCTCGGGCTCAGCCTTCCCAGAGGGTCCTGGACATTCTGAGTCTGTGTCTTCCTGGGAAATGTGTGAATGTACTGTCTCGACTGATGAGTCCTGGATCTCTGCCTCACTGTCGTCTCCACAAGATACCTTAACTGGCTCTGGGTGCTGTTTGGTAGTGCTGGGTTCAGAGGGAACAGGGGACAGAAATTCCTCAGACTGAGCAGGAGTCACACTGAGACCAACACGAGAGGCCCCTCTGAGATGCTCCACAAAGATGACATCTCTGCTCTCTCGCCATATACCCCCACCCATGTATATCCGATAGGCTTTGGAGGAGGCTGAATAACCTGTGAGCATTCCTGGCACAGTTTTTGGTGCAAAGACTGGCCTCTGGACATCTGGGATATGCACATATGCAAGACAACCCCATGTGCGCAGGAGTGAGACATCAGGCTTATATCCCCAGAATAATTCAAAGGGGGTAAGGTCCCTGCCTGTGCTTGGGCCCATGTTAAGCAGGGTGCATGCTGTCTCCAGGGCTTCTTTCCAGAGGGTGGGACTGGCAGCAGCAAAGCTCAGGATAGTCCGGGTTCTTTCCTTCAGGGTTCGGTTGGCTCGTTCAGCTGCTCCATTCTGCTGTGGGGTGTATGGGGCAGAGGTCTCCAGCTTAGTCCCCTGGGAGGCACAGAACTCCTTGAACCGGGCATTAAGAAATTCAGTTCCTCTGTCACATCTGACACACTTCACAGTGGTTTTTCGTTGTGTCTGCCAGTAAACAAGTAAGTCCCTGACAGCTGCACTGATGGTGTCTTTGGACTTTACTGGAATAACTGCTTTCCACTGTGAGGCTTCATCCAGTACAGTAACCCAGAAACGTTCACCAGTAATGGCTGCAGGTGTAATAGGACCCACAGTGTCTATGTGTACTCGATCCAGGGGTTCCAAGGCAGGTCTGGTACTGATTCCGAAGGAGGGTCTGGCAGTCTTTCCTTCAATACACGCTTCACAGTGTACCGGGCAATCAGTGCAGGGAGAGAGAGAGGTGTCAATCCCAGTCACCAGGTTCTCCTTAGCAAGACGCTGCATCCACGTTTCTCCAGGGTGTCCCATTCTGCTATGCCACAAGTAACGTTTGGCACAGCTGTGTGATAAGATACTGGATTTTGGCTGTTTGGTTGCACTGGCTGCATGCTTTGAGGTGCTGTTTCCTCTCACTGCAACTACACTATGAATGTAGTACAGTCCCATCTCTGCAGTGACCTGAGCTCTCCAGTGGTTTGGTCCACTGACATACGAAAAGGCACCCACATTGTCTGTTTGGAATATTGCACCATCCCTAAGGGCAGCAGATACTGACAGGATGTTGGTGGTAGCTGAAGGGACACACTGCACATGGTGGATCCAGAGGGGAATGCGTTGCGGGCTCAAAATGCAGACTGACCCAGATGCAATAATACACCCAGTGGCATCAGAGGTGGCCAAGTGCAGGGGAATTGGTTTGGCATGGATGATAGGGTTATGCAGCAATGCCACGTCATTTACTAGGTGGACCGAGGCCCCACTGTCAACCAGCCAGGAGTGCTGCAGGGGTTTACTGATAGTACTGTCCAGGACATTGTGAGATATTGTGTACAGCATACCTTCAGGAGGAGGTGGAGGTGGAGCAGGAGGCTGAAACCAAGCAGGGAAGGCATCTGCACCATGATGGGCCAGTTGGGCTACTGGGGGATGGTGTGAAAGGTTATGGGCAATCGGCTTTCCCTGTACAAAGCAGACAGGTCGTCAATAGACGAAGTTACTCCAGCTACAGTCCGTACGACTGTCTGCTGAGTGCCACACACAACTGTCGGACAAGACTAGCATCTGGTGATGCCCAGCATCTTTCACAACCAGTTCCGTTACATCATTATCTTGTACACAAGCACCGATCAAGCAATCACTAGATAAGGCTCTAGACGGCTACGTTCAAGTACATGCCTATACTCCCTGAAGTCACTGTCCCTTATCTGTTTGAGTGACTACAGGGTACACTAAGCTTGTTCACTCTCACAATAGCAACAATGATACAACACACACTGCCGCACCGTACCTGTACAAAGCAGACAGGTCGTCAATAGACGAAGTTACTCCTGCTACAGTCCGTACGACTGTCTGCTGAGTGCCACACACAACTGTCGGACAAGACTAGCATCTGGTGATGCCCAGCATCTTTCACAACCAGTTGGTATTCACTCCGGTGGGGCAGCCTTAAGAGTTCATCCGACAAACGTGTGATCTAGATAGGATTGTGCCTTATGTTCGAAAACGTCCAGAATCTGCCGTGTCTCAAGGTACCTTATGTTCTCAATGGACCCATATCCTAATAGTGCACACATGAAGATCACTTAAAGCACAAGGCATTCAATAATAATGTTCAGAACTCAACACTTCCCCTTGCCTGCATGCTTTAAGTGTATCTTCTCAAACCTAGTGAATCACGATGACCAACAAACACGGGCTTGGCAAGTGGCTTGGTCATAATGTCAGCCACATTGCGTGCAGATTCCACATAGAGGATATCTACCTGCCCAAGTGCCATAGCTTCCCTAGCGTAGTGGAAGCTTACTGCAACGTGCTTTGTGAATTTGGAATACAGGGGGTTCCGTAAATTAGAAATGCATCCTTGGTTGTCACAGAAAATTTTGACCCTCCAAGGTGCAGCCCCTATCTCTTCCAAGAAGCCCCTTAGCCAGTTGGCTTCCTTCACAATATGGCCAGCTGCCATAAACTCAGCTTGCACAGTTGAGGTAGCAACTGAGCTCTGCTTCTTGCTTCCCCAAACCACGGCACTACCATAGACTGATAGAACATAGCCAGTGGTGGAATACCTGTGGTCCAGGTCCCCAGCATAGTCGGCATCAACATAGCCTTCTAGCTCAGGGCCCTTTCCACCCAGAGTAAGAGCTAACTCTCTGGTATCTCTCAAGTACTTCAGCACTCGAATGGCCTCATTCCAGTGTGAGGTAGTGGGTGTCATTCTATACCTTGACAACACTCCAACAGCCTGAGAAATGTCAGGCCGGGTCGTATTGGCTATGTACAGTAACGATCCAATTAACTCGCAGTATCGATGACCAGGTGGCAGAGGGGTACCAGCCCCATGTGACATACCATCTGAGGACTCGGGTCTGCTGCTAGCCACGAAGTCCTTGGACATGGGGGTATCAACCCCACGTCCATCATCAGCAACGCCAAACTTCTCCACAAGAGCATCAATCTTGGGAGTGCAACTCATGGAAATAGTGCCCTGAACTCTATTGCGTAGGACCTGACACCCCAGGAAATCATTCACCTCTCCCAAATCATGGATGGTGAAGTCCTTCTTCAATAACTCTTTCCCCCACTCAATCTCTGCAACCACTCTGGCAACTATGAGAAGATCATCGACATAAACAAGAATAAACGACAGATTACCATCAGGGGCCCTCCTGATGTATACCCCAGCGTCGCTCTTGCACACACTATACCCCATCACGCTCAACTTGTCGCTCAAGGTCTTGTGCCAAGCCCGTGGGGCTTGCTTAAGACCGTAGAGTGCCTTCCTGAGCTTGCACACAACTCTCGTGTTGCCATTCTCAAATCCTGGTGGTTGGGTTACATAGACCTCTTCCTCCAACTCCCCATTGAGAAAAGCTGTCTTGATATCCACTTGGTGGATCTCAAGATTTTGTGTGGCAGCCACTGCCAGCACAGCTCTCCTAGCACCATAGCTGCTGGTAGGTGCAAAAACCTCACCAACATCTATACCAGGAATCTGTCTGCAACCCTGGGCAACCAATCTTGCTTTAAACCGAGTGACATTCCCATGTGCATCGTTTTTTGTAGAAAAAATCCAATGAACAGGGATAACTTTCTGCCCATGGGGTCTTTCCACATACTGCATAACCTCATGGGTGTCTAAAGACTCCATCTCCTCTTGCATTGCCTGCTGCCAAAACTCCCACTGAGGTGAGCGCTGGGCTTCCCTCAAGTTTGAGGGCACGTGAACTTTTCCCAACGTGACAGAAGGTACACTCTGTACCTTATGCTGTGGTGCAGCAGGGCTGTCAGCCTTACTGATGCTGTTCCCTTCTCTCTCTCTCTCTCCCTGGTTGCCAGAATAAGGTACATTATGTACCTTATGCTGGGACTGGGCAGTACTGCCGGGATTATCTGATTCCTTCTCAAGTCTCTCTCTCTCTCCTTGACTACTGGACTCATGTGCAGCACCCTTACATTCTCGCACCTTCCGCAATGCAGAGGGGAGCAGCAGCTCTCTCTCTCTCCTGGACTCACACTTGGGCACACTACCCAGACTTGCCTGAGCTGCGCCTACAATGTCAGCCTGCACACCATAAGCATGACTAGCCAGTGACTGGGATTGGGCACCAGCTTCCCCTACTGCTGGCATGTCTAACCCACTGCTCTCATCTCTTACATCTGCACCGAACATAGCCTCGACTGTCTCAACCTGCCCCTGCATATCAGGGAGACCAACCATGTTTGGCTCACTCACAATTGCCTGACCTGGGTCAGGGGCATGCAATGGGATGTCAGAATGCTCTCTCCTAGCCACGCGCTGTACATAACGCTGCTCCCTTGTAAGGGTGGTCCCTGGAGGAAGGGGAATTTGTGACTTCCCCTGCATTCGCAACCCCTCTTGTACCTTCTGCATTTTTTCTACCTGGGATTGAGTTTCTACACCCCCCCTGGCCAGATTCTGCATATGCTCAAGCACCGACCACGAGTGCTGAGATGGTTCTGGGGTCCCAACAGTAGAATCCAGGCTGGTGGGGTTTCCTTGGTCATGTGCTGCTGTGGTCCCGTCTCCAGACTGATCCCCAGCACAAAGTCCAGAGGTCCCAGGAGCCCCAGTGGAAAGCGTCTCCACTCCATGGTCATCCTCCTCATCCCAGAACGTGGGTGGAGCAGCAGAGGGAATTGCTTGAGGCGTTGCCAGATTCTCACTGCCAAGGGGGGGTGATATCCTAGAATCATAGACAGACCCAGGCTGGACCTTTGATAGACCCACTCTCTCAGCCCCCCTCAAGTGCTCGATAAAGCTGACGTCCCTACTCTCCTTCCACACTCCATTCCCCACGTACACACGATACGCTTTAGACTGGGGACAATAACCAGTAAACATCCCAGGGATGGTCTTGGGCCCAAAAACAGACCTTTGGCCACTGGGAATGTGCACATGGGCTACACAGCCAAACGTGCGCAGCACAGACACATCAGGTTTGACACCAAAGAATAATTCCATGGGGGTCAGGGACCTGCCTGAAGTAGGACCCACATTGTAGAGGAGGGTAGCTGTCTCAAGCGCCTCCTTCCAAAGGGAGGGGTCTGCTGCAGCATGGACCAACAGAGTCCTTGTTCGCTCCTTCAGGGTCCTATTCATCCTCTCCGCCACCCCATTCTGCTGAGGCGTGTAGGGCGCTGAGGACTCCATCTTAGTGCCCTGCTGAGCACAAAACTCTTTGAATTGCTGGTTCAGGAACTCTGAACCCCTGTCAGTCCTCACACACTTCACAACCGTGCCTCGTTGGGTCTGCCAAAAACGGAGCAGGTCTATCACAGCCTTTGGGATGCCATCCTTTGACTTCACAGGCAGGGAGGCAACTTGGTGTGAACTTTCATCCACTACAGTGACCCAATATCGTTCACCTGTGATGGCAGGAGGTGATATGGGACCCACAGTATCCACATGGACTCTATCGAGTGGGTGATGTGCAGGCCTGGAAGATACAGGGAAAGGAGGTCTGGAGTGTTTCCCTTGTATACACGATTCACAGTGCTTGGGGCACTCAGAGCAGGGAGCAAGGGAGATATTGATTCCTGTAACCAGATCTTCCTTGGAGAACCTCTGCATGCTGCTGGCACCAGGATGACCTAACCTAGCATGCCACAGAGATCTCTCGCTACACACGTGTCCTTTCCTAAGATGAGACGCCTCAGCCATGTGATCAATATGTCTGCAGCCAACTTGCTGCCCTCTGACAGGACTAACAAACTCCAAAAAAAACAGACCTCGTGCGCGGGTGATATCTCCACACCACCCTTCAGGTCCCTTCATGGCTGTGTAACCACCTGCAGTGTCAGTCAGGAAAGATGCTCCATCCTGAATTGCACCAGTGACTGAAATGAGGTTGGTATGCGCAGAAGGAACACACTGCACATTGTGCAGCCAGAATACTTCGTGCCTTGCATTCACAAGGCATACAGACCCAGATGCAATGATTCCTCCCTTGGCGTCTGAGGTTGCCAAGTGCAGAGGAAGAGGCTGTCTATGCATAACTGGATTATGGAGCAATGAGAGATCATTGACTATATGCACAGAGGCACCACTATCTATTAACCAAGATGTGCTGCTAGCTCCATGCGAAGTTGGGGCAAGCACATTGAGAGAGATAAACATCGCCTCACCAGAAGGAGGGGGTGGAGGTGGTAAATGCCACCCCGGAAACGTGTGTTGACTTGTTGGATAGTTATATGCTGAAGGAGGTCCAGGGCTGGAAGCGGATGAAGGCGGGCCACCCCGGCCAGATCCATGGTCCCACCAGGCTTGAGGAGACGACTGTGGGCCTCCCTGGCCCCAGTAAGCTGCAGGCCCAACGCTTGCCGCTTGCATGTTTTGATGCAGAGCCTGCAGCTGCCTGAGCGGTCCGCAGTCAGTCATGAAGTGGCCCTTTGCCTTGCAGAAGTGGCATGTAAGCTCCTCTCTGGGCCTTCTTGCCCTGCCAGGTCCACGCCCCCTGCCACCAAAAGTAGTTGCAGAGGGGCCAGCGGGAGGCTGTTCGTTTGCTGGTAGTGCTGCTCCAACTCCCGGTACTGCTCCCACTCCTGGTGCAGCTCCAGCGCTTGATGACGCTCCAGCTACCCCCCCAGAGGGACCAGCCACTGCTGCAGCTGCCATGGCCTGAGGTGTTCCCTCTGCAGGTGGGTCCTTGTACCCACGGCTGGCTGCGGCGCGCAGGATTCTTTGAATCAGCTCCAATGGCGGCTTGTCGGTTGCCATAACCTCCAGGGACTCGAGCCTCAGCACAGGAGGGAGGCCCTTCACCATCAGCTCCCCAACATTGTGGTCCAAGAGGATGAACGCGTTGTTTCTGAGACTTGTAGCCAGATCCATCATTCTGTAGAGGTAGACCTTGAGTGTCTCCCCTGTCTTGATGCCCTGCTCCATTTCCTTGTACCACTCAAGGTTGATGTCTTGGTTGCTCCCTCCAGTGTGACTGTTCTTCACCCACGCGATGAAGTCGAACGCTGCTTTGTGGCATGAGATCTGAGAATGCCAGATGACTGGAACTGACTGGATCAGCCACTGCTTGATGGCTGAGTTCTCCACCGACCCTGGCATTGGCCTCTCCAAAGCCGCTCTGACCCCCTTGGTGTTTGCGCACGCCTCCAAATTTTCATACCAAAATTCAAAATTGCGCCCTCCATCATCAAGCATGACAGTCATCTTTGGATTAGAGGTATTGGGGATGTAGGCTGCCTTGTCAATCTCCACCTTTGGTTCTGCAGTGGCTGATTGTGTCCCGGTCATAGACTGCCCTGGAGTGGCCCCACTGACTTCTCCAGGTTGAGACATTGCTGTTTCACTGCTACTTTCCTTTTCTTTGCCCCTTTTTGTCATACTATTGTCACTTCACCAGCCAAACTTACTCATAAACTTCTGGAATGCAGCAATACCCTACAATTCCCTCCATGTCATGGAAATTTACCAGCCAGTCTTGCACAGTAGTAGCAGATATGTTCCCCTCAGAAGTTTGCGCCGGAGTCCGGCCCGACTCACTCAGTGCTTCTAGACAACGTCTATGAATGATAAAGCACAGCTAAAACTTCAATTATGAATTTCCCAGAAAGGTAAACTGTGAGTAAGATAATGGTCCTGGTACACTCGAGTTCCCTTGCGCCGCTGCGCCATGCTCGAGCTCCTTTGTTGACGCTTACGTCTGACCCATCCGTAGACGACCTTCACTCCTGCTTTTACTTGGCTCAGCTGGAAGGGCGTGGGCCCATAACCTGTGAAAGGTTATGGGCAATCGGCTTTCCCTGTACAAAGCAGACAGGTCGTCAATAGACGAAGTTACTCCAGCTACAGTCCGTACGACTGTCTGCTGAGTGCCACACACAACTGTCGGACAAGACTAGCATCTGGTGATGCCCAGCATCTTTCACAACCAGTTCCGTTACATCATTATCTTGTACACAAGCACCGATCAAGCAATCACTAGATAAGGCTCTAGACGGCTACGTTCAAGTACATGCCTATACTCCCTGAAGTCACTGTCCCTTATCTGTTTGAGTGACTACAGGGTACACTAAGCTTGTTCACTCTCACAATAGCAACAATGATACAACACACACTGCCGCACCGTACCTGTACAAAGCAGACAGGTCGTCAATAGACGAAGTTACTCCAGCTACAGTCCGTACGACTGTCTGCTGAGTGCCACACACAACTGTCGGACAAGACTAGCATCTGGTGATGCCCAGCATCTTTCACAACCAGTTGGTATTCACTCCGGTGGGGCAGCCTTAAGAGTTCATCCGACAAACGTGTGATCTAGATAGGATTGTACCTTATGTTCGAAAACGTCCAGAATCTGCCGTGTCTCAAGGTACCTTATGTTCTCAATGGACCCATATCCTAATAGTGCACACATGAAGATCACTTAAAGCACAAGGCATTCAATAATAATGTTCAGAACTCAACAGATGGGTACACCCATAGATGGCTGGCCCTGAGGCCACATGCCTTGCAGCTGTTGGACAGCGGCCACCACGTTCCTCTGTGTCTCCTCATCCCTGCGCCTCTTTCTGCAGTCTCTCCAATAATGGCCCTTTCTATTGCAGTAGTTGCAAACTCCCTTGGAATCAGACTGTCCGGTTGAGGGCGAAGGACTGGCTCCACTGACTGCTCCAGGGGTGCTGACTCTGTTGCTGCCCTGAGGAACAGCCAAAACTCGTGGCTGACGTGGGGCAGTCTCATCAAATCCCAGAGCAACGGCTGTGGTCCTCAGCAGGTCTGCCAGCTTGTTGAGTGGGGTCCCTGCTGCTGTTGACAAGCTGCCTGTCTCCTTGGCTGTTTCAGGTAGACCCTGCACAATTTGGGTAGCTACAAAGCTATCCAGAAGAGGATGATTATTCCTCTGAAGACATGCCTTCAGATTCAGCATGCGACTCACATATTGGGAAATGGTCTCGTCGTGCTTCATCCCCTGACTCATCTCCAACAGCCAGTCCATGTTGGCTTGGAGATTATAACCCCCAATGAACTTCCTACAGATATATTCATATGCAACATATGCAGAGGACAAATCAGATAATTCCCCGTGCCACTCTTCGGGTACAGATTCATACAGCAACAGCAGTGCTGCAGCATCATGCGTGGTCCCAGGCATGTCCTCAAGTACTGCAGGCAGTGATCCCTTGGCCTCATTTGCTGCAAGGTACGCATTCTTCCAAATCATAATGTTGTGTCCCTTTTCTTTTAGCTTGATATGTACCTTCACAAGTGTAGGAATCACCTTTGGCAACTCATCACCTTCTCCCCTGGATGTGCTGGGAGTGCAAGGCTCTCTCACAGGTGTTGAGGTGGTGGTCTCTCTCACAGATGCAGAGGTTCCACTAGATGACTGACTCTTCTTCTTAGAAGTCATAGTGTGCACACAGAATGTCAGTTTCTAGCGTCAGAGGCACACTTAAACCACTTACTCCACAACACCTTCAAGGTCTGAATCAGTTTCCCACTCAGACTCGTCACGAATGTTAGGAATCAGCACATCCTGAAAGTGTTAAAGGTTATGGGCAATCGGCTTTCCCTGTACAAAGCAGACAGGTCGTCAATAGACGAAGTTACTCCAGCTACAGTCCGTACGACTGTCTGCTGAGTGCCACACACAACTGTCGGACAAGACTAGCATCTGGTGATGCCCAGCATCTTTCACAACCAGTTCCGTTACATCATTATCTTGTACACAAGCACCGATCAAGCAATCACTAGATAAGGCTCTAGACGGCTACGTTCAAGTACATGCCTATACTCCCTGAAGTCACTTTCCCTTATCTGTTTGAGTGACTACAGGGTACACTAAGCTTGTTCACTCTCACAATAGCAACAATGATACAACACACACTGCCGCACCGTACCTGTACAAAGCAGACAGGTCGTCAATAGACGAAGTTACTCCAGCTACAGTCCGTACGACTGTCTGCTGAGTGCCACACACAACTGTCGGACAAGACTAGCATCTGGTGATGCCCAGCATCTTTCACAACCAGTTGGTATTCACTCCGGTGGGGCAGCCTTAAGAGTTCATCCGACAAACGTGTGATCTAGATAGGATTGTACCTTATGTTCGAAAACGTCCAGAATCTGCCGTGTCTCAAGGTACCTTATGTTCTCAATGGACCCATATCCTAATAGTGCACACATGAAGATCACTTAAAGCACAAGGCATTCAATAATAATGTTCAGAACTCAACACTTCCCCTTGCCTGCATGCTTTAAGTGTATCTTCTCAAACCTAGTGAATCACGATGACCAACAAACACGGGCTTGGCAAGTGGCTTGGTCATAATGTCAGCCACATTGCGTGCAGATTCCACATAGAGGATATCTACCTGCCCAAGTGCCATAGCTTCCCTAGCGTAGTGGAAGCTTACTGCAACGTGCTTTGTGAATTTGGAATACAGGGGGTTCCGTAAATTAGAAATGCATCCTTGGTTGTCACAGAAAATTTTGACCCTCCAAGGTGCAGCCCCTATCTCTTCCAAGAAGCCCCTTAGCCAGTTGGCTTCCTTCACAATATGGCCAGCTGCCATAAACTCAGCTTGCACAGTTGAGGTAGCAACTGAGCTCTGCTTCTTGCTTCCCCAAACCACGGCACTACCATAGACTGATAGAACATAGCCAGTGGTGGAATACCTGTGGTCCAGGTCCCCAGCATAGTCGGCATCAACATAGCCTTCTAGCTCAGGGCCCTTTCCACCCAGAGTAAGAGCTAACTCTCTGGTATCTCTCAAGTACTTCAGCACTCGAATGGCCTCATTCCAGTGTGAGGTAGTGGGTGTCATTCTATACCTTGACAACACTCCAACAGCCTGAGAAATGTCAGGCCGGGTCGTATTGGCTATGTACAGTAACGATCCAATTAACTCGCAGTATCGATGACCAGGTGGCAGAGGGGTACCAGCCCCATGTGACATACCATCTGAGGACTCGGGTCTGCTGCTAGCCACGAAGTCCTTGGACATGGGGGTATCAACCCCACGTCCATCATCAGCAACGCCAAACTTCTCCACAAGAGCATCAATCTTGGGAGTGCAACTCATGGAAATAGTGCCCTGAACTCTATTGCGTAGGACCTGACACCCCAGGAAATCATTCACCTCTCCCAAATCATGGATGGTGAAGTCCTTCTTCAATAACTCTTTCCCCCACTCAATCTCTGCAACCACTCTGGCAACTATGAGAAGATCATCGACATAAACAAGAATAAACGACAGATTACCATCAGGGGCCCTCCTGATGTATACCCCAGCGTCGCTCTTGCACACACTATACCCCATCACGCTCAACTTGTCGCTCAAGGTCTTGTGCCAAGCCCGTGGGGCTTGCTTAAGACCGTAGAGTGCCTTCCTGAGCTTGCACACAACTCTCGTGTTGCCATTCTCAAATCCTGGTGGTTGGGTCACATAGACCTCTTCCTCCAACTCCCCATTGAGAAAAGCTGTCTTGATATCCACTTGGTGGATCTCAAGATTTTGTGTGGCAGCCACTGCCAGCACAGCTCTCCTAGCACCATAGCTGCTGGTAGGTGCAAAAACCTCACCAACATCTATACCAGGAATCTGTCTGCAACCCTGGGCAACCAATCTTGCTTTAAACCGAGTGACATTCCCATGTGCATCGTTTTTTGTAGAAAAAATCCAATGAACAGGGATAACTTTCTGCCCATGGGGTCTTTCCACATACTGCATAACCTCATGGGTGTCTAAAGACTCCATCTCCTCTTGCATTGCCTGCTGCCAAAACTCCCACTGAGGTGAGCGCTGGGCTTCCCTCAAGTTTGAGGGCACGTGAACTTTTCCCAACGTGACAGAAGGTACACTCTGTACCTTATGCTGTGGTGCAGCAGGGCTGTCAGCCTTACTGATGCTGTTCCCTTCTCTCTCTCTCTCTCCCTGGTTGCCAGAATAAGGTACATTATGTACCTTATGCTGGGACTGGGCAGTACTGCCGGGATTATCTGATTCCTTCTCAAGTCTCTCTCTCTCTCCTTGACTACTGGACTCATGTGCAGCACCCTTACATTCTCGCACCTTCCGCAATGCAGAGGGGAGCAGCAGCTCTCTCTCTCTCCTGGACTCACACTTGGGCACACTACCCAGACTTGCCTGAGCTGCGCCTACAATGTCAGCCTGCACACCATAAGCATGACTAGCCAGTGACTGGGATTGGGCACCAGCTTCCCCTACTGCTGGCATGTCTAACCCACTGCTCTCATCTCTTACATCTGCACCGAACATAGCCTCGACTGTCTCAACCTGCCCCTGCATATCAGGGAGACCAACCATGTTTGGCTCACTCACAATTGCCTGACCTGGGTCAGGGGCATGCAATGGGATGTCAGAATGCTCTCTCCTAGCCACGCGCTGTACATAACGCTGCTCCCTTGTAAGGGTGGTCCCTGGAGGAAGGGGAATTTGTGACTTCCCCTGCATTCGCAACCCCTCTTGTACCTTCTGCATTTTTTCTACCTGGGATTGAGTTTCTACACCCCCCCTGGCCAGATTCTGCATATGCTCAAGCACCGACCACGAGTGCTGAGATGGTTCTGGGGTCCCAACAGTAGAATCCAGGCTGGTGGGGTTTCCTTGGTCATGTGCTGCTGTGGTCCCGTCTCCAGACTGATCCCCAGCACAAAGTCCAGAGGTCCCAGGAGCCCCAGTGGAAAGCGTCTCCACTCCATGGTCATCCTCCTCATCCCAGAACGTGGGTGGAGCAGCAGAGGGAATTGCTTGAGGCGTTGCCAGATTCTCACTGCCAAGGGGGGGTGATATCCTAGAATCATAGACAGACCCAGGCTGGACCTTTGATAGACCCACTCTCTCAGCCCCCCTCAAGTGCTCGATAAAGCTGACGTCCCTACTCTCCTTCCACACTCCATTCCCCACGTACACACGATACGCTTTAGACTGGGGACAATAACCAGTAAACATCCCAGGGATGGTCTTGGGCCCAAAAACAGACCTTTGGCCACTGGGAATGTGCACATGGGCTACACAGCCAAACGTGCGCAGCACAGACACATCAGGTTTGACACCAAAGAATAATTCCATGGGGGTCAGGGACCTGCCTGAAGTAGGACCCACATTGTAGAGGAGGGTAGCTGTCTCAAGCGCCTCCTTCCAAAGGGAGGGGTCTGCTGCAGCATGGACCAACAGAGTCCTTGTTCGCTCCTTCAGGGTCCTATTCATCCTCTCCGCCACCCCATTCTGCTGAGGCGTGTAGGGCGCTGAGGACTCCATCTTAGTGCCCTGCTGAGCACAAAACTCTTTGAATTGCTGGTTCAGGAACTCTGAACCCCTGTCAGTCCTCACACACTTCACAACCGTGCCTCGTTGGGTCTGCCAAAAACGGAGCAGGTCTATCACAGCCTTTGGGATGCAATCCTTTGACTTCACAGGCAGGGAGGCAACTTGGTGTGAACTTTCATCCACTACAGTGACCCAATATCGTTCACCTGTGATGGCAGGAGGTGATATGGGACCCACAGTATCCACATGGACTCTATCGAGTGGGTGATGTGCAGGCCTGGAAGATACAGGGAAAGGAGGTCTGGAGTGTTTCCCTTGTATACACGATTCACAGTGCTTGGGGCACTCAGAGCAGGGAGCAAGGGAGATATTGATTCCTGTAACCAGATCTTCCTTGGAGAACCTCTGCATGCTGCTGGCACCAGGATGACCTAACCTAGCATGCCACAGAGATCTCTCGCTACACACGTGTCCTTTCCTAAGATGAGACGCCTCAGCCATGTGATCAATATGTCTGCAGCCAACTTGCTGCCCTCTGACAGGACTAACAAACTCCAAAAAAAACAGACCTCGTGCGCGGGTGATATCTCCACACCACCCTTCAGGTCCCTTCATGGCTGTATAACCACCTGCAGTGTCAGTCAGGAAAGATGCTCCATCCTGAATTGCACCAGTGACTGAAATGAGGTTGGTATGCGCAGAAGGAACACACTGCACATTGTGCAGCCAGAATACTTCGTGCCTTGCATTCACAAGGCATACAGACCCAGATGCAATGATTCCTCCCTTGGCGTCTGAGGTTGCCAAGTGCAGAGGAAGAGGCTGTCTATGCATAACTGGATTATGGAGCAATGAGAGATCATTGACTATATGCACAGAGGCACCACTATCTATTAACCAAGATGTGCTGCTAGCTCCATGCGAAGTTGGGGCAAGCACATTGAGAGAGATAAACATCGCCTCACCAGAAGGAGGGGGTGGAGGTGGTAAATGCCACCCCGGAAACGTGTGTTGACTTGTTGGATAGTTATATGCTGAAGGAGGTCCAGGGCTGGAAGCGGATGAAGGCGGGCCACCCCGGCCAGATCCATGGTCCCACCAGGCTTGAGGAGACGACTGTGGGCCTCCCTGGCCCCAGTAAGCTGCAGGCCCAACGCTTGCCGCTTGCATGTTTTGATGCAGAGCCTGCAGCTGCCTGAGCGGTCCGCAGTCAGTCATGAAGTGGCCCTTTGCCTTGCAGAAGTGGCATGTAAGCTCCTCTCTGGGCCTTCTTGCCCTGCCAGGTCCACGCCCCCTGCCACCAAAAGTAGTTGCAGAGGGGCCAGCGGGAGGCTGTTCGTTTGCTGGTAGTGCTGCTCCAACTCCCGGTACTGCTCCCACTCCTGGTGCAGCTCCAGCGCTTGATGACGCTCCAGCTACCCCCCCAGAGGGACCAGCCACTGCTGCAGCTGCCATGGCCTGAGGTGTTCCCTCTGCAGGTGGGTCCTTGTACCCACGGCTGGCTGCGGCGCGCAGGATTCTTTGAATCAGCTCCAATGGCGGCTTGTCGGTTGCCATAACCTCCAGGGACTCGAGCCTCAGCACAGGAGGGAGGCCCTTCACCATCAGCTCCCCAACATTGTGGTCCAAGAGGATGAACGCGTTGTTTCTGAGACTTGTAGCCAGATCCATCATTCTGTAGAGGTAGACCTTGAGTGTCTCCCCTGTCTTGATGCCCTGCTCCATTTCCTTGTACCACTCAAGGTTGATGTCTTGGTTGCTCCCTCCAGTGTGACTGTTCTTCACCCACGCGATGAAGTCGAACGCTGCTTTGTGGCATGAGATCTGAGAATGCCAGATGACTGGAACTGACTGGATCAGCCACTGCTTGATGGCTGAGTTCTCCACCGACCCTGGCATTGGCCTCTCCAAAGCCGCTCTGACCCCCTTGGTGTTTGCGCACGCCTCCAAATTTTCATACCAAAATTCAAAATTGCGCCCTCCATCATCAAGCATGACAGTCATCTTTGGATTAGAGGTATTGGGGATGTAGGCTGCCTTGTCAATCTCCACCTTTGGTTCTGCAGTGGCTGATTGTGTCCCGGTCATAGACTGCCCTGGAGTGGCCCCACTGACTTCTCCAGGTTGAGACATTGCTGTTTCACTGCTACTTTCCTTTTCTTTGCCCCTTTTTGTCATACTATTGTCACTTCACCAGCCAAACTTACTCATAAACTTCTGGAATGCAGCAATACCCTACAATTCCCTCCATGTAATGGAAATTTACCAGCCAGTCTTGCACAGTAGTAGCAGATATGTTCCCCTCAGAAGTTTGCGCCGGAGTCCGGCCCGACTCACTCAGTGCTTCTAGACAACGTCTATGAATGATAAAGCACAGCTAAAACTTCAATTATGAATTTCCCAGAAAGGTAAACTGTGAGTAAGATAATGGTCCTGGTACACTCGAGTTCCCTTGCGCCGCTGCGCCATGCTCGAGCTCCTTTGTTGACGCTTACGTCTGACCCATCCGTAGACGACCTTCACTCCTGCTTTTACTTGGCTCAGCTGGAAGGGCGTGGGCCCATAACCTGTTAAAGGTTATGGGCAATCGGCTTTCCCTGTACAAAGCAGACAGGTCGTCAATAGACGAAGTTACTCCAGCTACAGTCCGTACGACTGTCTGCTGAGTGCCACACACAACTGTCGGACAAGACTAGCATCTGGTGATGCCCAGCATCTTTCACAACCAGTTCCGTTACATCATTATCTTGTACACAAGCACCGATCAAGCAATCACTAGATAAGGCTCTAGACGGCTACGTTCAAGTACATGCCTATACTCCCTGAAGTCACTTTCCCTTATCTGTTTGAGTGACTACAGGGTACACTAAGCTTGTTCACTCTCACAATAGCAACAATGATACAACACACACTGCCGCACCGTACCTGTACAAAGCAGACAGGTCGTCAATAGACGAAGTTACTCCAGCTACAGTCCGTACGACTGTCTGCTGAGTGCCACACACAACTGTCGGACAAGACTAGCATCTGGTGATGCCCAGCATCTTTCACAACCAGTTGGTATTCACTCCGGTGGGGCAGCCTTAAGAGTTCATCCGACAAACGTGTGATCTAGATAGGATTGTACCTTATGTTCGAAAACGTCCAGAATCTGCCGTGTCTCAAGGTACCTTATGTTCTCAATGGACCCATATCCTAATAGTGCACACATGAAGATCACTTAAAGCACAAGGCATTCAATAATAATGTTCAGAACTCAACAGAAAGGCCTTCACTGGAATAGTTGCCAGTGCAGACTCAACCGCCAAATATGCAGTGTGCTCAGCAAATTCTTGCTCTCTGTTGAGCCACTTCGTTGCACTGCAATACCTCCGAAATTTCTCTTTGGTGATGAAACCTGGTTCCAAATTTACAAATGATTGTTCCCAAGGAGTGAACTTATACGCTGGATACGTGGAAAATCTTGAACCAAACCACGCTGGCTGGGGGAGAGGTCGTCCAACGTACAGATGAAACACGTAGTCTTTTACAATGGCAGCCCGTTCGTCAGGAGTCCGATCTCCTTGCTGTCCTCCGTTTCTGATTCTATCGTTGTACGAAGGTGGACCGGTTCTTAGCCGAGCAGGAACGTCGACGTTGGTAGTCTTGCGAGCAGTCTGCTTTGCTCTGCGGCGCTTGGCCATACAGCTTCTCGTCTCCGATTCTTGAGCCAGCCACACACACTCAACGGGAGAGTGGTGGGCCCATAACCTGTTAGGTTATGGGCTTGGCGTATTCCTGTGCAGTGGCGGCACGGAGGGTGTGAGTCAAAGTTCGCTCTACTGTGTGACGAAGAGTAGAGTCTAGAACATGAACAATCAAGGACTGATTGGGCAACTTTAAGGAAACACCCGGAGTGCTTGTGAAGTCCCAAACAAGTCTATTACAATTGCTCACTTGCTCTCTCTTAACAACGGAATTTAAACTATCCTAACTGGTACGTACTCAGAAAGGATCAATCTCATTGTCCGATGATAAGATAGCCAAGCACATACACATAACATGAAATATTAAGGTCAACAAAGCCTCAAATCTCCCTATCTATTCACCATCACGTTACCTGTGCAGTGGCGGCACGGAGGGTGTGAGTCAAAGTTCGCTCTACTGTGTGACGAAGAGTAGAGTCTAGAACATGAACAATCAAGGACTGATTGGGCAACTTTAAGGAAACACCCGGAGTGCTTGTGAAGTCCCAAACAAGTGCCTTGCCTCTCCGTGCTAGCACCACTACCTTCCTGCACTAAACGTGTCTGTAACTTGCGTTATCTTTATCTTCGTTCAAATTGTTCCTAACCGCTAAGTCTTTGTAGTTTCGCCCATATTAGTCATTTATTATTGTCACTGACGGAATAGCCACTATTACTCCACTGAGGGAAAGGCATAAATAACTCATCCAATACAACAGATTCGCTGATCGATCGCACCCTCGAGATCGTGGTTCCCAAATCGGGTACCCACAATCTCGCTGGTACCCACAGCACAACACTGGGCCTCCCCAAGGCGCTGGAGCTGCACCGGGCGCTGGAGCAGCACCAGGAGTGGGAGATGGAGCACCTGCTGATGGTCAGGCCCCCTATGGCCCTTCTGCTCACAACGCTGGAGGCAGGGGGCGAGGGTCTGGACGTGGCAGGAGGCCAAAGGAGGAACTGGCGTGTCGCTTCTGCAACAGGACGGGACATTTCTGGAGGGAGTGCCTGGATCTGAAGAGGCTGCGAGCTCTACATGGCACAATGCAAGCTGCAAGTGCAGGCCCATCTGCGTGGTGGGGCACTGGAGCTCCTCAGCAACAAGCCAGCTGGTGGGATGCTGGCCAATCCAGAGGAGGCCCTCCCGTGTCAACCTCACATGCTCCTGGATCTGTGTCCACTATCTTCCCCTTCTTCCCAGGCTGGCATCTCCCACCACCACCTCCTCCAAGTGCTGGTGAGCCTATGTTCGTTTCGTTGAATGTGCTTACCCCTACGTCTCATGGGGCTTGCAGTACCTCGTGGCTGATAGATAGTGGTGCATCGGTGCACCTTGTAAATGATCTGTCTTTACTACACAACCCAGTCATGCATGCCCAACCCCTCCCTCTTCATTTGGCCACTTCTGACGCCAAAGGAGGGATAGTTGCTACTGGGTCTGTGTGTCTGGTCAATGCCAGACAAGAGGTGTTTTGGCTGCATAATGTGCAGTGTGTGCCCACTGCACACACTAATCTTACTTCTGTCACAGGAGCCATTCAGGATGGAGCATCATTCCTCACTGACAGTGCAGGTGGGTACACGACCATGAAAGGCCCAGCAGGCTGGTCTGGTCAGATAGCCAGAGAGCGAGGGCTGTTTTTTTTAGAATGGGTGTGTCCAGTCAAGAGCCTGGGGGGTAGGTTGACGTTGCCACTCTACCCCCTAGAAGAGTTAAGAATTCCGCTGGGCAGGCGCATAATTCTCACCTAGTGTCGCAACCACGACGCAACTTTTTTCAGTGGAAAATTGCTGGTTTTCGTAGGGCAGTCGAAAAATAAATAACTAAGAAAAAGGCCAAAAAAAACATTTTGGGGGTAGCCGGAATGTGGCCCGCTGGCATGGTACCCGATCGTGCAGCCATGAGATTCGGGTAAACTGGTAGTATTTCCTGCACTGGCGCTGCGGATGTCTGGCATTTGGCTGGCGGTGGCCTTGAGTATTGCGTTCCTGGAATTTTCCGTGTGTAACCGTGTGACGCGGTGGAAATGTGGACGGTTTGGGGGTGGGAACTGTGAATGTCGCCTCCGGCTGAGACGGCTCCAAAGACGAAGCTCGCCGCCCGCGTCCTGCCCCGTGTCCTGTGCCGTGGTTTTTGTGGTATTGGAATGTCCAGCCCCGCGTCCTGCCTCGTGTCCTGTGCCGTGTGATTTCCTTTGGGCGCCGGCCCATTTCTTTGCGCATTTCCGGATGCCTCGCTGACGTGCAGTGTACCTCCTCGCACGTGGACGCCGGATAGTCCACGAGGCCAGCCTAGGGGGCTCTCCCAGATTAGCACGTCCTTCACTGCTTGCGACTGGCCCGTCGTTTTTCTACTCTGCCGCACTCTCAGGTTTCGTTCGTAATCTGACTTTCTTTAAATCCTCACTACAGTGATAGGCTTACCCCGTCATTGTTTTTCAGTATGTGTGTCGGAGGCGAGATCCCCCGCATCGCCGCTCGCATCCTAGACGCGCACGCCTGCTTTCGATGTCATGTGCCTAGGTTTCTACCTCACTTCTGTATCTTCCGATGCTCGGTGTCGATCCCAACATCGCATGTCTGCTTCTACTTTTGTCTCCGCATCCTCGCCACACGTCTCTCTGCCTCCCTGGCTAGGCATCCACGCATCGAACCCAGGGTATGTCTATCTTCTTTTAAATTGTGCTCGTTGCCACCGATTCTCTGCTTATTTCTGCCGTCGCCCCATTTTTCCACCGAGGTCTTAGGGGCATCGCGGCATCGCAACGCTTTCTCCTCTTTCGGGCCAAACCTTTACCTTCGGTCCATGCCACTCGTGTTTCCATTCTGAAATTTCATTCCACAGTCTGCCTTTCCTCTTCTTTGCCCCTGTCTCCCACATTTTCTGCTCTTCACCCGACTCCCATCCTCCCTTGCCCTTCCCCTTCTACCCGTAAAGCTCTTCGCTCGACCTTTATAAAATGCACATACGGGGATGGCCTTTCTGTCGCTGGCGTCTTCATGTTCAGGTCTGGAGGGGTGGGGCCCCTGCTTCTTTCCTCCACAATTTCTGGAGGGAGGGAGAGAGAGAGAGAAAGAGAGAGAGAGAGAGAGAGAGAGAGAGAGAGAGAGAGAGAGAGAGAGAGAGAGAGAGAGAGAGAGAGAGAGAGAGAGAGAGAGAGAGAGAGAGAGAGAGAGAGAGAGAGGGAGGGAGGGAGGGAGGGAGGGGGGGGGGGGAGAGGGAGGGAGAGAGGGATAGAGAACATCTGGTAGTGTGAAAACTGAGTCGCAGCGCGAACTCAGAAAGATATGACCCCAAACTATTAGGCTGCAGGTATTTAGAAATTGTGATTTGCAGATAGAAAAAATCTTAAAGTTTAAACACCAAGATAAACAGTGTTGATTGGACAAAAGTTGTTCTTGTGGATACTGAGGTGTACTGATATCACCCCAACTGTGTGGCTGCCCTAACACCCACCAACAAGTGGGGGAGGGTGATGGGGGTGAGGGACAAGGGGAGGGAGGGAGGGTGGAGGGAGAGAGGGAGAGGGAGAGGGAGAGGGAGGGGGAGAGGGAGGGGGAGGGAGAGAGAGAGAGAGAGAGAGAGAGAGAGAGAGAGAGAGAGAGAGAGAGAGAGAGAGAGAGAGAGAGAGAGAGAGAGAGAGAGAGAGAGAGAGAGAGAGAGAGAGGGGGGGGGGAGAACATTTGATAGTGTGAAAGATATGCCCCAAACTATTAGGCTGCAGGTATTTAGAAATTGTGATTTGAAGATAGAAAAACACCGAGATCAGCAGTAGTAGATTGGGCAAAATTTGTTCTTGTGGATACTGACGTGTACTGATTTCAGCCCGACTGTGTGGCTCCCTAACACCCACCAAAGGAGAGAGAGACAGAGAGAGAGAGAGAGAGAGAGAGAGAGAGAGAGAGAGAGAGAGAGAGAGAGAGAGAGAGAGAGAGAGAGAGAGAGAGAGAGAGAGAGAGAGAGAGAGAGGTTTTGTTAAGGATGTTTTTTGGGGCAGAATGTGGGTTTTTTTGGGGGGGGGTGATTTTTCAGGGGGGGCTTTTTAGGGGCGTGGGATTTTTGATGGAGATGGGTTTTCCATTGGTGGAGCGTGGGTGTATTTCAAGGCCTCTGCCTTATGCGCATTTTTTCCGCCGCTTCTCGGTCTGTTGCACTGCTTAGAATTTCTGGGTTCTCACCTCTGGACATGCACCTTCGGACTCGGGCGTTTTATCCTTGGACACAGGCGTCCTCGTCCGGATTCCGCCCTTTCATTCTGTCCAACTGCACCGGACTTGTCAGGATTCGGGCCTTTCATTCTCGAGATTCAGTGTTTCCGTGTCTTCCCGCGTCCGTCGCCGTGTCGCGCTGTAATTTTCGCTATCCTCGGAATTCCTCCGTCGCTCCAGTTTGTCGCCGAAGGCTGCGACTCCTCCGGAGGAGGAGGAGCAGCCGGAGGCGACAAACTCTCCACGAGCCGGAGGCGCAGTTTGTCGCCGAAGGCTGCGACTCCTCCGGAGGAGGAGGAGCAGCCGGAGGCGACAAACTCTCCACGAGCCGGAGGCGAGTTTGTTTCAGTTTGTCGCCTCCGTCGGAGACGGCTCCTGAGACGGAGCTCGCCGCCCGCGTCCCGCCCCGTGTCCCGTGCCGTGGTTTTTGTGGTGTTGGCATGTCCGGCCCCGCGTCCCGCCTCGTGTCCTGTGCCGTGTGCTTTCCTTTGGGCGCCGGCCCATTTCTTTGCGCATTTCCGGATGCCTCGCTGACGTGCAGTGTACCTCCTCGCACGTGGACGCCGGATAGTCCACGAGGCCAGCCTAGGGGGCTCTCCCAGATTAGCACGTCCTTCACTGCTTGCGACTGGCCCGTCGTTGTTCTACTCTGCCGCACTCTCAGGTTTCGTTCGTAATCTGACTTTCTTTAAATCCTCACTACAGTGATAGGCTTACCCCGTCATTGTTTTTCAGTATGTGTGTCGGAGGCGAGATCCCCCGCATCGCCGCTCGCATCCTAGACGCGCACGCCTGCTTTCGATGTCATGTGCCTAGGTTTCTACCTCACTTCTGTGTCTTCCGATGCTCGGTGTGGATCCCAACATCGCATGTCTGCTTCTACTTTTGTCTCCTGCCGGATCCGCATCCTCGCCACACGTCCCTCTGCCTCCCTGGCTAGGCATCCACGCATCGAACCCAGGGTATGTCTATCTTCTTTTAAATTGTGCTCGTTGCCACCGATTCTCTGCATATTTCTGCCGTCGCCCCATTTTTCCACCGAGGTCTTAGGGGCATCGCGGCATCGCAACGCTTTCTGCTCTTTCGGGCCAAACCTTTACCTTCGGTCATGCCACTCGTGTTTCCATTCTGAAATTTCATTCCACAGTCTGCCTTTCCTCTTCTTTGCCCCTGTCTCCCACATTTTATGCTCTTCACCCGACTCCCATCCTCCCTTGCCCTTCCCCTTCTACCCGTAAACCTCTTTGCTCGACCTTTATGAAATGCACATATGGGGATGGCCTTTCTCTCGCTGGCGTTTTCATGTTCAGGTCTAGAGGGGTGAGGCCCCTGCTTCTTTCCTCCACAATTTCGGGAGGGAGGGAGGGGGGAGGGAAGGAGGGAGGGAGGGAGGAGGGAGGGAGGGAGGGAGGGAGGGAGGGAGGGAGGGAGGGAGAGGAGAGAGAGAGAGAGAGAGAGGAGAGAGAGAGAGAGAGAGAGAGAGAGAGAGAGGAGAGAGAGAGAGAGAGAGAGAGAGGAGAGAGAGAGAGAGAGAGGAGAGAGAGGAGAGAGAGAGAGGAGAGAGGAGAGAGAGAGAGAGAGAGAGAGAGAGAGAGGAGAGAGAGAGAGAGAGAGAGGAGGGAGGGAGGGGGGGGAGGGAGGGAGGGAGGGGGGAGGGGGGAGAGAGAGAGAGAGAGAGAGGGGGGGGGGGGGGGGGGGAGGGGGGGGGTAGTGTGAAAACTGAGTCGCAGCGCGAACTCAGAAAGATATGACCCCAAACTATTAGGCTGCAGGTATTTAGAAATTGTGATTTGCAGATAGAAAAAATCTTAAAGTTTAAACACCAAGATAAACAGTAGTTGATTGGACAAAAGTTGTTCTTGTGGATACTGAGGTGTACTGATATCACCCCAACTGTGTGGCTCCCCTAGCAGCCACCAACAAGTGGGGGAGGGTGGTGGGGGTGAGGGACAAGAGGAGGGAGGAGGGGGAGGGAGAGATGGAGAGGGAGAGGGAGAGGGAGAGGGTGGCAGACACAGCAGGAATAATTTAATTTCCCCCCGCCACGGTGGCAGAATTAGCATCAAATCAAGAGATTCGCCAACTTACCACAGAACTCGCCGCTTTTGTACCTCTGCTGGAGTTTGATCATGAAACTCGCCTCTTTTGTAGCAGACCCCTACCTCTGCTCGAGTTTGATCACGAAACTCGCCTCTTATGTAGCAGACCCCTACCTCTGCTGGAGTTTGATCACGAAACTCGCCTCTGCTCTAGCAGACCCTATCTCTAGAGTCTGATCACAAAAGTCGCCGCTCCTGTACCAGCTTTACCGCATACCCTTGTCTCGTTTAGAGTCATTGAATAAGATTTCTGTTTTGATGTCTTGAAAGACTATCAATTCCAACACCCAACCTCTCCACTGCATTATTTGCACATGCACGATCCACTCGCAGCCCTTCTTGCTATTTTTAATGCAACTTGAGCATGTATATACGCGTTTCCAACAACACACAACAAAGAATTCAAGCTCATCAGTAAATAGCAACACGAGGGATCTCTCCTTTGCAGGATACTTTTTGCCATTCATTAACATTACAAAGCCATGCTGGAACCAATCGGATATTCAATACTAGCACCGGTGTGACAAACTTACTACATTCAATGCGGATATCCAAGTCAGGTGCAGAATAGAACTATGGAAGGCCTGAACTAAACCGTTGGTTCTTTCATTCATCCTATCAAAATATGGCATCCATCACACTCTCATCAACAAAGGCGGCATTATGAGACCTTTTCATTGCCGAATGCCCAGCTGTGAAGGGCTCAACTTTGATGGAGACGCTTCAATCTTTATTAGGTTATGAAACTCCTCATCAATCAGCCCTTCACCATTCTTCATGTCATAAGTGCGATCTGATAAATTTGTTCATAAAATGTTCAGAAAACAAAGTGAGAAGGTCCGTCCGTCTTTGGCAACCGAGTTCGCCAGTCAACAGAACCAGCGGTGGTGACTCATTCGGGACTCCCTGGCAGGGACTCCCGAATGGCGATTCGGTAGTCGGGCTTCGGCCGGTTGCGCTCCCCCGCCTACCGTCTTCCGTAGCCGCTGGCCTTAATGCGGACTGCCCTGCTGGCAGCCTACTAGCAGCCCACTCTGAGAGCCTCTCACTGAGAGGGCTCTGAGAGATCATGACCCTCGTCCGGAATACAGGGTTGGCAGAATCGTCCCTTGAGAAATACATTTTCAAATGCCACCGTGGCAGAAATCCCTATCTTGAATTTTTTTCCCTCGTGCCACTCGGTGGCAGAATCAGCCTCTCCGCATTTCTTTTTCGCTGCCTGAAATGGCAGAGTCGGAGGGTGCAAAATGGGATTATTCTGCCAGCCAACCGCTCGGAATTATTTAATTCTGCCAAAATGGCATCATTCTGCCACTAAAAATTTCACTGATGCCCCATCAAATTCTCAATCGAATCCGTATCGAATACATATCGAATTCAGCCTGTATGCCCCATCAGATCCTCAATCGAATCCGTATCGAATACATATCGAATTCAGCCTCTATGCCCCATCAAATCCTCAATCGAATCCGTATCGAATTCAGCCTGAATTCGCATTGCCAAGAATACATGAGCGATGCGAATTCGAATCGAATTCAGCCTGAATTCGCAATATCAAGAATCAAGGAGCGATGCCGAATTCGGCCCGAATCTGGTTTAGAAAACGCGTGGAAAACAGGGGCACCGGCGAATCGAAGCGAATTCGGCATCCCGACACCAGGATGAATTCCGCATTGAATTCGCATCGAATTATAGTTGCGAAATCTACTAGTGATTGAAGGCAGGGGGAATGCGCCCAACCTGAAACATGGCATTGACAATGGTCAACAAGAGCGGGGCCAAGAGATGGGGGTCCTGTCTACGGGTGTGGGGGTCAGGGGGGCGTTGGGTGAAGCGAAGGAATTCAGACGGAAAACCCTGAAATCCAACACTCCTACCCGTGTGCAAGGTACTAAGGGCATCTTCCATTTCCTGTAAGGTGAAGGGTTGGTTAAGGGAGTCATCGGTGACCGGAGAAGGTGGATACGCCACCTCAGACAAGGGGAGAAGCGGTTCAGCAGGGGCAGCTACATCCCCCCCAGTGAACCCAGACATGAAGGTGTCCCACATCTGATGGTCATGCAAGGGCAGGGGCAAGGAAGGGGGGTGGCCACGGAGCGTCCGCCAAAAGAGACGGGGTCAAGTATGAGAGAGAGCAACACACTCATCCAATTGAGACATGAGCCACACCCGTTTACGGGACCGCACGTAGGAATGATAGTGCCGCTCAAGTCCACGCACTGCAGGGTCAGAAAACCCATGCAAGCCACCTGCCCGCCGCCAGTCCCGCTTGAGACTAACACATTCCTGGTCATAGAATGGCTGGTGTGGGGGATTCCTAGCAGGAGAAGCTAACCGAACACTATACATCCGCATGTCCGCATCGTGAGCCGCACGGACTAAGACTTGGGATAGTGTGGTAAGTGCTTCCTCCACATGCCCTGCCACCGCTAAATCCGCACAACGACCCAAGGCGGGAGCTGCGAGCTCCAAACGATGCACATAAGCTAAACGACAACCCCCTCGCCAATGGACTTGTTTCAGTGGCACCCCCAAATGAGAAGCACTCGACTCCTGATTAGAAAGCCCTGTGAGCGCCACCGATGAGGCAATGGGGTAGTGATCAGAACCCCTTAACTCAGTGGAAACCGTGACCGATTGGAGGCAAGTGTGAAGCAACGAAGAAACCAAAATATGATCTGGGCAAGTGGCAGAGGTACGGCTGGTGGCACGGTACGTCGGAGGAGCATGAAAGTCCCCCGGGACACGGCCCGTGCATATAAGTAACCCATTTTGGTCAGCCAAGGTGACAAGCTGGCGGCCACTAGGATCTTGACCACTGAATTTGCCGACATCAACCGAGGAAGAGGTAGAAACATACTCAATATGTCCATTGAAGTCACCCCCCAGAAAGACATAACCGTCACTGGACGCCAGAACCCCATATAACTCATCGTAACGAGTGGGACTAGGAACAGTCCGAAGGAGCGGGGACCCAAGGGGGGGAATGTAAACGTTGCCCAAGTAAAGTGGGGAATGGGTGTCGTGCAGAAAACGCAGGGATACCCAAAGGGACGAAGATGTGGTGGCCCATAGTTGGGCACTGTACAAGGAACTGACCTTAATGGCAATCACCAAACCATAACCTGTCTTGTCAAGAGAAAGCTGCGGTGGAGAACAAAAAAGTTGAAAGCCCCTAAACAGATCCGGATCAATATGCTTATGCAGAGTCTCTTGTAACATGACTACATCGAACTCATGAAAAAACCGATCATAATCATAGAGGTGGAACTTAGAATCTGTGAGGCCACGGATATTCCAGGTCAGAAGCGAAAGAGTGACTTGACCAACGGGTTCCTAAGCAGAGGGGCCCTGAGCTCGAGAGGATGGACCCGGGCCCGTAGCTGGGGGAGCAGAAGGAGTAGGAGCTGGGGAAGCTGAAGGGGGAGCGGCAAAAACTCCAGGGAGCACTTTGACGGGGGGCCCTTGCCCCTTGAATTTGAATAAGGATTCGCCCCTCCAGAAGGTGATCCAGCCCTGGTTGCGCAAGGCGGTGGCTTGAGGTTGGAGAGCTGCCCGGGCTGCACGTTGCTTGGGTGTGAGGTTGTCGTCCATAGAAACGTGAAAGCGCCTCCTGAGGTCCTTGGATTTCTTGTAAGCGGCATGTTTGTCTGCAGTGGAGTGGAACCGGATGAGAACTGGACGAGCACGAGGAGCACCAGCAACAAACTTCCCAAGCCGAGCTGCCTCATGAATCTCGCAGTTGAGAAAGGACTTAACTTCATTGAGGGGTTTTTCCCCCACGCTCTCCTCCACCCCAAAAAGGATGGCGTTAGGAGAGCGAAACTTTCTCTCCAGAGCGTCTAGAGAGGAGTCGCACTTGGAAAACTTGTTGTCCAGGTCTTCATAACTGGCGCGTACAATCTCCTGAACCTAAAGGAGTTTGTTATCCAACTTTGCCTCCACCTTAGCCTCCATATTTTCCACAAAGGCGGCAATCTGAGTGTGGAAGGGCGCGAGGATCTCGCCGATCTGTTGCTGAATCTGAAGTTTAAAGGGAACCAAAGCGTCGGCCACGGCCGCCTGAAGCTTATCATTAAGTTCGGATCGCAAAAATATTTTGAGCTCAGAGGTAATACTGGCAAGGGCATCCTCGCCGAGGGTCTTAGACTTCCCATCGGTGGTAGGGGATGGCGATTCCGGACGGGCACGCTTCTCCCCAAGAACACTCGAAAGCATAGAAGTCATGAGAGAGTATCAGAATAGATTAAAGTGAACAATCTTTGGAAGGGGACTTCTGCTTAGACATGGGGCTAACCGAGGGGAAGGAAGGAAGGACGGAATTATTACATCCAGGACCAGCCTTTATGGCTGAAGGGAGACATGGAGAGAGGCCACAGGGAGCGTATTGGCCTGTATAATGAGACCTAAAAAGGGTATCCATATTGTTATAATAGTGATAGAACATTTTGGTGCCTTTCCCTCAGAAGAGTAATAGTGGCCAGATCAGCTTCAATGAATAATAGGTGGCAGAACCTGGGAGTTTTGCCAGATCTCGTCTAGACCAATGGTACGTTGATTAGGAAGGATGAGGTAATCAGACACGGTTTGCTAGAAAGGATTTATGACACCGGCGTGCAAGGACGAGGCACTTGATTGGGACATTAAAGGCACTTCGGGTGCTTATCTCTTGACTGTTGCCTATTGAACAATTCTGGGCGTAATGTTCCCTGTATGTCCCGGCACGAAGGGTGTTAAGCTCGGTCGGGTCTCTTGCTGTGTGTCGGAGAGCAAGCAGAGCCCGACTATGTGTTGGCACTTGTGGCAACTGATCAGAGATAAGCACCCGGAGTGCTCTTTCAGTCCCAAACAAGTCATTACATTGCTTCTTGCTCTCTCTCAACGCCAAGGAATTCAAACTACCTCTTCTAAGCATTGACAGATAGTTCGCATTACCATTGTTCGATGAGCCAAGCATTAGCAACATTCTAATACTCTTATCTAGACCTCTTCCTAATCAATTTGTCCATGCAAGTTACACTAAGATGCAGCACTTCACCTGTATGTCCCGGCACGAAGGGTGTTAAGCTCGGTCGGGTCTCTTGCTGTGTGTCGGAGAGCAAGCAGAGCCCGACTATGTGTTGGCACTTGTGGCAACTGATCAGAGATAAGCACCCGGAGTGCTCTTTCAGTCCCAAACAAGTGCCGTGCCCTTCATGCCTGCTGCCTATATCCTTTCTCGCAAGGACGCGTCAAATTGCATTACTCTCTCTCTCCAAAATGGAATCGGTCCAGATCAATTATGGCAGAACTCTAGAGTTCTGCCATCCATTACTCTACCTCTAAGATTGTTCACATTGATTGCTATAGGGAAGCCTAGCCACTATTACTCTTCTGAGGGAAAGTCACTAATTTGTTCCTTCACTATTATAACACTTCCCCTTGACTTTTCCTCACAAAAACTTGGCTAGTCCTAGAGCCTCACGATGGCCCTGAAATACCTGCCTTGTCAACGGCTTGGTAAATATATCTGCCACATTCCTAGCAGAAGGAACGTATTTCACATCCACCTGTCCCAATGCAATAGCTTCCCGAGCAAAATGAAAGCTGATTGCAATGTGCTTGGTATGTTTTGAGAACACTGGATTTCTGAGATGATTGATGCATCCCTGATTATCACAGTGGATCTTCACAATCCAAGGAGAAATACCAATTTCTTCCAGGAATCCCTTCATCCAATTTGCCTCTTTGACAGCTGCACTTGCCGCCATAAACTCAGCCTCTACAGTGGATGTGGCCACTGCAGACTGCTTCTTGCTTCCCCAAACTACAGCTCCTCCAAACACACGAATTACGTAACCAGTAGTGGAGAACCTGTGATCCTGATCACCACCATAATCTGCATCCACAAAGCCCTCCAGCTCTGTGTCCTTCCCCCCAAGTACTAACACAAGATCCCTGGTAGCCATCAGATACTTCAACACTCTGATGGCTTCATTCCAGTGAGCAGTGGTGGGAGTAATCCTGTACCTGGAAAGCACTCCCACAGCCTGGGAAATATCAGGCCTTGTGGTGTTCGCAATGTACAACAGTGACCCAACCAGCTCACAATATCTGTGCCCCGGTGGTAAGGGACTCCCAGCTCCAATGCTGGCACTGTTGTCCTTGGACATCGGTCGCTGTGTGGCCACAAAATCCTTAGTCATAGGGGTGTCAGGCCCCACAGACTCCAGATCCAGCCCCAAATTTCTCAACTAGGGCATCAATCTTTGGTATGCAACTCAAAGAAATCAACCCTTTCTCTCTATCTCTCATCACTTGGCAGCCCAAGAAATCTTTCACCTCTCCTAGATCATGAATGGTGAACTCCTGCTTCAACAACCCTTTCACTCTCTCAATCTCACTCATGCCCTTCGAGACTATCAACAGATCATCAACATAAATCAGCACAAAGGATTTCCCTCCATCCACAGAACATTTCACATAGACCCCAGCATCACTCTTGCACACCTCATACCCCATGGTATGTAGCTTCTCATTAAGGGTCTTATGCCATGCCCTTGGAGCTTGCTTCAGGCCATACAGTGCCTTCTTCAAGCGACACACAGTGTTCCCATCCCCATTCTCAAACCCAGGAGGTTGTGTGACATAGACCTCCTCCTCTAATTCACCATTTAAAAACGCAGTCTTGACATCCACCTGGTGAATTTCAAGACCCTCCTGTGCAGCCACTGACAGTAAAGCTCTTCTAGACCCATAACTGCTGGTGGGAGCAAATACCTCCATCACATCCACTCCTGGAATTTGCCTACTCCCTTGAGCCACCAGCCTGGCCTTGAACCTAAGGACATTGCCATGAGCATCCATTTTCACTGAGAAAATCCAGTGAACTGGGATTACTTTGTGCCCACGAGGTCTAGGAACAAACTCCATCACCTCATGAGCATCTAAGGAGTTTTGCTCCTCCTGCATTGCAGCCTTCCAGTATTCCCACTGTGGGGACTGCTGGGCCTCCTTTAGACTTGAAGGCACACTAATCTTCCCAAAACGCACCCCAGTGTGCTTCCCCTGAACTTGCTTACTCTTACTCTCACTCTCATCCACTACTCTTTCGCTGAATGTCGCCGCACTGCATGTGGGGACTGTGGGTAAAGATCCAGATCTCTCCCTCTGCTCTTTCTCTCTCTTAGACTCACAGCTTGCCCTCTCAAGCTTGCTGCCAGCCACTCTCACATCATCCTCCCAAACACAGGTACCTCTCGGAAAGCTCTTGTAATTGGGGGAGTTCTCACACTGTCTTGGCTTCCGATTCACCTCCTCAGACACACTCTCACATGGCTGACGGTTTGCAGTCCCGTCAGGACTCTCACAGACATGTGTACCACTCTGCCTTGCATGAGCTCTTGGTCTATCTTGCTGCTGTGCCCATGTCTCTCTCTCTCTGTAACAGGAAAAGTCGCGTGTTATAGGAAAATGACCGGACCACGAGGATTTGGACCTCCATAAAGGTCCCTTCGTGAGTTATGTTCCTCCACGCCAAGAAGTGGCTACTTCACGCGCCAAGGGAGTGACCCTTACTTGACAAGGCGCATTGGCGATGGAGACAGGGACACACTTAGAACAGGATAGAATAAGGCTTTGGCAGAGGAAGGACCGGGCCGGACTGGACGGGTACTGAGGTGGAGCCCAAACAACTTGTAACCATTGTTTTCGCATCCTTTGGCCGTTTCTACTGTATCACTCTCTCTGTCTGCTCCCTACTAGACATGAGCGCTGGGGCGCAGGCCCAGCAGCACACTCCCATGCATGGCCCACACTTGCGTGGCTGGCACCACATTGTCCTTGGGCATCACTGATAGAGTTCTCACCGCTAACATTTCTCTCAGGCACTGAGCAGGTCCCACCCATACAGCTCAACTCACTTGGACCATCTGCAGTCTGATCAGAGACTGCCCCCCTCTCATCTCTTACAAGTGAAGCAGGTCTCTCGGTGTCCTGCCCCAATTCCTGCACTTCCCCTGGTCCCTGTGACTCTGTGTCACCTTCAGTCATCCCCTCTCGCTCACAGCTCTCTCCCTTATCCTGTGCCAGCAGGATATCTCGAGCCGCAGTTCGTTGCTCATAGCGTTGAGCCCGCGACAGTCCGTCCGGAGGCGGGATGGTAGTAGCCGGATGCGTGTTACGCAGTGATTGCTGTACTCGCTCTAATATCTGATGGTGTTGTCCTTTGTCCGCACTTCCTCGCGCCAGTCGTTGAATAGCGTCCAGAGCCCCGGACTGATCCAGGTCCGGCTGCTGCTCTCCCGTGCTTGCTTCGGGAGACACACTGAGAATGCCCTCCTCTTGAGAAGGCTTCCCCTGACTATCAGGCTCAGTTGCAGCCTGGTCAGGGGGTACCGGGAAGGAGCTGTCAGGTCTACTGCTGGAGCATGGGCTGCTGACAGTCTGATTCTGCATACTGCGCTGTGACAATGGCACCACTGGGTTGCTGCTGTGCAATGGCTCTGCTAAGTCTTCAGGGTACGAGTACTGCTGAGGCTGGTCAGGGAGAACAGCCATTCCCACCCGAGTAGCTCCTCGAATGTGTTCCACAAATTGAACATCTCTGCTCTCTCTCCAGATCCCCCCTCCCATATAGATACGATATGCCTTTGATACTGGAGAGTAACCAGTGAACATCCCAGCCACAGCCTTTGGTGCAAAGGCTCCCCTCTGCTGGTCAGGAACGTGCACAAATGCAAGGCATCCCCATGTGCGCAGCAAGGATACATCTGGCTTATATCCCATGAACATTTCGCAGGGAGATAGGGGCCTGCCTGTGCTGGGTCCCATGTTTAGGAGGGTGCAGGCTGTCTCCAGGGCTTCCTTCCACATAACAGGGCTTGCTGCAGCAAAATTGAGGAGGGTCCTGGTGCGCTCCTTGAGGGTTCTGTTGGCTCTCTCAGCAACTCCATTCTGCTGAGGGGTATATGGGGCAGATGTCTCCAGCTTAGTGCCCTGGGATGCACAAAATTCTTTGAACTTGGCATTTAAGAACTCTGTCCCTCTGTCACTGCGGATGCACTTCACTGTAGTTTCCTTCTCAGTTTGCCAATACAGAATTAGGTCTCTGACAACAGCTCCAATTACATCTTTTGACTTCACTGGCAGCACTGCCTTCCACCCAGATGCCTCATCAGTTACAGTTACCCAAAAGCGTTCCCCAGTAATGGCTGCTGGTGATATGGGACCCACAGTGTCAATGTGGATTCTGTCAAGGGGTTTCTCAGCAGGTCTAGAGCTTTCTCCAAATGGGGGACGTGCATGCTTCCCCTCAATGCATGCTTCACAGTACTTAGGACACTTTTCACAGGGGGACATCAAGGTGTCTAGGCCAGTAACCAGTTGCTCACTGCTCAGGCGTTTCATCCAGGGGTCACCTGGGTGTCCCAATCTGCTGTGCCACAGGAAACGTTTGGCACAGTCGTGGCTTAGACCTTTGGAGCATTTCTTCTTCAAGGCAGCTGTCACTGAATAATGAACCTTCACTGGTGCTACTGGGAGACAGTTGTGGATATAATAGAGACCATTCTCTGGTTTCACAGGCATCTGCCAACCACTCGGTCCTGAGACAGCAGTGAAGGCTCCCAGTCTATCTGTACTGAACCAGATTCCATCACGCAGAGCAGCAGATACTGAGAGAATATTGGTGGTGGCTGAGGGAACACACTGGACATGATGCAGCCACACTGGAATATGCTGAGAGGACATGAGACACACTGACCCAGTAGCAACAATACCCCCAGTGGCATCAGAGGTAGCAAGCAGCAGTGGAATAGGATGGTCATGTACTGTAGGGGCATGCAGCAGGGAAAGGTTGTTCACGAGATGTACAGACGCTCCACTGTCCACAAGCCACGACTGTTTGGACAGTTGGTGTTTACTGCCATCCAGCACATTATAAGATACCACGTATGGCATACCTTCTGAGGGAGGAGAAGGTAGGCCTGGAGGAGGGTGCAGTAGTGGGAACGCTCCAGTGCCTGGGAATGCATGCTGTACGCTTGGAGGTGGCTGGGGTGCACCAGGAAACGGTCCTTGGGGCCACATGGCAGCAAGTTGCTGTACAGCTGCCACCACATTGCGTTGTGTCTCTGCATCCCTTTTACGTTTGCGGCAGTCTCTCCAAAAATGGCCTTTCCTGTGGCAGTAGTTGCACGTGCCTCTCACTTCTCCCCTTGATTCTGAGTCTGCTGGCTGTTTGGAGGGATTGGCCCCGCTAGTGGACAGGGCTGGAGCAGTCTCTCGTAGATCAGGCATTGCCTTCATCACCATGGCAGGCTGTTCTCCATCATCATTGTAGCCAGAGGCCTCTGCAGTGGTGGAAATGAGAGCTGCCAGATCATCCAGGGGGTAAGCTACTGCAGTGGGCAACAGCCCGGGAGGATTAGCTGCTGCTGGCAGTCCCTGCACGATCTGGGTGGCCACATGACCATCCAAGAGGTCATGTCCATTGCGTTTCAGGCAGCTTTTGAGATTTATCATTCTAGACACATACTGAGAGATCGTTTCTCCACGTCTCATCCCTTTTGACATTTCCTTCAGCCAGTCTGCATTCGCTTGAGTGTTGTAACCACCAACAAATTTCTTGCAAATAAACAGATATGCATCATATGCTGACGGCTTACTTGACACTTCTCCTAACCATTCCTCTGGAACTGACTCATACAGCAGAAGCATTGCAGCCGCATTATGGATAGTTCCAGGCATGGCTGACTGAATGGTAGGAAAGGAACCCTTGGCAATATTGGCAGCAGTGAAAGCATTGTCCCATACCACAAAATTTGTGCCATGACGGTCCAGTTTAATATGCACTTTGACTTGAGTGGCTATGACCTTGGGAAGTACATCTCCCTCGCCCTTTGATGTGCTGGGTGTACACGGCTGTCGTGTGGGAGACGATGTAGATGCTTCCTCTGTTGTGGGCTCCTCCTCAGATGGCTCTCTTGATTTAGATCTCTTTCTCGCCATGCTGATGTTACTCAGTCTGCGTTAGGTTCTGACCGCTGCGAGTCCCCGTCCTCGTCTCCGTTGTCTGTGTCCGTGCACCACTCCTCTGGGCTGAATCCTTTTCTGCTGCCCAGAAAGGAAAGTAGGAAGTCCTCGTCAAGAGTGGCGAGAGCACACTCCACTGCTGTGTAGGCTGCCCTTTCTTCCCAATACTCGGGTTTGCTGGGTCCTCCGAGCTGTTGTAGGTGTCGTTCAAATAATGCTCGCGTGACGAAGCCTGGGTCCGCGTTGATGAATGAACACTCCCACGCAGTTACTTTGTAGGCTGGGTAAACAGAGAATCGTCGTCTGAACCACAGAGGCTAGTCGACTTTGCCCAGTCCGTACGCGCGGCTGACAAAATCCTTCACTAGAAATGCTCGTTCTTCTGGTGTCCTCGGTCCCGTATCTCCTCCAGCTCTCCTCAGGCTATCATATGTAGGTGGTGAAGGAGTTGGGGGAATAAAAGGTCTTTTACTGCCGGTCAACATCCTCCCGCTCTGCTTCGTTCGTCCCATCGTAGGCTCGGAACATGCTTTCAGTTGCCCAGCTCAAGAGTTGGTGGGCCCATAACCTGAACAATTCTGGGCGTAATGTTCCCTGTATGTCCCGGCACGAAGGGTGTTAAGCTCGGTCGGGTCTCTTGCTGTGTGTCGGAGAGCAAGCAGAGCCCGACTATGTGTTGGCACTTGTGGCAACTGATCAGAGATAAGCACCCGGAGTGCTCTTTCAGTCCCAAACAAGTCATTACATTGCTTCTTGCTCTCTCTCAACGCCAAGGAATTCAAACTACCTCTTCTAAGCATTGACAGATAGTTCGCATTACCATTGTTCGATGAGCCAAGCATTAGCAACATTCTAATACTCTTATCTAGACCTCTTCCTAATCAATTTGTCCATGCAAGTTACACTAAGATGCAGCACTTCACCTGTATGTCCCGGCACGAAGGGTGTTAAGCTCGGTCGGGTCTCTTGCTGTGTGTCGGAGAGCAAGCAGAGCCCGACTATGTGTTGGCACTTGTGGCAACTGATCAGAGATAAGCACCCGGAGTGCTCTTTCAGTCCCAAACAAGTGCCGTGCCCTTCATGCCTGCTGCCTATATCCTTTCTCGCAAGGACGCGTCAAATTGCATTACTCTCTCTCTCCAAAATGGAATCGGTCCAGATCAATTATGGCAGAACTCTAGAGTTCTGCCATCCATTACTCTACCTCTAAGATTGTTCACATTGATTGCTATAGGGAAGCCTAGCCACTATTACTCTTCTGAGGGAAAGTCACTAATTTGTTCCTTCACTATTATAACACCTATCAAGTCCTCATTCACATTCGGTCACTGCTTGTTCTCCGACATACAACAAGAGTACCGACGAGCTAATCACCCTTCGTGCCCGGGTCATACAGGTAACCTGACGTTAAGGGACTGAAGCCTCATTGACAATGGGTTAGGAAAGGTCTAGGTAATGTTATTAAGTTGGTGCTAATGTTTTCTTCATTGAACACTGAGAATGCAGACTATCGGTAGTTACGTAGATTGAGTAGTTTGAATTTCGGAGCGATGAGAGAAAGCAAGTAGCATTGTAATGACTTGATTGGGACATTAAAGGCACTTCGGGTGCTTATCTCTTGACTGTTGCCTATCAAGTCCTCATTCACATTCGGTCACTGCTTGTTCTCCGACATACAACAAGAGTACCGACGAGCTAATCACCCTTCGTGCCCGGGTCATACAGGGAACGCCGACTGTAGAAGTTTACAGGTTATGGGCCCACCACTTTTCTGCTGAGGCATGAAAAATGTATGACTTGGGCAAAGTAGTCTGCGATGGCGCGAACGCGACAAACCGGACGTATGAGCACGGGCGGAGGTAGACGTCCTCCACCACCACCACCTCCTCCAACATACAACGAGAGAAGAAAGGCAGGAGGAGACAAAGGACCGCGGACGATAGACGAACGAGCATTCCTGGTGAAGGACTTCGTCCACGAAGCACACGGACGAGGAGCACTCACCCCACCTCAGTGGTTCCAAGAGCGCTTCCCAATATACCCAGCTTACAAATTCACTGTGTGGGAAGTCTCTTTCATCAACGGAGAGCCAGGATATCTGACACGAGCAATTTTTGAAAGGTGCCTACAGCAAAAGGGAGGTCCGTCGCACGAAGCTTACTGGACGGAGAAAGCTGCCTACGCAGCGATTGAGCTAGCTTTGAGCAGCCTGGGAGACGAATTTATTGACCATCTAATTCTCTACGGCGGAGGAGAATTTCACGCGGACGAGTGGGACACAGAGGAAGACAGTGTGGACGAGGACGGAGATTCCAGACTGTCAGAAAGGAGCGACGACTGACAGAGTCCAAACAGCATGAAGAAGAAGGGTACGAGCACCAGTGAAGCATCAAAGTCAGCGGACGAGGAATCAACATCAACCCCCACGCGAGAGCCATGCACACCCAGTACCTCCAAGGGTGAGGGAGATAGTCTTCCCAAGGTTATTGCCACGCAAGTGAAGGTTCATATCAAGCTATTGCGTCATGGTCAGAACTTTCTAGTGTGGGACAATGCATTTACTGCTGCTAATAGTGCAAAAGGTTCCCTGCCTGCTATCCAAGAAGCCATGCCTGGTACAATTCACAATGCAGCTGCTATGTTACTGATATATGAATCAGTACCAGAGGAATGGTTGGGGGAGCTGTCCAGCAAGCCCTCTGCTTATGATGCCTATGTATTTATATGCAAGAAATTTGTTGGTGGATACAACACCCAAGCCAATGCAGACTGGCTGAAGGAGATGGCAAGGGGTATGAAGAGAGGGGAGACTATATCCCATTACGTATCCAGAATGATCAATCTGAAGAGCTGCTTGAAACGTAACGGACATGATCTCCTGGATGGTCATGTAGCAACCCAGATAGTGCAGGGACTTCCAGCAGCAGCCAACCCCCCAGGATTGCTACCCACGGCAGTTGCTCAGCCTTTGGATCAACTGGCAGATCTGATCTCCACCACAGCAGAGGCCTCAGGGTACAATGATGATGAGGAGCAACAGGCAGTGGTCATGATGGCTCAGCCTGCCCCACCTGCTCCTGTAACTGCTCCAACAGCGTGTGCGCTGAACCAACCCAAGCCGCCAGCAGAGGGAGAAGCAAAGGGAGAGATAAAGGGGACCTGCAACTACTGTCACAAAAGGGGACACTTCTGGCGAGACTGCCGCAAGAGGCAGAGGGATGCAGACACCCAGAGAAACGTAGTTGCAGCTGTACAGCAGCTAGCTGGGATGTGGCCTCATGGACAATTTCCTGGAGCACTTCAGCCACCCCCAACTGTGCAGCATGCCTTCCCTGGAGTTGGAGCATTCCCACTGTTGCATCCTCCACCTGGTCCTCCCTCTCCCCCTTCAGAAGGTATGCCATACGTGGTGTCATACAATGTGCTGGACTCCCACTGCAATAGACAGTCCAAACAGTCTTGGCTTGTGGATAGTGGAGCGTCAGTGCATCTTGTGAACAGCCTGTCCCTGCTGCATGCCCCCACTGTACATACCAAGCCCATTCCTCTTCAACTTGCCACTTCAGACGCAACTGGAGGAATCATTGCCACTGGCTCAGTCTGCTTACTGTCCTCACTGCACGTACCACTGTGGCTGCATCATGTGCAGTGTGTCCCTTCAGCTACGACCAATATCCTGTCAGTATCTGCTGCCCTTCGTGACGGTGCCTGCCTTGCCACAGACGGTGTGGGAAGCTTTACAGCAGTGACTGGCCCAAATGGGTGGAGGATGCCAGTGAGTGCAGAGAATGGCCTGTATTATGTACACAACTGCTTGCCAGTGACTGCCAGTCAAACCCCAGGCCCAGTGACAGCTGTCCTGAAGAGAAAATGTAAGAAAAGCCTGAAGCATGACTGCGCTAGACGGTTCCTGTGGCACAGCAGACTGGGACACCCTGGAGAATCATGGATGCTGCGGCTGAGCAGCGAGCAATTAGTCACTGGCCTAGACACACATCTCCCCCCTTGTGAAAAGTGTCCTAAGTACTGTGAAGCTTGCATTGAGGGGAAGCATGCACGTCCCCCATTTGGGGAAAGCTCTAGACCTGCTGAGAAACCCCTTGACAGAATCCACATTGACACTGTGGGTCCCATATCACCAGCAGCCATTACTGGGGAACGCTTTTGGGTAACCGTAACTGATGAGGCATCTGGGTGGAAGGCAGTGCTGCCAGTGAAGTCAAAAGATGTAATCGGAGCTGTTGTCAGAGACCTAATTCTGTATTGGCAGACTGAGAAGGAAACTACAGTGAAGTGCATCCGCTGTGACAGAGGGACAGAATTCTTAAATGCCAAGTTCAAGGAATTTTGTGCATCCCAGGGCACTAAGCTGGAGACATCTGCCCCATATACCCCTCAGCAGAATGGAGTTGCTGAGAGAGCCAACAGGACCCTCAAGGAGCGCACCAGGACCCTCCTCAATTTTGCTGCAGCAAGCCCTGTTATGTGGAAGGAAGCCCTGGAGACAGCCTGCACCCTCCTAAACATGGGACCCAGCACAGGCAGGCCCCTATCTCCCTGCGAAATGTTCATGGGATATAAGCCAGATGTATCCTTGCTGCGCACATGGGGATGCCTTGCATTTGTGCACATTCCTGACCAGCTGAGGGGGGCCTTTGCACCAAAGGCTGTGGCTGGGATGTTTACTGGTTACTCTCCAGTTTCCAAGGCATATCGTGTCTATATGGGAGGGGGGATATGGAGAGAGAGCAGAGATGTTCAATTTGTGGAACACATTCGAGGAGCTACTCGGGTGGGAATGGCTGTTCTCCCTGACCAGCCTCAGCAGTTCTCATACCCTGAAGACTTATCAGGGCAATTGCACAGCAGCAACCCAGTGGTGCCAATGTCACAGGGCAGTATGCAGAATCAGACTGTCAGCAGCCCTTGCTCCAGCAGTAGACCTGACAGCTCCATCCCAGTACCCCCTGACCAGGCTGCAACTGAGCCTGATAGTCAGGGGAAGCCTTCCCAAGAAGAGGGCATTCTCATCGTGTCTCCCGAAGCAAGCACGGGAGAGCAGCAGCCGGACCTGGATCAGTCCGGGGCTCTGGATGCTATTCAACGACTGGCGCGAGGAAATGCAGACAACGGACAACACCATCAGATATTAGAGCGAGTACAGCAGTCACTGCGTAACACGCATCCGGCTACTACCATCCCGCCTCCGGACGGACTGTCGCGGGCTCAACGCTATGAGCAACGAACTGCGGCTCGAGATATCCTGCTGGCACAGGATAAGGGAGAGAGCTGTGAGCGAGAGGGGATGACTGAAGGTGACACAGAGTCACAGGGACCAGGGGAAGCGCAGGAATTGGGGCAGGACACCGAGAGATCTGCTTCACTTGTAAGAGATGAGAGGGGGACAGTCTCTGATCAGACTGCAGATGGTCCAAGTGAGCTGAGCTGTATGGGTGGGACCTGCTCAGTGCCTGAGAGAAATGTTAGCGGTGAGAACTCTATCAGTGATGCCCAAGGACAATGTGGTGCCAGCCACGCAAGTGTGGGCCATGCATGGGAGTGTGCTGCTGGGCCTGCGCCCCAGCGCTCATGTCTAGTAGGGAGCAGACAGAGAGAGAGAGAGAAATGGGCACAGCAGCAAGATAGACCAAGAGCTCATACAATGCAGAGTGGTTCACCTGTCTGTGAGAGTCCTGACGGGACTGCAAGCCGTCAGCCATGTGAGAGTGTGTCTGAGGAGGTGAATCGGAAGCCAAGACAGTGTGAGAACTCTCCCAATTACAAGAGCTTTCCGAGAGGTACCTGTGTTTGGGAGGATGATGTGAGAGTGACTGGCAGCAAGCTTGAGAGGGCAAGTTGTGAGTCTAAGAGAGAGAAAGATCAGAGAGGGGGATCTGGATCGATGCCCACAGTCCCTACATGCAGTGCGGCGACATTCAGCGAAAGAGTAGTGGGTGATAGTGAGAGTAAGAGTAAGCAAGATCAGGGGAAGCACACTGGTGTGCGATTTGGGAAGATTAGTGTGCCTTCCAGTTTAAAGGAAGCCCAGCAGTCCCCACAGTGGGAATATTGGAAGGCTGCAATGCAGGAGGAACAAAACTCCTTAGATGCTCATGAGGTGATGGAGTTTGTTCCAAGACCTCGTGGTCACAAAGTAATCCCTGTTCACTGGATTTTCTCAGTGAAAATGGATGCTCACGGTAATGTGCTCAGATTCAAGGCTCGGCTGGTGGCTCAAGGGTGCAGGCAAATTCCAGGAGTGGATGTAATGGAGGTATTTGCTCCCACCAGCAGTTATGGGTCTAGAAGAGCTTTGCTGTCAGTAGCTGCACAGGAGGGTCTTGAAATTCACCAGGTGGATGTCAAGACTGCATTTCTGTTGTGTTAATTAATTTTATGCCTTTCCCTCAGAGGAGTAATAATGGCAAGTCTCCGTATGAAGACAATACCAATTAGGAAAGAGAGGCAGAACCCTGAGTTCTGCCAGGCAATACATGCATTTGAACGAAGACTATCATAACGCAAGTTACAGACACGTTTGTAGAAAGGAGGCATATGGGGCAAGCACGGATAGGGAAGGCACTTGGTTGGAACTATAGTGGCACTCCGGGTGTCTATCAATCAGTTGCTAACCAGTCCTTGACTTGTATATGTCCGTGCCTACTTAACAACGCACAAGTAGGAGGACATCGTCTAACACCCTCCGTGCCGCCACCATGCAGGTGACTTAATCCTTATTGTATTCCTGGATTTAGCACTCAGATGAACATTGTTAGAACATGTTAGACATATAGAGTTGAGTTTAGCTCATCGGACAAAGTAATGAACACGACCTGGGTGAGAGCAGGTTAGGCGTGTTTGAACTGCGTCACCTTGTTAGGAGAGATGAGAGATATTGTAACACTTGGTTGGAACTATAGTGGCACTCCGGGTGTCTATCAATCAGTTGCTAACCAGTCCTTGACTTGTATATGTCCGTGCCTACTTAACAACGCACAAGTAGGAGGACATCGTCTAACACCCTCCGTGCCGCCACCATGCAGGATACGCCAAGCCCAGAATATTTCAGGTTATGGGCCCACGGGCTCGGATGCTGAGAGTGGGTGGCGCCTAAATCGGAGCTCACTAGACTGTGAATGGCGAAGAAGCGGACAAAGCAAACAGCCAGGAAGACCACCAACCTCAACGTTCCAGCGCGCTTGAGATCAGGACCTCCGTCATACAACGAACTAATCAGAGAAGGAGGACAACGTGGAGACCGCAATCCTGACGAGAGAGCCTTTATCGTCAAAGACTACATCTTTCACCTTCACGTTGGCTGTCCGTTAGCTCAACCCACCTGGTTCAGAAGTAAGATCTTGCTGCTACCTTGCGAGTACTGGAGTTATAAGACAACTGGGGAATTATGACTTCCAAGAAGAAAGGATCATCAGCTAGTGGAGCATCAACGTCAAGCAGTGAACCAGCCTCATCCACACCCATCAGAGAACCGTGTACTCCCAGCACCTCAAGAGGCAGCGGAGATGAGCTGCCCAAGATTATCCCAACAAATGTCAAGGTACACATAAAACTGAAGGAACGGGGGACAAATATTATTGTTTGGAAGAATGCATTTTTGGCAGCAAATGAGTCAAAAGGGTCTTTGCCTGCCATCCTGGAGGCTATGCCTGGTACAGCACATGACGCAGCCGCAATGTTACTGATTTATGAGTCAGTCCCAGAGGAATGGCTGGGACCTCTGTCTAATCTGCCCTCTGCTTATGATGCATATGAGTTCATCTGCAGAAAGTTTATTGGTGGATATAATATCGAGGCCAATGCTGATTGGCTCCAAGAAATGAGCCAGGGAATGAAACATGACGAGACGATTTCGCAATATGTCAACAGAATGATCAACCTGAAGGCATGCCTTGACAGGAACAACCATGCTCTACTGGATGCACACGTTGCAACCCAGATTGTGCAGGGCTTGCCTGATGCAGCTAAAGAGCCAGGAATGATCACAACTGCTGCAGCACAACCCCTGGAGAAGCTGGCTGGACTTCTGCGCAACACAGCAGCTGCAGTGGGTTTTGATGAATATGCTCCTCGCCAACCAAGGGTTTTGGCTCTTGGACAAGGCTCCAGTGGAGCCAATACCCCACCAGCTGCCAGTGCAGTCCATCAGCAGGCCCAACCAACTGTCTCTGAGGCCAAGTCCGAGACTAAGGGCATCTGCAACTACTGCAATAAGAAGGGGCATTACTGGAGGGACTGTCGAAAGAGGAAGCGGGACGAGGAGACCCAACGGAACGTAGTGGCAGCGGTCCAACAATTGCAGGGAATGTGGCCACAGGGACCTCCACATATGGGTGGCCCACACCCTCCTGCAGCCCAGCTGGCGCACCCTGGACTGGATGCCTTTCCGGCATGGTTCCAACCCCCAGCTCCCCCACCTCCACCACCTGGAGGTATGCCATACATAATTTCCCTCAACATCCTGAAGACTCCTGTCAGAAATTCGTCTCTGCAATCCTGGCTGGTGGACAGTGGAGCATCTGTACATCTGGTGAATGATGTGACCCTACTACATAATCCAACTGTGCATGCCAAACCCATCCCATTACATCTGGCCACTTCAGATGCCACTGGAGGAATTGTAGCATCAGGCTCTGTCTGCATCCTCAGTCGAGTGGGAGTTCCCCTGTGGATACATCATGTTCAGTGTGTTCCTTCTGCAACCTCAAACATACTGTCAGTATCTGCAGCATTGCGGGATGGGGCAGTCTTTCGCACAGATGATGTTGGAGCGTTCACTGAAGTCTGTGGTCCAAACAGCTGGAGGTCTCGGATCAGTGCAGAGAAAGGGCTATTTTATATTCATCAAGTTGTAGCTCTGAGTCCCAGTGTTAACCACAGAAGAATTTCAGCTGCTGTGAAGTCCAAAACCCCCACCCAAAACTCACACAACTGTGCCAGACGATACCTCTGGCATAGCAGAATGGGACATCCAGGTGAAACATGGATGCAGCGCCTAACCAATGAGGACCTGGTCTCGGGACTTGATACATCCCTATGTCCCTGCTCCAATTGTCCAGTCTACTGTGAAGCATGTATTGAGGGAAAGACGTCTCGGCCTCCATTTGGAATAAGCAGTAGACCAGCTGTTGAACCACTTGACAGAGTACATATTGACACTGTGGGCCCCATTTTTCCTGCTGCAGTAACTGGTGAACGTTACTGGGTGACTGCTTTGGATGAGTCATCTCAGTTAAAGGCGGTCCTGCCTGTGAAGTCCAAAGATGCCATCAGTGCTGCTGTGAGGGACCTCATTCTATACTGGCAGACCCAGAAGAAAACCAAAGTGAAGTGTGTCCGGTGTGACCGTGGAACTGAATTTCTGAATGCCACGTTCAAAGAATTTTGTGCATCCCAGGGGACTAAATTGGAGACCTCAGCTCCTTACACCCCGCAACAGAATGGAGCGGCTGAAAGAGCCAATCGCACCCTCAAGGAACGTACCAGGACTCTTCTGGCTTTTGCAGCTGCCAGTCCAACGTTGTGGAAGGAGGCCCTGGAAACTGCATGCACCCTACTGAACATGGGTCCCAGTACCGGGAGGGACCGCACGCCATCAGAATTATTTTTTGGCTACAAACCAAATGTAACCCCACTGCGTACCTGGGGTTGCTTGGCCTTTGTGCACATTCCTGATGTCCAGCGCTCTGTGTTTTCCCCTAAAACTGTGCCAGGGATGCTTACTGGTTACTCAGCCTCCTCCAAAGCCTATCGGATCTATGTGGGAGGGGGTATCTGGAAGGAGAGCAGAGATGTGGTTTTCGTGGAGCACCTCAGGGGAGCCTCTCGGGTTGGCATGAGCGTTTCCTCAACACAGTCTACAGAGTTTCTGTGTCCTGAGCCCTCTGCAAGTGACACTCCCCCAGTCTTTCCCGGCACCTCCCCTGGCACAACCAACATCAGCCTTGAGACAGATCTTGATGACCCACACAGTGAGCCTGAGTACCTGCCAGCCTCCAGCAACCTCCCCACACAGCCTGTCACAGGACCCCCCAGTGAGGCTGAGCCCGAGCCTGAATCCAGAAGACTGTGTGACCCAGTGGAGATGGATCAAACCCTGGAGGCAGTACAGGACTTAGCCAGAGGAGTGAGACAGGACTCCCACCTTCGACCGCAGATGGAGCGAGCCCAGGAGGTCCTCAGACCAACTAGGTCTGATTGCCGCAACCACCAATTGGATGGCCTGACCCGGGCTCAACGACACGAACAACGCACTGCCGCCAAAGACCTCCTGCTGCCACAGGAGAAGGGAGAGAGCAGAGAGCGAGAGGGGTTGACTGAATGTGACTCTCTGTCACAGGGACCAGGGGAAGTGCAGCTAGAGGGTGATTCACATGAGGGGCATGAATTGCATGTGAGTGCAGTGAGGGGGGCAGCTACATGCAAAGCTGCAAATGGTCCCGGGGAGCTGAGCAGTATGGGTGGGTCTTGTTCAGTGACTGAGAGAAATGTAAGAGATGTGACCATGCAGAGTTCTTCTGGCAACCCGTCCAGTCAGAGCACTCCTGGACGGGACTGTGGTGGCAGCCACCGGTCAGAGGAAGCATCATATGCTTTCTCTGCACCAGCCAAACATGATTGTGAGCGGGAGACAGGATCTGCATCCTTGACTCCATGTAAGGGACGAGAGGAGGAGGTGAATCAGGAGCACAGACATTGTGGAGACAGACCAAATTACAAGTGCTCACTGAGAGGTACCTGTGCCTGGGAGAGTGATGTCAGAGATGTGAGGTCACTCCCAACAGTGACATGCAGTCGGTCTGAGAGGCATGTGGATCACATAAATCAGGGGAAGTATGCAGACACTCTGCCATATCCCGATGTTGCTTGTGAGAGACCTGAAGAGTCTGAACTCTTGCAGGCATGTCAGAGTGTGTCTGAGGAGGTGAATCGGAAGTCTGGACAATGTGAAGGGATTCCAAATTACAAAGACTGTCCGAGAGGTACCTGTGCATGGGAGGATGATGTGAGGGATGAGCAGAGTAACTTGTGCAAAGCCAAGTGTGAGTCCAAGCGAGAGCGTGCTATGAGAGAGCATTCTACTTCTACTGGAGAGCCTGTGATGTGTAACTCAGCGAGTGTCAGTGGAAGAGTAGTGGGTTCTGGACAAAGTGAGAGAAAATCAGGCAATTCAGAGGAAAAGCACACAGGTGTCAGATTTGGGAAAATTCACGTTCCCTCTAATTTGAGAGAAGCACAGATGTCTCCCCAGTGGGAATACTGGAAGGCAGCTATGCAGGAAGAGCAAAATTCTCTAGATACTCATGAGGTCATGGAGTATGTTCCGAGACCTCGTGGACATAAGGTTATTCCAGTTCACTGGATATTTTCAGTGAAAATGGATGCACATGGCAATGTTGTGAGATTCAAGGCCAGATTAGTGGCACAGGGATGCAGACAAATCCCTGGAGTGGATGTGATGGAGGTCTTTGCTCCTACTAGTAGCTATGGAGCTAGAAGAGCTCTGCTTGCTGTTGCTGCAAGAGAGGGCTGTGAAATTCATCAGGTGGACGTTAAGACCGCCTTTCTGAATGGTGAGCTCGAGGAGGAAGTATATGTAACGCAACCTCCTGGCTTTGAGAATGGTGATAAGAATATTGTGTGCCGATTGAGAAAGGCGTTGTATGGCCTGAAGCAGGCTCCACGTGCCTGGCACAAAACCCTGAATGACAAACTTGAAGTCATGGGTATGAGGTGTGCAAGAGTGATGCGGAGTGTATGTGAGATGCTCTACTGATGGAGGAAAGTCCTATGTGCTGATCTATGTTGATGATCTTCTGATAGTTTCCAAGGGCATGTCAGAAATCGAGAGAGTGAAGGACTTCTCAAGAAAGAATTCACCATCCATGATCTTGGGGAAGTGAAGGATTTCTTGGGATGTCAAGTGATGAGAGATAGAGATAAAGGCTGATCACCCTGAGTTGCATCCCTAAAATCGATGCACTTGTAGAGAAATTTGGCTTGGATCTTGAGTCAGTGGGACCTGATACTCCCATGACAAAAGATTTCGTAATGTCCCAAAGGCCTGCACCGAGAGATGGGAGCGACAGCATTGGTGCTGGCAGTCCACTACCTCCAGGTCACCGTTACTGTGAGTTAGTAGGGTCTCTTCTGTATATAGCCAACACCACACGTCCCGATATAGCTCAGGCAGTAGGTGTATTGTCTCGTTATCGCATATCTCCCACCACAGCACATTGGAATGAAGCCATCCGTGTGTTGAAGTATCTGAAAGGAACCCGAATTTGGTTCTAACTCTCGGAGGGGGGAGATAGAGCTAGAAGGCTATGTGGATGCCGACTATGGAGGTGATCAGGATCATCGCTTCTCTACCACTGGCTTTGTCCTCACTGTGTTTGGAGGAGCAGTAGTGTGGGGAAGTAAAAAGCAATCTGCTGTTGCCACTTCAACAGTGGAGGCTGAATTCATGGCAGCAAGTGCTGTTGTGAAGGAAGCAAATTGGCTGAGAGGTTTCCTGGAGGAATTGGAGTGTTACCGTGGATAGTGAGATCATTGTGACAACCAAGGTGTATAA
>KV908528.1:201357-231357 GCA_002005505.1 Botryococcus braunii
ACACGCACACGCACGCACACACATGCGCACACACACACACACACACACACACACACACACACACACACACACACCCACACGCGCGCGGGCGCGCGCGCGCACGCGCACGCGCACACGCACACGCACACGCACACGGACACACGCACACGGGCGTCTCTCCCTTCATACCACCACCATGTTCCCAATCGCCTTTTGCCTCGACAATGCTAATCTTCTGCTCCTTTAAAAGATCCTCATCATTTACTTTTCCCAATGTAAGCCTCCTTGCAGACTCGAACCCTTCCCCTCGGAACCGCCGACCCGACCGGGCCCACCGCGACCACCACAGCCCCCTCTTTTAAATGTACCACCTGCTGACCTCTGCAACGCGCCATTGAATCATGACTCCTCCCATCCTTACCCGTCACATACACGGGTGGCCCGTTCGGAGTCTGCTCCCCCAAACGCACGGCCACCGGCTTCACAGCTTTGCTCTGCTGGCCTCTGTCGACTGCCCAACTTCAACTTCAACTTCAACTTCGGCTTCTAGCCCGCTTCTAAGTAATAGTCGCATAGCTGCCTGGCCTGAGTATTTGTATTCACGACACACGTTACGTCAATCCCTGGATCAGGTGCAGTGCCACCCTCCTTCGTTCGCTTACTAAACAAGTCAAAGAATTCGTCCCCCATTTTCTGCACTAAACGGCCTTTATTCAGCAGTATCCACAATGGACTACCTTCCTCACACCGGTGGCATCTCAACCAGCGGTAGCACACAAACTCCCCTCTTACACACGTCCGACGCAACAACGTATCGCCCCCCTACTAATTGCACCCTCCACCCCTGCATTGCCGATTGGTTATCTTCCGCCGTGTATATGGAAAACGGCCCCAGTTGACAGAAATCCTCTTTTTGATCAACCGAATCCCCCCGAATACTTCATTGTTCTTCCGTACAGCCCTAACCACTTCTGCCACCCTGTCTAGCAGTTGCCGGTTCAACAGAGACACCTCATCTATGATAAGCGCCTTTGTTTGCCGCACCCTATCAATGCAAGCGGGTTTCATCCTCTTGTTCAGTTCCGGGACAGGAGCATCTCCAACCCCGAAACCGGCCCAACTCTGAAACGTACGGCCTCCCAGCTTCATGGCAGCTGTATGCGTCATTGCCGTGACGAAAACCCCGCTACGCTGCACTTCCTTTTCTGTTTCTCGAAACACATGCACTTATACAAAGCGGGACTTCCCATACCCCGCAGGTCCGCAGACATGCACATGATCCGACCCGCGTCCAATCCGCAGCAACGCTTCGGCAAGACGTACTTTTAACTTCACCCTGCGCACGCACAACGACCTGAGCCGCATGCGGGAGGCAAGCGCGCGCGCACACACAGAACGACACACACACACACACGCTCGCACGCACACACCCGCACGACACACACACACACACACACACACACACACACACACACACACACACACACACACACACACACACACACGCGCGCGCGCACGCACGCATGCATGCATGCACGCACGTACACTCACACACACCCCCACGCATGCACGCATGCGCGCGCATACACACACACAGACAGACACAAACACACACACACAAACACAAACACATACACACACACACACACACACACACACACACACACACACACACCCGCGCGCGCGCGCGCGCGCACGCACAATCACACGCGCACGCGCACGCGTACACGCACACGCACACGCACACGCCCACCACACACACGCACGCATGCACGCGAGCACCCACGTATACACACACAGACCCACGCACGCACACACATGCGCGCGCATACACACACACACACACACACACACACACACACACACACACACACACACACGCGCGCGCGCGCGCGCGCGCGCGCGCGCATGCGCACACGCGCACGCGCACCCGCACACGTTCAGAAACACACACACACACACACACACACACACACACACACACACACACACACACACGCACGCACACGCACGCACACACACACATACCCCACCCACACACACACACACACACACACACACACACACACACACACGCGCGCGCGCGCTCACACACACACACACATACACACACACACACACACACACACACGCGCGCGCACACGCACCGTCCGTCTTGCAGTTCTTCGAACACCCCTCCTCCGCGTCCTTCTCTGCCATGGAATCGTCATCTTCATCTGCACAATGTTGCAACCCTCCCTCTGCATCCCACACATTGCATGCGTACAGACGCTGTAGCGGCTTACACCGCTGGACCTCAACACCAATTCCAAGAAAGACACCCTCACCTGCACCATCATCATGCTCCCCCTCAACTTCCAGGGCCCCTTCCTCTTCAAGGGCCTGCAGGAAGTTTGAAATCCCCTGTTCCTCCCCCATCTTTCCCCTGCCACAGGCCATCCCGGCCATACATACAGGGGGTCCTGGTGGCGCACCCAACTCCTCACCCTCAGCCTCAACCGCGACACCCCATGTCCCACCTGTCCATACGGTTTCCCACATCTTGGATTCCCAGCCTCGGCCCCGTGGAAACGGCCACAGACGGGCCCAAACCCCCACAAACACCCGCTTCTTACGGTTACACCCCCCAATCAGGTCGCCCCCATCAGGTCGCCCCCAATCAGGTTGCAGTGATAGCAATAAACACTACTCTCAATAATAATAGCTTCTGAGCTGCCCGGACCATACATGCACTGCACCCTCCCCAACCGGCAGACACTTCCCGACCGACACTGGCCCCTCCCGCTCCCTCCACCCCGACCCCTCTGGCTTCCATCAACCTCAATTCCTTGCTGAATGCTGAGCAATGCAACGGCACCGCAAAACCCACATTAGGGAAACAGGAACCGGAGCCCTCACGCGAACGCACCTGTTACGAACCGCAGCCGTCAACGCTGCGCTCGCTGCCTATGCAGATGTGAAGCAAATGCCACTAAAGTACAGCCAAGCTCACACAGGAAAACCCACAACCAAATATGCTCTCCGGCAGCAGGAGGCAGGCCGGCATCCAGGGCCGATCTAGCCGGACCGTATGAACGGCCCACTTCTTACGGTTCGCGTCGCCTCCCATCAGGTTACACTGATGACATCTGCAGTGCTAGCAATAAACATCACTCTCAATCGTGATAGTTTATGAGCTGCCCGGACTATACATGCACTGCACCGTCCGCAACCGGCAGACACTTCCCGACCCCGACACTGGCCCCGCCCGCTCCCTCCAACCCGACCCCTCTGGCTTCCATCAACCTTAATTGTTTGCTGAATCCTGAGCAATGCAACGCACAGCCGTAACCCCATTAGGGAAACAGGAACCGGAGCCCTCACGCGAACGCACCTGCTACGAACAGCAGCCGTCGACGCTGCACTCGCTGCCTATCCAAATGTGAAGCAAATGCCACTAAAGTACAGCCAAGTCCACACAGGAAAACCCACAACCACATATGCTCTCCGCCAGCAGGAGGCAGGCCGGCATCCAGGGCCGATCAAGCCGGACCGTATCAACGCGGTTCACGAAGCCGGCAAAGCTGACGCCTGGGCAAATCCAAGGGAGAAAAAAGGACCTCCCCAGCCAATCGCCGCGTCCCCTCCCCACCTTCAGCACCCGACGAGTTCTGGATGCGCAAGTTGCAACAGAACTCTCCGCGACATGAACACCCCCCCGGAAAATCTGTCCACCGACAAAATCCCCCAAAAGGAAAACCCACCGTCATCAAAAATCCCACGCCCCTAAAAACCCCCCCTCATCAAAAAATCCCCCCCTCCCCCAAGAAAATCCCACACCATGCCCCAAGAAACATCCTTTGAGCAGAGGGAGACACCATCCTAGCCATGGACTCCCTCCATAAGAAATTAGGCAGATCACCCACCTACCTAGAAATAAAATCTGACCTGATTGAGAGATTCGATCATGTTGCTCTGGATGTAAGAGCATTGAAAAACAAGTTTAACAAACTATTCTGGGACGAAAAGTCCCCTCTCTCAGAGTTCTTAAGCCATTTTCAAAATCTTTCGATGTTAATTGATGGGAAAGATCAAATAGCGACCTCCTCCAAAAGCTAAGAACTAAAGTGAACCAGCAAATCAATACGTATATTGATACTGCTTTTGCTGGGGAGGTGGACCCGAGACTGCAGGATGTCCTGCAGGCCCTCAGAAATTCAAACTTTATTCATATGTATAAGTCGGGTTTGTTTGTCCCATCAAGGGAAACACCCAAAATCAAGGGCCAAGACTGGCGTGACCGTTCTGGTCATTTCACAGGAAACAAGAGAAATCGCCCTTGGCCGCACAGCAACCAGAACAAACAGGCTCTTGGCGGTCATCAGAATAACCAACGCCAGGGCCAGGGCCCGGGCCAGGGCCAAGGTCAGGGCCAATCTGGTGGCAGAATTACCCCCACAGGGGGGCAATTTAGCCAAACATGGAAGGGGATCCAGTGGTAATTTCCGCGGGAGAGGTGGCAGAGGATTCGTTGGCAGGAATTCACAGGTAATTGCTCATGCGTGCTTGAATGAAATCTCTTTGCATCCTCCTGCTGAAATTTTAAACTGTACAATTATTCAGGATTCGCCTGATGTTGAAGTAAACTTCAACGACAAATTACCACCTGATCCCTTGCCTACAGTTGTGAACAACCCACCTGATATTCCTCTTCCATCTGAGGACGTTCATGAGACAATTAATGCTGCTCACGTTCAGTAGGAGCACGTTTCAGACGAACGAATGTATAGAAAATTGTCTGAAGTCTACTTCTCTGCATCAAAAAGACCCAGGCTGACAATGACTATGCTGGGATCGGTGACAGGGACAAGGCAGTTGATAACTGTCCTTGATACTGGAGAATCAGTCTCCTTCATTTCGTCAAAAACCGCGAAGAAGATTGGACACAAAATCAAGTATTACAACGTGTCAGCCCGCGGCCCAGACGGATCTGCGTTGAACATCAAGGGCAAGGTTACGTTTCCCTTACAATTGGGGACTCTTTCAACCAAAGTAACCGCCTTAGTGGCAGATCTGCCAGTGGAGATCCTGTATTTAGGAGACGACTTGCTAGTTGAAAACAAATGCGTATTGGACTTGGGCCTAGGAACTGTATCCATCATGGCTGGCAAAACCAAACATGTGTTTGATTTGGGCACCAGGGATTTGCCTAGGGTGTTGGGTAAACCTTTATCCTTGGCTGCCATAACTGAATCTTATAACCTGGCAGACGTCAAACACGCATATCTCTGTGCTGTCACTTTCGATAAAGAAGATGACAACGGCAGTGACCCTACCAATCTGCCTCTTGAAATTCAAAGTCTCAAAAAGTGCTCTTTTGTCAAGCGCTGGACTCTGTTTTTAGGTCATCTCATTGGGGCGGATGGTATCCGTGTAGATGACCAGAAAGTGCGCTCAGTCTTGGATTGGCTGCAACCTAATGATGTAACACAAGTCCGATCATTCTTGGGTCTTACCAATTACTTTCGGAGATTCATACAAGGCTATGCCTCACTGGCTGCCCCCTTGCATAAGCTTACTAAGCCTAAATCTCCCTTCGTTTGGACCCCTGAATGTGAATCTTCTTTTCATGGTCTCAAACATGCTCTCACGTCCGCACCTGTACTTAATGCACCTGATTTTTCCAAGCCTTTCACTGTCATCAGTGATGCATCCGGCTTCGGAATGGGTGGAGTTCTCTTGCAAGACCATGGTGTCATTGCTTACAATAGTACGAGACTCACGGACACCGATAGTAGCGTAGCTCAAGGGACGTATCCCTAGTCGGCGCAACAAGGATACAGATTGTAAGGAATTCCGTGCAAGCTGAATGTAATGTCTCCGTCTCACTTCCTAAACCCTCTAATTGCATCATTCTTACAGTATCGGTGACTAAGTCGCTTATGGTGTTATCGTCGCCCGCTGTAAGGGATCTGTATACGTGAAGAAGCCTCGCGGCTGTCAACACATATTTGCAACACTCTTTTAATTCGAGAAAGAGCACCTAAACCTACCAGGGTCTCTTCATAGATCTCTGGATTAGGTAGAAGGACTCACTGGATTTATGACACCCACTGGCAAATATGAATGGTTGCGTATGCCGTTCGGCCTGAAAAATGCATCAAGTACTTTTCAACGATTAATGGATCATATAATTGGACAGATTGACTTTACTGCCGTATATCTAGATGACATTTACATATTTTCAGAAACATGGGAAAATCATGTGATGCATCTTGATGTTGTTTTTGGTAAATTATTTGACAATGGCATTAAACTCAAACTCCCTAAATGTATCTTTGGAGCCCCTCACATTAAAGCTTTGGGACACATAGTGGGAAATGGGGAGATGAGGCCTGACCCTCAAAATGTTGAAGCCATCCTTGCCTTGCCTGTGCCTCGTGATATCATCGATGTCCACATGGTGCGGTCGGTGCTAGGTGCGTACGGTTACTACAGAGGTTACGTAGAAAACTTCGCACTTAAAACTGCCCCCTTAACCTACTTGCCTAAGAAATGTGCTCAAGGAAAGTGGGACTGGACCCCTCTCTGCCAGAAGGCATACGATGAACTCAAAACTGCCTTGACCTCTCAACCAATACTGAGAATGCCTCGTTTTGATTTAGTTTTTATTGTAACCACTGATTGGTCCAAGCTGGCCATTGGTGCTGTTTTGAGTCAAGTTGATCCTGATACGAACTTCGACCACCCTGTTGCGTATGCGTCTCGTCTTCTTTCCGCTGCTGAGCAAAGTTATTCTCCTACTGAAGGGGAGTGTCTAGCTCTAATATGGGCAGTACGGAAGTATAGAATTTATCTTGATGGACGCAAGTTTATTGTTTACACTGATCATTCCGCATTGCAGTGGCTAAATTCTAAGAGACATGAAAACAGCAAGTTAGAGAGATGGGCACTTGGATTGCAAGAATTTGATTATGAAATCAGATACAAACGAGGGGAAGAAAACCTAGTCGCTGATTGTCTTTCTCGTCTTGTGTCTGCTGCTGCTATCTCTGTATATGCTACAAAATCTCTTTGGCCCGCACATGCGAAGAAGCAAAAGGAATTGGATGATATTCCATGTGTTGTATGTGGTTACCCTCAAGGGCATGACAACATTGTTATAAGTGATGGCTGTGATCGATGCTTTCATCTTCGATGTCTCCTTCCCCCTAGGTCAGTCGTGCCTAATGGATGTTGGTACTGCCCAGCTTGCGACCCCTTCTTTGGTGAAAAAGGTGGATCTAGGCTTGAGGAAGTACAGGATAAGCAGACACCTTTCAAATATCGTCACACCGAACCATACTTGCCTGAAAATGACCCCATGATGCAATAAATTGAATCAGACCATGACCTAGCTTTGTTATCTGACTTACCCCCGTCAAAAGCAGCCAATATCCGCATTCGTGCATCTTATATGTTCAAACACCCAAAAATTCCTAGCTGGCTGATGATGTTTAAAAAGATTAGGGGTAGGCCTTCTCGCTGGCTTGTGTATCCTCCGTTGGAGTATAGGTGGGATATTATATCTATGATACATGATGTGTTAGGCATTTCCCAAACTTTGGTAGTTGTTCACCAGCATTTTCACTGGCCGGGCATAAAAGATGATATTGCCCTGGTCATTAAAACTTGTGATGCATGCCAAAGAGTGAAAGCCAATGTGCCTTTCTTTCTTCCTCCAGAGCGTCCTGCATTGTATCAGCCACTTGGTCATGTGCATGTTGATTTGTTTGGCCCCTATGATAAAGAAATGGCTGATCCTCCCTCTGGCAGACGCAACACCACCCGTGTCTTTGAATTTGTTATGATCGATTACTTCACGAAAGTTGCAGAATGGGTTGTGATTGACAACAAACAGCCCATGACTGTAGCCCGAGCCTTCTATGACCATTGGATTTGTCGTTATGGTGCCCCTGCTGTCATTACGAGTGACAATGGCAACGAATTCAAATCCGATTTTGCTCACATGGTCTCCCAGCTCGGCATGTATCACATTTACACATCCGCAAATCATCCCTCAGATAATGGTGTGGCAGAGAGGATGGTGCAGACCATTAAGAAAATGCTTACCACTTACTTTAATGAGCATCCCCTTAATTAGATTACTGCACTTCACACCATGAGACTTGCTCACATGTGCAGCCCACATAAGGCATTGAATTATATCTCTCCGTGTGAAATGTTGTTCGGATTCCGACCCAAGCTTCCACTTGCTGTCTCTGATGTATTGTGCAACTCATTTAATGTTGAACCTCCTCTCAATCACTTTGAATATTTTCACTTGTTGCAAGACAAACTCAAGTTGTGTCAGGATGACGCCGCCCTTGCTCTTGATCAAGCTATGCATAGAAATGTCATGTCAAAGCTCAAGAAGAAAAAGGTGAATAAGGACATTCAGGTAGGGGATTTAGTGCTTGAAATCACTCCAACAGCAAGCCCCCTCAGAACAAACCTTAAAGGCCCTTTTCTGGTTGTCAAACTTAATCACTCACGCAACGTTGCACTTCTGTGCACCTGCGCAACGCAACATCGGCAACCGCGATATTCTAAAGGGCACACATCACATTTAGTTAAGTATCATGAAAAGCCTCCAGCTGGCTTGGGGGGGGGGGGGGGAAGATGCCGTGGACGACCTCAAAAACCCAGCAGTAGTCAAATTCGTGGAAGAAATGTCCTGAAATCTTCACTGTTTTATTGTTGTCATTGCTGTATGCACTGTTTTATTCATATTTGTACTTGCATACATATTTTGGCAACATGCATTACCCTGCTGGAACCTTGGCTGGAAAATGGGTACATCCCCATAAGTACTTCCATGGTTCACTCTTTATATTTGTGGACGTGTACGAGTACCTGTACGTGTACGAGTACCTGTACGTGGACGAGTACCTGTACGTGGACGAGTACCTGTATGTGGACGAATGCCTGTACGTGTACGAGTACGTGGACGAGTACTAGTACGTGGACGAGTACCTGTACGTGGACGAGGACCTAGTACCTTTCCTTGGACGGGACAAATGACCTGAATGGAGACCAACACCTTTCTTGGCTGTGAGCCATTTACTGGAGCACATTGCAACATTGGTACCAGGAGCCCCGTCATCCCTCATGCAGTACCAGGATGGACCATCTGCCATCTGTACGGGACTGGTCACCTCTCGTAATTGTAACGGAGCCAATTCTGGCCATGTCCTGATCCGGATCAGAGCGGCCTTTATAAGCCGATTCGCCGCTCGGAGATCGTCAGAAATTGCGCAAGATCATCTCTCTCTAAACTTTTTGAAGTTGTACTTCATCATGCAAGATCAACCCGAGCCAAAGCAACCGGCACGCAAGACTGTTAAAGCAATCAGGGCGGATGATTACAAGGCTTCCCTTCTTAGGATTATCACTAGGCTTGAGGGAGCAGACAAAGGCGACAGTACTGATGCCCAACTTATCAGTACTGCTGCGGCAGACTATGAGAACTTCAAGGCAGACATCCGTGTCCTCAGCAACGTTTTATTCATTCACGAAGACATCAATCGTGGCGTTAAGGGTTGGCAGTCTTATATGCTGGATCCCTTGAAGAATATCACACGGGATGTGCAAAAAGATGAGGTATGGGGGAACGTTCTCCCCTTTTTGTTCACCACATATATGTGATGGTGCTTCTCGTCCTTAAGCTTGGTGTAGATCACACGCAATCTAAGTCCGTACGAGCACGTGTGTCTCGCGTTAGCAGTACGTGCAGATCACCAGTAACGGATCGCCTTTAAGTCGCCCGGCTGCTAACTGATCCTCAGATTTATACTTGGGGTTCATAGGAGCATGTGTGCTTGTGGCTCTGCAGTAAGGTCTACAAGAACCTTTGAACTAGAAGGAAACTGAAAGGGGATAACTCCACAGGATGGCATTTTGAGGATAATGAGTGGACTCGGAGTCAAGGAAGGAAGGATTAGCAAGACGCAGAAAAATAGACTTCAAAAAGAAAAGGAAGAGCTGAAGCAAGCAACTGCCGCATATGTCAGGAAGAAGAAGGCTATAGTGGCAGAGAACCAGAACTCCAATGCAGCCAAGACCCAAGATGTTACCATGGGAGATGCAGAAGCAATTGACAAGGCCAAAGACGAAAGGGAGATCAGTGAGAAGTTGGAGAAGGCTGAAATCACCAAGCCACTCTTGGAATTCAAGTACTATGCAGTTTGAAGGACCTGGATAAACTGATCCATGCTTTGAGTTTGCTGTTTACAAGAACTTAGTTGCTCGACAGCTACATTCAGACAAAGGCAACTAGCATGAGACATTTTCATATGATTTATAGTTCCTGGTGTATCAACATGCTTTGGGAACTGCAGCAATGCAGTGATTTATTCCAGCTATGTCATGATTTATCTCAATCTGGTTTGAGACTCTGCAATTTGAACTATTAAAGGCTACAAGTGTACAGCAGTTAGCCTTATTGGACATGTCAGACTATTGTTATATGGTATGGTACAATGGTCAGTGATGTACAGGCGGTACTCTGGTTTGAACCACTCCCAATCCTTGCAAAGGATCAATTGTAATTTTTGTTCACCACAGGGTATTGCCCACAGTCTAAGGCCTATAGAGTGTACGTAGGCAATGGTGTATGGAAAGCGAGCAGGGACATTACGTTCCTTGAGCATTTGAGAGGGGGGGAGAGAGTGGGTATGTCGAAGGTGCAACCTGGATCCCCTCAATGGCTCTCAGGAGCGTCCTCGCATGGCAGGGAAGGCAATTCCTATGTCCCAAGCTCACCATCAGCCATTCCCGTGAATTTTTGGGAAGCAGACGATGACCCATGGGAAGCAGACGATGACCCACCACTGGCCAGTGGTGGAGCGCAAGCCCACTGGATCTCTTGCTACCTCTGCCAGCTCTCCAGAGGACCATAGCAGACTCTGAAGTTCAGTCGGACCTGTGACAGGAGCCCCCTGGAGCCAGAATTGTTCCCCTGCCACACCAGGGACGTCAGAGCAGTCCTGGTCAGTGCTGGGACATCTTCAAAATTTAGCTAGGGGTGGTGCTGAAACGCAATCGCAACTGGACAGACTGCAAAAGGGGCAGGAGGGGGTCAGGTTCTAGGGGAAGTCTCAACATATACTTCCCCCAGGAACCACCCTCACAAGGGAGCAGCGCGATGAACAGCGCCATGCTAGGAGGGACTTAGTAGGGGTCCCCATGCATGACCCTGGCTCAGGCCAGGTACTTGTGAGTGAGCCGGCCTTGGTAGGTCTCCCTGATTTGCAGAGGCGGGTTGAGACAGGGGAGGCTATGCTTGGAAGATGTTAGCGAGAAGATTAGTGGGTTAGAAGTGCAGCGGGGGAAGCAGGTGGCCAATTTGAGGTGGGGGCCAACCATGCTTATGGTGTGCAGGCTGACACAATAGGCGCAGCTCAGGCAAGTCCGAGTAGTGTGCCCAGGGGTTTTAGTCCAAGAGAGAGAGAGAGCTGATGCTTCCCTCTGCATTGAGGAAGGTGCGAGAGTGTAAGGGTGCTGAGCATGAATCCAGCAGTCAAGGAGAGAGAGAGAGAGAGAGAGAGAGAGAGAGAGAGAGAGAGAGAGAGAGAGAGAGAGAGAGAGAGAGAGAGAGAGAGAGAGAGAGAGAGAGAGAGAGAGAGAGAGAGAGAGACTTGAGAAGGATTCAGATAATCCTGGCTGTACGGCCCAGTCCCAGCATAAGCTTAAGGTACAGAATGTACATTATTCTGGCAACCAAGGGGGGAGAGAGAGAGAGAGAGAGAGAGAGAGAGAGAGAGAGAGAGAGAGAGAGAGAGAGAGAGAGAGAGAGAGAGAGAGAGGGGGGGGGAGAGAGAGAGAGAGAGAGAGAGAGAGAGAGAGAGAGAGAGAGAGAGAGAGAGAGAGAGAGAGAGAGAGAGAGAGAGAGAGAGAGAGAGAGAGAGAGAGAGAGAGAGAGAGAGAGAGAGAGAGAGAGAGAGAGAGAGAGAGAGAGAGAGAGAAGGGAACAGCACCAATAGTGATGATGCATCACAGCATAAGGTACAGAGTGTACCTTCTGTCAGATTGGGAAAAGTTCACGTGCCCTCAAACTTGGGGGAAGCACAACGCTCACCTCAGTGGGAGTTTTGGCAGCAGGCAATGCAAGAGAAGATGGAGTCATTAGACACCCATGAGGTTATGCAATATGTGGAAAGACCCCATGGGCAGAAAGTCATTCCTGTTCATTGGACTTTTTCTACAAAAGAAACGATGCACATGGTAATGTCACTCGGTTCAAAGCAAGATTGGTTGCCCAGGGTTGCAGACAGATTCCTGGGATAGATGTTGGTGAGGGTTTTTGCACCTACAAGCAGCTATGGTGCTAGGAGAGCTGTGCTGGCAATGGCTGCCACACAGGATCTTGAGATCCACGAAGTGGATATCAAGACGGCCTTTCTCAATGGGGAGCTAGAGGAACAGGTCTATGTGACCCAACCACCAGGATTAGAGAATGGCAACACGAGGGTTGTGTGCAAGCTCAGGAAGGGACTGTATGGTCTGAAACAAGCCCCACGGGCTTGGCACAAGACCTTGAGCGACAAATTGAGCGTGATGGGGTATAATGTGTGCAAGAGCGATGCTGGAGTATACATCAGGAGGGCCCCTTATGGTACTCTGACTTTTATTCTTGTTTATGTGGATGATCATCTCATAGTTGCAAGAGTGCTTGCAGAGATTGAGTGGGGGAAGGAGTTGTTGAAGAAGGACTTCACCATCCATGACCTGGGAGAGGTGAATGATTTCCTGGGGTCCTACGCAATAGAGTCCAGGGCACTATTTCCATGAGTTGCACTCCCAAGATTGATGCTCTTGTGGAGAAGTTTGGCGTTGCTGATGATGGGCGTGTGGTTGATACCCCCATGTCCAAGGACTTCGTGGCTAGCTGCAGACCCGAGTCCTCAGATGGTATGTCACATGGGGCAGGTACCCCTCTGCCACCTGGTCATCGATACTGCGAGTTGATTAGGTCGTTGCTGTACATTGTCAGTACAAATCGGGCCTGACATTTCTCAGGCTGTTGGTGTGTTGTCAAGGAATAGAACGACACCCACTACTTCACACTGGAATGAGGCCAATCGAGTGCTGCAGTACTTGAGAGATACCAGAGAACTAGCTCTTACACTGGGTGGAAAGGGCCCTGAGCTAGAAGGCTATGTTGACGCCGACTATGCTGGGGACCTGGACCACAGGTATTCCACCACTGGCTATGTTCTATCAGTCTATGGTAGTGCCGTGGTTTGGGGAAGCACGAAGCAGAGTTCAGTTGCTACCTGAACTGTGCAGGCCGAATTTATGGCAGCCGGCCATATTGTGAAGGAAGCCAACTGGCTTAGGGGCTTCTTGGAAGAGATAGGGGTGTTGAGTTCTGAACATTATTATTGAATGCCTTGTGCTTTAAGTGATCTTCATGTGTGCACTATTAGGATATGGGTCCATTGAGAACATAAGGTACAATCCTATCTAGATCACACGTTTGTCGGATGAACTCTTAAGGCTGCCCCACCGGAGTGAATACCAACTGGTTGTGAAAGATGCTGGGCATTACCAGATGCTAGTCTTGTCCAACAGTTGTGTGTGACACTCAGCAGACAGTCGTACGGACTGTAGCTGGAGTAACTTCGTCTATTGACGACCTGTCTGCTTTGTACAGGTACGGTGCGGCAGTGTGTGTTGTATCATTGTTGCTATTGTGAGAGTGAACAAGCTTAGTGTACCCTGTAGTCACTCAAACAGACAAGGGACAGTGACTTCAGGGAGTATAGGCATGTACTTGAACGTAGCCGTCTAGAGCCTTATCTAGTGATTGCTTGATCGGTGCTTGTGTACAAGATAATGATGTAACGGAACTGGTTGTGAAAGATGCTGGGCATTACCAGATGCTAGTCTTGTCCAACAGTTGTGTGTGACACTCAGCAGACAGTCGTACGGACTGTAGCTGGAGTAACTTCGTCTATTGACGACCTGTCTGCTTTGTACAGGGAAAGCCGATTGCCCATAACCTTTTACAGGTTATGGGCCCACACCCTTCCAGCTGAGCCAAGTAAAAGCAGGAGTGAAGGTCGTCTACGGATGGGTCAGACGTAAGCGTCAACAAAGGAGCTCGAGCATGGCGCAGCGGCGCAAGGGAACTCGAGTGTACCAGGACCATTATCTTACTCACAGTTTACCTTTCTGGGAAATTCATAATTGAAGTTTTAGCTGTGCTTTATCATTCATCGACGTTGTCTAGAAGCACTGAGTGAGTCGGGCCGGACTCCGGCGCAAACTTCTGAGGGGAACATATCTGCTACTACTGTGCAAGACTGGCTGGTAAATTTCCATGACATGGAGGGAATTGTAGGGTATTGCTGCATTCCAGAAGTTTATGAGTAAGTTTGGCTGGTGAAGTGACAATAGTATGACAAAAAGGGGCAAAGAAAAGGAAAGTAGCAGTGAAACAGCAATGTCTCAACCTGGAGAAGTCAGTGGGGCCACTCCAGGGCAGTCTATGACCGGGACACAATCAGCCACTGCAGAACCAAAGGTGGAGATTGACAAGGCAGCCTACATCCCCAATACCTCCAATTCAAAGATGACCGTCATGCTTGATGATGGAGGGCGCAATTTTGAATTTTGGTATGAAGCTTTGGAGGCGTGCGCAAACACCAAGGGGGTCAGAGCAGCTTTGGAGAGGCCAATGCCAGGGTCGGTGGAGAACTCAGCCATCAAGCAGTGGCTGATCCAGTCAGTTCCAGTCATCTGGCATTCTCAGATCTCATGCCACAAAGCAGCGTTCGACTTCATCACGTGGGTGAAGAACAGTCACACTGGAGGGAGCAACCAAGACATCAACCTTGAGTGGTACAAGGAAATGGAGCAGGGCATTAAGGCAGGGGAGACACTCAAGGTCTACCTCTACAGAATGATGGATCTGGCTACAAGTCTCAGAAACAACGCGTTCATCCTCTTGGACCACAATGTTGGGGAGCTGATGGTGAAGGGCCTCCCTCCTGTGCTGAGGCTCGAGTCCCTGGAGGTTATGGCAACCGACAAGCCGCCATTGGAGCTGATTCAAAGAATCCTGCGCGCCGCAGCCAGCCGTGGGTACAAGGACCCACCTGCAGAGGGAACACCTCAGGCCATGGCAACTGCAGCAGTGGCTGGTCCCTCTGGGGGGATAGCTAGAGCGTCATCAAGCGCTGGAGCTGCACCAGGAGTGGGAGCAGTACCGGGAGTTGGAGCAGCACTACCAGCAAACGAACAGCCTCCCGCTGGCCCCTCTGCAACTACTTTTGGTGGCAGGGGGCGTGGACCTGGCAGGGCAAGAAGGCCCAGAGAGGAGCTTACATGCCACTTCTGCAAGGCAAAGGGCCACTTCATGACTGACTGCGGACCGCTCAGGCAGCTGCAGGCTCTGCATCAAAACATGCAAGCGGCAAGCGTTGGGCCTGCAGCTTACTGGGGCCAGGGAGGCCCACAGTCGTCTCCTCAAGCCTGGTGGGACCATGGATCTGGCCGGGGTGGCCCGCCTTCATCCGCTTCCAGCCCTGGACCACCTTCAGCATATAACTATCCAACAAGTCAACACACGTTTCCGGGGTGGCATTTACCACCTCCACCCCCTCCTTCTGGTGAGGCGATGTTTATCTCTCTCAATGTGCTTGCCCCAACTTCGCATGGAGCTAGCAGCACATCTTGGTTAATAGCTAGTGGTGCCTCTGTGCATATAGTCAATGATCTCTCATTGCTCCATAATCCAGTTATGCATGGACAGCCTCTTCCTCTGCACTTGGCAACCTCAGACGCCAAGGGAGGAATCATTGCATCTGGGTCTGTATGCCTTGTGAATGCAAGGCACGAAGTATTCTGGCTGCACAATGTGCAGTGTGTTCCTTCTGCGCATACCAACCTCATTTCAGTCACTGGTGCAACTCAGGATGGAGCATCTTTCCTGACTGACACTGCAGGTGGTTACACAGCCATGAAGGGACCTGAAGGGTGGTGTGGAGATATCACCCGCGCACGAGGTCTGTTTTTTTTTGAGTTTGTTAGTCCTGTTAGAGGGCAGCAAGTTGGCTGCAGACATATTGATCACATGGCTGAGGCGTCTCATCTTAGGAAAGGACACGTGTGTAGCGAGAGATCTCTGTGGCATGCTAGGTTAGGTCATCCTGGTGCCAGCAGCATGCAGAGGTTCTCCAAGGAAGATCTGGTTACAGGAATCAATATCTCCCTTGCTCCCTGCTCTGAGTGCCCCAAGCACTGTGAATCGTGTATACAAGGGAAACACTCCAGACCTCCTTTCCCTGTATCTTCCAGGCCTGCACATAACCCACTCGATAGAGTCCATGTGGATACTGTGGGTCCCATATCACCTCCTGCCATCACAGGTGAACGATATTGGGTCACTGTAGTGGATGAAAGTTCACACCAAGTTGCCTCCCTGCCTGTGAAGTCAAAGGATTGCATCCCAAAGGCTGTGATAGGCCTGCTCCGTTTTTGGCAGACCCAACGAGGCACGGTTGTGAAGTGTGTGAGGACTGACAGGGGTTCAGAGTTCCTGAACCAGCAATTCAAAGAGTTTTGTGCTCAGCAGGGCACTAAGATGGAGTCCTCAGCGCCCTACACGCCTCAGCAGAATGGGGTGGCGGAGAGGATGAATAGGACCCTGAAGGAGCGAACAAGGACTCTGTTGGTCCATGCTGCAGCAGACCCTTCCCTTTGGAAGGAGGCGTTTGAGACAGCTACCCTCCTCTACAATGTGGGTCCTACTTCAGGCAGGTCCCTGACCCCCATGGAATTATTCTTTGGTGTCAAACCTGATGTGTCTGTGCTGCGCACGTTTGGCTGTGTAGCCCATGTGCACATTCCCAGTGGCCAAAGGTCTGTTTTTGGGCCCAAGACCATCCCTGGGATGTTTACTGGTTATTGTCCCCAGTCTAAAGCGTATCGTGTGTACGTGGGGAATGGAGTGTGGAAGGAGAGTAGGGACGTCAGCTTTATCGAGGACTTGAGGGGGGCTGAGAGAGTGGGTCTATCAAAGGTCCAGCCTGGGTCTGTCTATGATTCAAGGATATCACCCCCCTTGGCAGTGAGAATCTGGCAACGCCTCAAGCAATTCCCTCTGCTGCTCCACCCACGTTCTGGGATGAGGAGGATGACCATGGAGTGGAGACGCTTTCCACTGGGGCTCCTGGGACCTCTGGACTTTGTGCTGGGGATCAGTCTGGAGACGGGACCATAGCAGCACATGACCAAGGAACCCCCACCAGCCTGGATTCTACTGTTGGGACCCCAGAACCATCTCAGCACTCGTGGTCGGTGCTTGAGCATATGCAGAATCTGGCCAGGGGGGGTGTAGAAACTCAATCCCAGGTAGAAAAAATGCAGAAGGTACAAGAGGGGTTGCGAATGCAGGGGAAGTCACAAATTCCCCTTCCTCCAGGGACCACCCTTACAAGGGAGCAGCGTTATGTACAGCGCGTGGCTAGGAGAGAGCATTCTGACATCCCATTGCATGCCCCTGACCCAGGTCAGGCAATTGTGAGTGAGCCAAACATGGTTGGTCTCCCTGAGATGCAGGGGCAGGTTGAGACAGTCGAGGCTATGTTCGGTGCAGATGTAAGAGATGAGAGTAGTGGGTTAGACATGCCAGCAGCAGGGGAAGCTGGTGCCCAATCCCAGTCACTGGCTAGTCATGCTTATGGTGTGGAGGCTGACATTGTAGGCGCAGCTCAGGCAAGTCTGGGTAGTGTGCCCAAGTGTGAGTCCAGGAGAGAGAGAGAGCTGCTGCTCCCCTTTGCATTGCGGAAGGTGCGAGAATGTAAGGGTGCTGCACATGAGTCCAGTAGTCAAGGAGAGAGAGAGAGACTTGAGAAGGAATCAGACAATCCCGGCAGTACTGCCCAGTCCCAGCATAAGGTACATAATGTACCTTATTCTGGCAACCAGGGAGAGAGAGAGAGAGAAGGGAACAGCACCAGTAAGGCTGACAGCCCTGCTGCACCACAGCATAAGGTACAGAGTGTACCTTCTGTCAGGTTGGGAAAAGTTCACGTACCCTCAAACTTGAGGGAAGCCCAGCGCTCACCTCAGTGGGAGTTTTGGCAGCAGGCAATGCAAGAGGAGATGGAGTCTTTAGACACCCATGAGGTTATGCAGTATGTGGAAAGACCCCATGGGCAGAAAGTTATCCCTGTTCATTGGATTTTTTCTACAAAAAACGATGCACATGGGAATGTCACTCGGCTTAAAGCAAGATTGGTTGCCCAGGGTTGCAGACAGATTCCTGGTATAGATGTTGGTGAGGTTTTTGCACCTACCAGCAGCTATGGTGCTAGGAGAGCTGTGCTGGCAGTGGCTGCCACACAAAATCTTGAGATCCACCAAGTGGATATCAAGACAGCTTTTCTCAATGGGGAGTTGGAGGAAGAGGTCTATGTGACCCAACCACCAGGATTTGAGAATGGCAACACGAGAGTTGTGTGCAAGCTCAGGAAGGCACTCTACGGTCTTAAACAAGCCCCACGGGCTTGGCACAAGACCTTGAGCGACAAGTTGAGCGTGATGGGGTATAGTGTGTGCAAGAGCGACGCTGGGGTATACATCAGGAGGGCCCCTGATGGTAATCTGTCGTTTATTCTTGTTTATGTCGATGATCTTCTCATAGTTGCCAGAGTGGTTGCAGAGATTGAGTGGGGGAAAGAGTTATTGAAGAAGGACTTCACCATCCATGATTTGGGAGAGGTGAATGATTTCCTGGGGTGTCAGGTCCTACGCAATAGAGTTCAGGGCACTATTTCCATGAGTTGCACTCCCAAGATTGATGCTCTTGTGGAGAAGTTTGGCGTTGCTGATGATGGGCGTGTGGTTGATACGCCCATGTCCAAGGACTTCGTGGCTAGCAGCAGACCCGAGTCCTCAGATGGTATGTCACATGGGGCTGGTACCCCTCTGCCACCTGGTCATCGATACTGCGAGTTAATTGGATCGTTGCTGTACATAGCCAATACGACCCGGCCTGACATTTCTCAGGCTGTTGGAGTGTTGTCAAGGTATAGAATGACACCCACTACCTCACACTGGAATGAGGCCATTCGAGTGCTGAAGTACTTGAGAGATACCAGAGAGTTAGCTCTTACTCTGGGTGGAAAGGGCCCTGAGCTAGAAGGCTATGTTGATGCCGACTATGCTGGGAACCTGGACCACAGGTATTCCACCACTGGCTATGTTCTATCAGTCTATGGTAGTGCCGTGGTTTGGGGAAGCAAGAAGCAGAGCTCAGTTGCTACCTCAACTGTGCAAGCTGAGTTTATGGCAGCTGGCCATATTGTGAAGGAAGCCAACTGGCTAAGGGGCTTCTTGGAAGAGATAGGGGCTGCACCTTGGAGGGTCAAAATTTTCTGTGACAACCAAGGATGCATTTCTAATTTACGGAACCCCCTGTATTCCAAATTCACAAAGCACGTTGCAGTAAGCTTCCACTACGCTAGGGAAGCTATGGCACTTGGGCAGGTAGATATCCTCTATGTGGAATCTGCTCGCAATGTGGCTGACATTATGACCAAGCCACTTGCCAAGCCCGTGTTTGTTGGTCATCGTGATTCACTAGGTTTGAGAAGATACACATAAAGCATGCAGGCAAGGGGAAGTGTTGAGTTTTGAACATTATTATTGAATGCCTTGTGCTTTAAGTGATCTTCATGTGTGCACTATTAGGATATGGGTCCATTGAGAACATAAGGTACCTTGAGACACGACAGATTCTGGACGTTTTCGAACATAAGGTACAATCCTATCTAGATCACACGTTTGTCGGATGAACTCTTAAGGCTGCCCCACCGGAGTGAATACCAACTGGTTGTGAAAGATGCTGGGCATTACCAGATGCTAGTCTTGTCCAACAGTTGTGTGTGACACTCAGCAGACAGTCGTACGGACTGTAGCTGGAGTAACTTCGTCTATTGACGACCTGTCTGCTTTGTACAGGTACGGTGCGGCAGTGTGTGTTGTATCATTGTTGCTATTGTGAGAGTGAACAAGCTTAGTGTACCCTGTAGTCACTCAAACAGACAAGGGACAGTGACTTCAGGGAGTATAGGCATGTACTTGAACGTAGCCGTCTAGAGCCTTATCTAGTGATTGCTTGATCGGTGCTTGTGTACGAGATAATGATGTAACGGAACTGGTTGTGAAAGATGCTTGGCATTACCAGATGCTAGTCTTGTCCAACAGTTGTGTGTGACACTCAGCAGACAGTCGTACGGACTGTAGCTGGAGTAACTTCGTCTATTGACGACCTGTCTGCTTTGTACAGGGAAAGCCGATTGCCCATAACCTTTTACAAGGGGCTGCACCTTGGAGGGTCAAAGTTTTCTGTGACAACCAAGGATGCATTTCCAATTTACGGAACCCCCTTTATTCAAAATTCACAAAGCATGTTGCAGTAAGCTTCCACTATGCTAGGGAAGCTATGGCACTGGGGCAGGTAGATATCCTTTATGTGGAAATTGCTCGTAACGTGGCTGATATCATGACCAAGCCACTTGCTAGCCCGTGTTTATTGGTCATCGTGATTCACTAGGTGTGAGAAGATACACATAAAGCATGCAGGCAAGGGGAAGTGTTGAGTTGTGAACGTTGATATTGAATGCCTTGTGCTTTAAGTGATCTTCATGTGTACACTGGCTCCATATGGGTCCATTGAGAACATAAGGTACCTTGCAACACGGTAGATTGTGAACGCTTTCGAACATAAGGTACAATCTGATCTAAATTACACGTTTGTCGGGTGAACTCTTAAGGCTACCCCACCGGTGTGAATGCCAACTGGTTGTGAAAGATGCTGGGCATTTCCAGATGCTAGTCTTGTCCAACAGTCGTGTGTAATACTCAGCAGACAGTCGTACGGACTGCAGCTGGAGTAACTTCGTCTATTGACGACCTGTCTGCTTTGTACAGGTGCGGTGCAGCAGTGTGTGTTGTATCATTGTTGCTATTGTGAGAGTGAACAAGCTTGGTGTACGCTGTAGTCACTCAAACAGACAAGGGACAGTGACTTCAGGGAGTATAGGCATTCACTTGAACGTAGCCGTGTAGAGCCTTATCTAGTAATTTCCTGATCGGTGCTTGTGTACAAGACAATGATGTAACGGAACTGGTTGTGAAAGATGCTGGGCATTTCCAGATGCTAGTCTTGTCCAACAGTTTTGTGTAATACTGTTGAGTTCTGAACACTATTATTGAATGCCTTGTGCTGTAAGTGATCTTCATGTGTACACTATTAGGATATCGTCTGCTTTGTACAGGAGAAGCCGATTGCCCATAACATTTGGCAATTAATACTTGTGGTCAGGGTGCCTCTAGCTGAATGTCAAAGACTTCACCTTGAGTTAACGCATAGATTAACTAACAGCTAATTTATTAATTGTAATTATAATTGTAGGTTGACATCATAGGCCACCAGGTCCCATACCCCCCTCCCCCTTCCCCCCCCCCCCCCTCTCTCTCTCTCTCTCTCTCTCTCTCTCTCTCTCTCTCTCTCTCTCTCTCTCTCTCTCTCTCTCTCTCTCTCTCTCTCTCTCTCTCTCTCTCTCTCTCTCTCTCTCTCTCTCTCTCTATATATATATTTATATATATATATATATATTTATATATATATATTATATATATATATTTATATTTATATATATATATATATATATATATATCCCCCACGCCGGCTTTATGGGATCTGGGTACGACGGGCTTCACTCAACAAAACAGGAGTTTTTTAAACTATCACCTAGTATCTGGCCCCGAGATTCGGCGTCCCTGCATGACGGATTTCACTGGCAGAACGAACTTGGTCCCACTTTGATCCCAGTTCGGTCCCTAGGTCCCACGTCGATCCCACTTCGATCCCTGGCAGCTGTCGGGAGATCCCACTTCGTTCCCACTTGGCGATGGGATTCTGTGGTCGAATCCCAGTTCGATCCCACCTTTGCACATCGATCTCACATTGATCCCAGATTGATCACCCCCCACCCCCCCCCCTTGTGCCAAGGAAAGTACCAAAGGATGGATGTCTGGCACCTTAGATTGTTTTGGCCAGGGTTCACAACCATCTGTAAGTGAGGATAATTGTAAACTTCTGAGGTTGGCGTTCCCTGTATGACCCGGGCACGAAGGGTGATTAGCTCGTCGGTACTCTTGTTGTGTGTAGGAGAACAAGCAGTGACCGAATGTGAATGAGGACTTGATAGGCAACAGTCAAGAGATAAGCACCCGAAGTGCCTTTAATGTCCCAATCAAGTCATTACAATGCTACTTGCTTTCTCTCATCGCTCCGTAATTCAAACTACTTAATCTACGTAACTATCGATAGTCTGCATTATCGGTGTTCAACGAGGAAAAACATTAGCATCAACTTAAGAATACTACCTAGACCTTTCCTAACTCATTGTCAATGAGGCTTTAGTCTCTTAACGTCAGTTTACCTGTATGACCCGGGCACGAAGGGTGATTAGCTCGTCGGTACTCTTGTTGTGTGTAGGAGAACAAGCAGTGACCGAATGTGAATGAGGACTTGATAGGCAACAGTCAAGAGATAAGCACCCGAAGTGCCTTTAATGTCCCAATCAAGTGCCTCGTCCTTGCACGCCGGTGTCATAAATCCTTTCTAGCAAATCGTGTCTGATTACCTCATCCTTCCTAATCAACGTACAATTGGTCTAGATGGGATCTGGCAGAACCCCCAGGTTCTGCCACCAATTATTCATCGAAGCTGATCTGGCCACTATTACTCTTCTGAGGGAAAGGCACCAAAATGTTCTGTCACTATTATAACACTTCCCCTTGCCTTTTCCTCACAAAAACTTGGCCAGTCCCAGAGCCTCACGATGACTCTGAAATACCTGCCTAGTCAGAGGCTTGGTAAATATATCTGCCACATTCCTAGCAGAAGGAACGTATTTCACATCAACCTGCCCCAATGCAATAGCTTCCCGAGCAAAATGAAAGCTGATTGCAATGTGCTTAGTATGCTTAGAGAACACTGGATTTCTGAGATGATTGATGCATCCCTGATTATCACAGTGGATCTTCACAATCCATGGAGAAATACCAATTTCTTCCAGGAATCCCTTCATCCAATTGGCCTCTTTGACAGCTGCACTCGCTGCCATAAACTCAGCCTCTACAGTGGATGTGGCCACTGCAGACTGCTTCTTGCTTCCCCAAACTACAGCTCCTCCAAACACACGAATTACGTAACCAGTGGTGGAAAAACGATGATCCTGATCACCACCATAATCTGCATCCACAAAGCCCTCCAGCTCTGTGTCCTTCCCTCCAAGTACTAAAACAAGATCCCTGGTAGCCATCAGATATTTCAACACTCTGATGGCTTCATTCCAGTGAGCAGTGGTGGGAGTAATCCTGTATCTGGAGAGCACTCCCACAGCCTGGGAAATATCAGGCCTGGTGGTGTTGGCAATGTACAACAGTGATCCAACCAGTTCACAATATCTGTGACCTGGAGGTAAGGGACTCCCAGCTCCAATGCTGGCACTGTTGTCCTTAGACACAGGTCGCTGTGTGGCTACAAAATCCTTAGTCATAGGGGTGTCAGGCCCCACAGACTCCAGATCCAGCCCAAACTTCTCAACTAGGGCATCAATCTTGGGAATGCAGCTCAAAGAAATCAGCCCTTTCTCTCTATCTCTCATCACTTGGCAGCCCAAGAAATCTTTCACCTCTCCTAGATCATGAATGGTGAACTCCTGCTTCAGCAACCCTTTCACTCTCTCAATCTCACTCATGCCCTTTGAAACTATCAATAGATCATCAACATAAATCAGCACAAAGGATTTCCCTCCATCCACAGAACATTTCACATAGACCCCAGCATCACTCTTGCACACCTCATACCCCATGGTATGTAGCTTCTCATTAAGGGTCTTATGCCATGCCCTTGGAGCTTGCTTCAGGCCATACAGTGCCTTCTTCAAGCGACACACAGTGTTCCCATCCCCATTCTCAAACCCAGGAGGTTGTGTGACATAGACCTCCTCCTCTAATTCACCATTCAAAAATGCAGTCTTGACATCCACCTGGTGAATTTCAAGACCCTCCTGTGCAGCTACTGACAGCAATGCTCTTCTAGACCCATAACTGCTGGTGGGAGCAAATACCTCCATTACATCAACGCCTGGAATTTGCCTACACCCTTGAGCCACCAGCCTCGCCTTGAATCTAAGCACATTACCATGTGCATCCATTTTCACTGAAAAAATCCAGTGAACTGGGATTACTTTATGACCACGAGGTCTTGGAACAAATTCCATTACCTCATGAGCATCTAACGAATTTTGCTCTTCCTGCATAGCTGCCTTCCAGTATTCCCATTGAGGGGACTGCTGGGCCTCCCTTAGACTGGAAGGGACACTAATCTTCCCAAATCTCACCCCAGTATGCTTCCCCTGATCTTGCTTGCTCTCACCCTCACTGTCACCCACTACTCTTTCGCTGAAGGTCGCCGCACTGCATGTGGGCACTGTGGGCACAGACTCAGATCTTCCCCTCTGCTCTTTCTCTCTTCGAGACTCACAGTGTGCCCTCTCAAGCTTGCTGTCAGACACTCTCACATCATCCTCCCAAACACAGGTACCTCTCGGAAAGCTCTTGTAATTGGGGGAGTTCTCACACTGTCCAGGCTTCCGATTCACCTCCTCAGACACACTCTCACATGGCTGACGGTTTGCAGTCCCGTCTGGACTCTCACAGGCATTGGAACCACTCTGCACTGCATGAGCTCTTGGTCTGTCTTGATGCTGTGCCCATGTCTCTCTCTCTCTCTGTCTGCTCCCTATTAGACATGAGCGCTGGGGCGCAGGCCCAGCAGCACACTCCCATGCATGGCCCACACTTGCGTGGCTGGCACCACATTGTCCTTGGGCATCACATATTGAGTTCTCACCTCTAACATTTCTCTCAGGCACTGAGCAGGTCCCACCCATACAGCTCAGCTCACTTGGACCATCTGCAGTCTGATCAGAGACTGCCCCCCTCTCATCTCTTACAGGTGAAACAGGTCTCTCGGTGATCTGACCCAATTCCTGCACTTCCCCTGGTCCCAGTGACTCTGTGTCACCATCAGTCAACCCCTCTCGCTCACAGCTCTCTCCCTTATCCTGTGCCAGCAGGATATCTCGAGCTGCAGCTCGTTGCTCATAGCGTTGAGCCCGCGACAGTCCATCCGGAGGCGGAATGGTCGTTGCCGGAAGAGTGTTACGCAGTAACAGCTGTGCTCTCTCTAATATCCGTTGGTGTTGCCCACTGTCCGAGCTTCCTCGCGCCAGTCGTTGAATTGCGTCCAGAGCCCCGGACTGATCCAAGTCCGGCAGCTGTTCTCCCGTGCTTGATTTAGGAGACCCATCGGAAATGTCCTCCTCTTGGGAAGACTTCCCCTGACTATCAGGCTCGGTTGCAGCCTGGTCAGAGGGTACTGGGAAGGAGCTGTCAGGTCTGCTGCTGGGACAGGGAGCGCTGACAGCCTGTTTCCGAGTGCTGCACTGAGGTGAGGAGGCAGCAGGATTGCTGAGAGGGTGTTGGTCTGGCAAGCCTTCTGGATATGAGAACTGCAGGGACTGGTCAAGGAGAGCGGACATTCCCACCCGAGAAGCTCCTCTGATGTGCTCCACAAATTGAACATCTCTGCTCTCTCTCCAGACTCCCCCTCCCAGATAAATACGATATGCCTTGGACACTGGGGAATAACCAGTGAACATGCCAGGCACAGCCTTTGGTGCAAATACCCCCTCTGCTGATCAGGCACATGCACGAATGCCAGACATCCCCACGTACGAAGAAGTGACACATCTGGCTTGTATCTCATGAATAGTTCACAAGGAGTGAGAGGCCTGCCTGTACTGGGTCCCATATTCAGGAGGATGCAGGCTGTCTCGAGGGCCTCTTTCCACATGACTGGGCTGGCACCAGCAAAGTTGAGGAGGGTTCTGGTGCGCTCCTTCAAGGTCCTGTTGGCACGCTCTGCTATCCCGTTCTGCTGGGGTGTGTAGGGGGCAGACATCTCCAGCTTAGTGCCCTGAGTTGCACAGAATTCCTTGAATCTGGAATTAATAAATTCTGTGCCCCTGTCACACCGAATGCACTTAACAGTTGTCCCTCTTTCTGTCTGCCAAAATAGGATCAGGTCCCTGACAACTGATGCAATTACATCCTTTGACTTTACAGGTAGGACAGCCTTCCATCCAGATGCCTCATCAACTACAGTCACCCAGAAACGTTCCCCAGAGACGGCTGCTGGTGAAATAGGGCCTACAGTGTCTATATGGATTCTGTCAAGAGGATTTATTGCAGGCCTGGAACTTTCTCCAAAGGGAGGACGAGTGTGCTTCCCCTCAATGCATGCTTCACAATACTTTGGACAGTTCTCACAGGATGACAGGGAGGTATCAATGCCTGTGACCAGCTGTTCATTACTCAGGCGCTGCATCCATGGTTCGCCTGGATGTCCCATTCTGCTGTGCCACAAAAACCGTTTCGCACAATCATGCTGCAGATTCTTCTTGGGTTTGCTCTTCACTGCTGCTGCCACTGGTGACAACCATTGCACTGGTGGAACAGATAAGCAGTCATGTACATAATAAAGACCTTTTTCTGCTCTAACTGGCATCTTCCAGCCATTCGGGCCAGAGACTGTGGTAAAAGCACCCATGCTGTCTGTGGTAAAGCAGGCTCCATCACGAAGGGCAGCTGACACAGACAGGATGTTCATCGTTGCAGAGGGAACACACTGGACATGATGCAGCCACAGCGGGATTGATTGCTGGTTCAATAGGCAAATTGATCCAGTGGCAGTAATTCCTCCTGTTGCATCAGACGTGGCCAGCTGCAGAGGAATGGGAGCAGCATGGACTGTGGGGGCATGTAACAGTGACAGATCATTGACAAGATGGACTGACGCACCACTGTCTACCAACCAGGACTGTTTGGAACTTCTCCCCTTGCAAGGTTTGAGAACATTATAGGATACCACGAGTGGCATACCTTCAGGTGGGGGAGAAGGTGGACCAGGAGGTGGATGCAGCAGCGGGAATGCCCCCACTGCCGGGAAGATATGCTGGACTGCTGGAGGGGGCTGGGGTCCTCCAGGAAACTGACCTTGGGGCCACATGCCCGCCAGTTGTTGCACTGCTGCCACCACATTCCTCTGGGTTTCAGCGTCCCTCTGTCTCTTGCGGCAGTCTCTCCAGAAGTGTCCCTTTTTGTGGCAGTAGTTGCATGTACCACGTACCTCCACCTTGGTCTCTGTGTCTGCAGGCTGTCTGGTCTGAGCCAAAGCACAGGCAGTGGGTGCAGGGGCTGCAACAGTCTGCACTGGTTGGGCAATCATGACCACTGCAGGCAGGTCTGGGTCATCATCGTAGCCCACTGCTTCTGCTGTGGTGGAGATGAGATCTGCTAGTTGGTCCAGGGGATAAGCAACTGCTGTGGGTAGTAGTCCAGGAGGGTTGGCTGCTGCTGGTAGCCCCTGCACAATCTGGGTGGCCACGTGCCCATCTAGAAGATCATGTCCAATGCGTTTCAAGCAACCTTTCAGATTGATAATCCTATTGACATACTGAGAGATGGTTTCCCCTTGTTTCATGCCACGGGACATCTCCTTTAGCCAGTCAGCATTCGCCTGAGTATTGTAGCCTCCCACAAACTTCCTACAGATATACACATATGCATCATAGGCAGATGGCTTACTTGACAGCTCCCCCAACCAGTCTTCTGGTACTGACTCATACAACAACAACAACGCAGCAGCATTGTGGGTGGTCCCAGGCATAGATTGTTGGATGGCTGGCAAGGAACCCTTGGCATCATTTGCTGCAGTGAAAGCATTATCCCAAACCACAAAGTTCTGGCCCTTTCGTAGCAGTTTTATATGGACCTTGACCTGAGTGGCAATAACCTTGGGGAGGGTGTCTCCTTCCCCTCTGGAGGTGCTGGGAGTGCAAGGCTCCCTGGTAGGAGTTGACGTGGATTCCTCTCCTGCTGACTTTGATTCAGAGCTGATGCTGGTACCTTTCTTCTTCATGCTGTTCTGACCCTGTCAGTCGTCGCTCCTTTCTGACAGTCTAGAGTCTCCGTCCTCGTCCTCGCTGTCGTTCTCTGTGTCCCACTCGTCCACGTGAAATTCTCCCCCGCTGTAGAGAATCAGATGATCAATGAAGTCGTCTCCCAGGCTGCTCAAGGCTAGCTCAACCGCTGTGTAGGCAGCTTTCTCTGTCCAATATGCTTCGTGCGATGGACCTCCCGTTTGCTGTAAACACCTCTCAAAAATTGCTCGTGTCAAATATCCCGGCTCTCCGTTGATGAATGAGATTTCCCAAACCGTGAATTTGTAAGCTGGGTATATCGAAAAACGCTCTCGGAACCACTGAGGGGGCGTGAGTGCTCCCCGTCCGTGTGCTTCGTGGACGAAGTCCTTCACCAGGAATGCTCGTTCTTCTATCGTCCGTGGGCCTTTCTCTCCTCCTGCCTTTCTACGTTCGTTATAGGTTGGAGGAGGAGGTGGAGGTGGAGGTGGTCTCCTTCCGCCCGTGCTCATACGTCCGGTTGGTCTCGATCGCGCCATCGCGGACTACTTTGCCCAAGTCATACATTTTTCATGCCTCAGCAGAAAAGAGGTGGGCCCATAACCTGTAAACTTCTGAGGTTGGCGTTCCCTGTATGACCCGGGCACGAAGGGTGATTAGCTCGTCGGTACTCTTGTTGTGTGTAGGAGAACAAGCAGTGACCGAATGTGAATGAGGACTTGATAGGCAACAGTCAAGAGATAAGCACCCGAAGTGCCTTTAATGTCCCAATCAAGTCATTACAATGCTACTTGCTTTCTCTCATCGCTCCGTAATTCAAACTACTTAATCTACGTAACTATCGATAGTCTGCATTATCGGTGTTCAACGAGGAAAAACATTAGCATCAACTTAAGAATACTACCTAGACCTTTCCTAACTCATTGTCAATGAGGCTTTAGTCTCTTAACGTCAGTTTACCTGTATGACCCGGGCACGAAGGGTGATTAGCTCGTCGGTACTCTTGTTGTGTGTAGGAGAACAAGCAGTGACCGAATGTGAATGAGGACTTGATAGGCAACAGTCAAGAGATAAGCACCCGAAGTGCCTTTAATGTCCCAATCAAGTGCCTCGTCCTTGCACGCCGGTGTCATAAATCCTTTCTAGCAAATCGTGTCTGATTACCTCATCCTTCCTAATCAACGTACAATTGGTCTAGATGGGATCTGGCAGAACCCCCAGGTTCTGCCACCAATTATTCATCGAAGCTGATCTGGCCACTATTACTCTTCTGAGGGAAAGGCACCAAAATGTTCTGTCACTATTATAACAATAATGCATGTGCAATCTTTGTGCCAACCCCCTCCTTCAAAAGACCACTGCCATTTTAAAAAAGAAGGTACTTGAACCCTGCAACTCCCTGATCTCGGCTCTGGCGGAGCTGCGCTCTGCCAGAGTCAGGACACCCCTAAACACACACACACACACACACACACACACACACACACACACACACACACACACACACACACACACACACACACACACACACACACACAGACACAGACACAGACACACACGCACACGCACACGCACACGCACGCGCACACACACACACCACACACACCACACACACACACACACACACACACACACACACACACACACACACACACACACACACATTTGGTCACCCAGAGGGAGGGGGGGAGGGAGGGAGGGGGGGGGAGAGAGAGAGAGAGAGAGAGAGAGAGAGAGAGAGAGAGAGAGAGAGAGAGAGAGAGAGGAGAGAGAGAGAGAGAGAGAGAGAGAGAGAGAGAGAGAGAGAGAGAGAGAGAGAGAGAGAGAGAGAGAGAGAGAGAGAGCGAGAGCGAGAGAGGAGAGAGAGAGAAAGAGCGCGCGCGCGCGAAATGCTTGGGTACCGATGAAGGTACCAGTATGACCCATC